>CM035226.1:78494389-78912847 GCA_020226215.1 Sindora glabra
ATAAAGGACAACTATTGGTCAATAACCTATAATTTAAACTAGCAAAAGATGATAAGAAAGTTTGCAACTTTGATGTTAACCATTTTTACATGTTTTATGGTGCCATAATTGAAAGAATTGGAGTTAGACTACCATTCAATGGGTTCCTACAAGTGATCTTAAGGAAGATAAATGTTGCATCTTCTCAGCTATCTTATAATGGATGGGTATTAATAGTTTATTTGAATTATTAGTTTATGCATTTGGATTGAGGTTAACCATCAACAGCCACTTGTATTTTTTCAGCTATGCCTCAAAGACAAGCAATTTATGGACCTATGTAGAATATCCCCGATTTAAAAATAAAGTATAAATTTTGGATTTATGGATAATTATTTATTATGTTAATATTCCAATTTTTATAAATTTTGAGTTTTAAAAGATTTTAGAATATTAAACAATGTTGGTGGAAATATTTGAAAAACTTTGTCTTTATATTTTTCTAATGAATTTCTTACTCGTTGAAAATAACTTTATTGATCATAAGTGGAAGATTTAAGAAATAATTTATTTGTAGTTGCCAAAGTTAGTTTTTTGAATTGTAAAAGTTGAAAATAATTATTTTGAAAAACTTAATATATATATATAATAGTAAGAAGATGAAAAATATTGGAGATGGACTTTCAAATAAATGAATGGTTGTGATGGAATTTTAATCCATTGAATGATTGAGATTTAATAGAAAGTGTGAGCTCACTTGTGTGAGAAACCTGGGATAAAAACCCGTGCCCCCAGCTTCTCGGGTACCGTGCCCCCAGCTTCATTCTTCATCTGCTAGATGCTTTCTTTTCTGACTTTTCTGCAACATTCTTGATGCACATGTGGACATTAATCTCTTTAATTTTTCAAGAAAATGTTGCTGCTGTCTCTGTTTGTTACTGTTGCACGGCCTTTTCCCTCTTTTCCACATGTTTCCGGGTGTATTTTTGGACAACACAGCAGTAACTCCTTTTAGATATTTGTATTTCTGTTGCTGAGTCGATTTTTCTCTCTTCCTTTAATAAATTTTGGACAGCAGCTCAAGTTAACTTGAAGGGTTCTATTTTTCTCCATGCTTTCTGCTATTTTCTTTCTCTCCACTGGACAACTTGCTCCTCTCCCTTTCCTTTCATCATCTCGGTTCTCTATTCTGTGGAACCATTGATTTTCTGCATTGTTAACACCTTGCACGCTGCCACGGGCTTATATGCTAGCCTCCCTTTCTCTCAGGTTCCGTCTCCCCTGTCTCTCTTCTTGTCACCACCTTCTTCTTTCTTCAAAATGGAACCCTACTGTTGCTTCTTCAGGTGTTGCACCACTGTACGTCGCCTTGTTGGTGTCATTTTTGTTAAGTTGCTATCTGTTTGCATGAGGAGTAGTTGGTGTTAATATCTTGGCGAGGAGCTGGACAGAGCTGCTGCTGCTCCTCTCGTTTCTTCTCCCTCTCTTCCTCCATGTCGTTGCTTCTGTTTAGAACTGCTGCATGTCCGCTCAATGTCGTTCTCCACCACTGGTCTTCTCTGCTCCTCTGCTTGCTATCTATGTTTAGTTACTAGTTACAGGGGTGAGAGGTGATAGCATGCACACAGACAAGTTGGTAATGGCGGCGAGCTGGTGTGGAGTTCTTTCTTTCGCATCCAAGGGGTACAGCAGCCAGCTCACTCTCCAGTCTCTACAACCCCACTACTGCCTCTTTCTCTCTTTCCCATCCTCTTCTCTGTTTTGGCTTTAGTCCTGTCCCAGCAAGGCCGTACTGTCACCACTTCTCTTTTCTTAATTTCTAAATGTCAGTCTCGGCTCTCTCCTGATAATTTACATCCGGTTGGCTCTCTGTCTCTTGCTCGACTGCTGTTGTTCTCTTCTTGGTTATTGCGGGTCAATTCTGTCTGGCATTTTTGGGCTTGTGCTACCACTTCAATTCGTTAGTCTTTTTGAAAAGTGTTGCTCGACAGGCTCAGGATGAACGGATTGAAAAGGAAGCTGAGACTGAAAATAGTGGCAGTGACCCATGCGCCATGTCGCTTGAATTGCTCCCTAGGCGTCATTGTCAAACTGTGCAATGTAGCTCAAACTGGCAGTAGTTGGCCAGAAATTTGGTGCTATGAATTCCGACGATTTGCTGTTTTCTGGCAAGCTATTCGGTGAAATTGTAAGTTAATTTCTATTCTGGACTTAATCAGAAAATATATGAAATTATACCCTTACTTTAGAAATATTTTGAATAAATATTAATAACTCAGAAATATATGTATCTTTTTATAGATATCTAAATAGGATTTAAATTGTCCAGGGCGGTGTGAGATGATTAAAATAAAACTAGAGTATTGCATTTCAAGTTCTTGAAGAATTGGGGGATTAGTCAAAAATGTCCTTACTTACTTTATATTTTTAGTATTTGATGAAACTTGTGAAAATATAATTTTATACTATAAAATGAAAAGGTGAATGATTAAAGTATATTAAAATATCATATTCCAAATAGATTGTTAATGATTCAAGAAAGTTCCACCATATAAAATGTAATTTCAATTATCTTGAGTCAAAATTAAGAGCAATATGATGGTAGTTCAGTAAATGGGATATTCCAAGCTTATTAAGTATTAATCATTTTGTTTGTGTAAGTTGAATAAAAATGATATATTTTAATTCCATTGGTTGCTATCATAAAGAATGAGGAGTAAAGATACAAAACAATAGAATGAAGTAAATAGATACTTTTTATAGTACTAAGTTCTGATATTTTATTTATATGGATTAATTGAGAGCCTTCACATTATGATATATTGCAAGAATTAAGATACTAAGATGAAATCCCAGAATAGTCATTTGAGAAGAGAAGAAATAATTTTGGATATTTATAGATGGTTTTTATGAATTGTAATATTAGGAGAATGGGAGAAGAATGATATGAAACACTTCAAGTTTCTACAAGAATGCACACTACCAAGTGAATATATATCTCACCACTAATTTTATCTTAATATAAAATAATTTAATTGTATTTTCTTATTGGTAATATCGATTTCATTCTTATTATATGAAATTAATTTTGTGATATAAAAGAAATTAGTTGATGATGAATGATAGTTAGTCAGAGTACGCAACGAAAGCACGGTTATGTCATTAGTAGCCATTGATTAATTAATTGTGAAATGATTGCAATGATTATGTTATATGCTTTGAGGGCCCGTGATTGTTAAATAGTTGTTTATGTGGACTTACATTGAATTTGGTGAGGAAAATAAAGTGAAGCTCTAGTGAAATTGTTACATTGTGAATTATGCCTTAAAAAGCATATGAAGAATTGTGAAATATATTAGAGCATCGATATTAAACATCATGATCTATGATGAAGGGACGTTTGATATTCAGATGAGAAATTCCCAGTAAACAGAAGTGGAATAGATATATAATTAATTTGAGAGCCGGATGAGAAATTCCTGACTAATAATTGAGAAGAATGTAAGATGGAATTGAGAGTTAGATGAAAAATCTCTAGCTAATGATTAAAGAGTATAGAATGGATTTAGATACCATAGAACAGTTATATATGTGTTTCATTGTATTTGAATATGTGACATAAGATAATTATTTGTGATTGACTTTTACTAATGATGTGACTGTGATGATCTGCTCACATTTGAGCCTTAATGGCTGTTTGTGTATGATGCTTACCCAGAATGGTTAATATATGATTTGAATGATGATAGAAAGTTGAGATTCCTATTATTGTGCTACGGGATATAGAGTTCAAGTCTTGCGCAAGTGAATCTCCATTTCAGGATATGGTTTCATTTATTTTAGGAATTAAAAAAAATAAATAGTTTGCTATTACTTATAAGTTGATCACATGCAAGATAGTAGTAGTTATATACTCACTGAGTTCTCGTAACTCATTCTATTGTGTTTTAAATGTTTCAGGTTAACACAAACTTGTTATATCCATAGAAGAGCAAAAACCGCCTAATATAGAATTTAATAGTTGGGAATAGGATTAGGATCATAGTTTGAGATTTGTGAATTTATATGACTTGTTAATAAGTTTTATTCATACTTGAATTCGTATTGTGTATGTGATGGAAGCTATCATACCTAAAAATAATACATGTTTTGTATTTTTAGGGCGTATAGCCTCAGGAGATGTCCAAAATAGGGAGATTATTGTTTTTCTGTAAAAAATTGTATTATGAAAATTTAAATCTCCCTAAAATTTGGAAACTCCTATTAATTAAAAAAAAGAGCGAAAAGTAATTAAGGCTTGTGGAAACCGGTAACGGGATCCACTCTGGTCACGATCAAAAGTGGGTCATAACATTATGTAGCTTCTTGAGAGAACAGGATTATCTTTGAGAACTTAAATTCAAGTGTACATAACTAAAAACACACCTATTTTAAAGTTATGGCTAAGTTTGGTGAAAAAGCCTCTTGGCTACATTCTAGTGGAAAAGGCTTTATTTCCAATAACGTTGTTGGTGATAATCCCTTACAAAGACAAAGCTGACTTTACTGAGAAAGATCAATTAATAGTGGATAATATTAGAGAATTGATTGCCCCAGGTTTCCTTGATATATAGTTCATTAAGAGTGTACTTATACTTTTTTCTTTTTAATTTCTAACTTATAACTAGTCCTCTTTTTTATGTGTTGATAATTTTCTTTATTATTCTTAACTTTTTTGCAAAAACTTACTGGGATGGAAGAAAGCTAATAATGGATGAGTTATGGTAAATAGCTAAATAAGGGGAGGAAATTAGGAAAAAGGAAGGTAGTAAGGATAATTAACCACAAGTAACTAAGCAAATAGCCAAAGCTTGAAGCAAAAGAAAAAAAAAGGTCAATCCTTTCAAGAAGAAAGATTCAAGAAAGCTGCTTGCCCTTAACGATCTTTGAAAACATAGGGCAACCATTCTGATAAGGATCAATATCCCAGGTCTAAACACTTTGGAGGATAGGATAACAATAAAGAAATAAACATAGTTATAGTTGAGCAAAATATGAGTCAATCAATCATTAAGGTTCCATAAAGGTAATTAACTATAATAAGCCAAATTAAGAGAAAGAAGGGAATTACTCAAGTATTAGATGACTAAAAGTCAATTGGTGATAAGTTATCCTCTCAATAGGAATGTCTAGCTAATATTATCTATTAAGCTTTTAGGTGAATCATAGGATGATCACCTGAGTAAGCTTTTTAAGCAATTGGTATAAAGGTCCCTAGAACTTTCTCCCTAAGATTTGCCTAACTTCCTTTAAAGAAGTTTCTTTTTTATTAAGAAGAATGATTAATAGTTTATATATGAATAGTGTAAACTATGTCTAGTTTGGGTTAGTCAAATGTTGATTCCAAATAATAGAGATTGGCTATAGGAGGAAGTTCATAATAAAAGTTTGGCTTAATTTTTTGCTCAAGGCATGTGTCAAAGGTAAGGACTAGATGTTAAGGACTTGATCACCTATGAATGGATTTGTTACTTAGATATTTTTTACTATAATTATAAAGATAAAGATTAGGACTAATTTGACTAACTTCAAAAAGAAGTGATTAATCTTATGAAAGTTATGGCCAATCATAAAATTTAACACAAGAAGTTAACTTATAAGATCACAAAGTTGCAAGATGTTAAACATAAGGAGAAACTAATTAATGAAAATTAAATTTACATTATAAAGAAAAGCAAAAGCGAAATGAAACAATCTCTAACCAAAGCTTTTAAACCACTTAAGTTGAAAAAATTGGGGTCGATTTGCTAATAAGAGTATTCAAGCCATTAAAAAAGAATTCAATGTCTTAGTTAATGATGGAGACCAGTTGAAAGATAAATGGATGCTCTGACTAACATTAGGAATGGTCATATATAGAGATTGAGAAGTTGAAGAACTTAGATGGTGATTCTTATCTTTTAAGTTTTAAGCTAGCTGAAGCTCAAGCTAAAGTTCTTCATCCTTTGTTAAGCTTTGTAAAGATAGACAAGTTCAAACACATGAAGGATATTTTGAAGGATGATGAGGTCAATAAAGATGTGAAAGATAAAGATTAAGAAAGTGAAAAGTAGATGAGAAAGAGAAGATGGCTCCTTTAAGAAGAAGATCGATCTTCTCATTTTAAAAGTCTTTAGTCAAAAGCTTATAGTGACTATTGAACTAGTGTCCAACTAAAATCCCTTAGGTGGTCAATCTAAAGACCAATATGTTTAGAATGATTAACCTAAAGCTTAGATCATTAATTAAGTTAATAGACTATAGGCTTAAAAGTAATACTTAGATAAAATTGATTTTATAAAGGGAGAATATCCTTGAACTGTAATGATTTATAATGATCCTATTTTCCAAAGACCAAACTTCTAATGATAATCATATTTTATATACTTAATTTTATGTTATAATTTCTTTTTGAATAAGTATTTAATCTTAAATATTAATCATTAACTGATCCCTTTGGAATTATTTCAAGGACTAACTAGCCAATTTGGCAAGAATACTTTTAGCTTAGCAAAAACCTATATTATTTTTATACTTAATGTTATATTGCAATTGCTTCCCTAACTTAACTTTATAAGTTTTTAATCTTAAAGATCAATCATTAGCTAGTCCTTTTGGAATTACTTTGGGGATCAACTAACTAGCTTGGCAAGAATACTTTTAACTTAATAAAAATTTGCATTATTTCTTGCATTGATGATTAGTGTAAACTAGCCACTTATAAAAGGCTAAAATATACAAGTTTAATAACTAATGAATATAGGCCTTTGTTATGATAGTTAGAGATTAGCTTTTCATGGACTAGGTGATCAGCTTAATGTCCATAACTAGTTAAAAAAAATTTAAAGTCCTTACCTACTTTGAAATGCTTTTCATGATTGCATAGGATTGATCGATTTTTTGCTTATACTGGTCGACATTTTAATGTTTTATAATTATAACCACTTAGCAAAAATTCAAAAGTTTTAAAGAGTTTTGCCTCTCTTTTAATGATCAATGAAATTAATTTACTTTAATATTTTTCTTTTCTTTTATTATTAACATGTACTAACCTATATTTTAACCAATTAAATGATATGAGCTTGCTGGATAGCAATGCTTAAGTGACTAGTTATTACTAATTTGACTTATTGAATAATGGGGAGCTTATTGAATAATAATTCCTAAGCAATCAGCTGACACCAGTTTGACCTACCAGGTGGTGAGGAGCTTTTCAAATTACAATGCTCAAGCAACTAGTTGTTACCAATATGACTAGTTGAATGATGGAGAGCCTATCAAGTAATGGTGCCCAAGTGATTAACATATGTTAATTTGCATAATTTTATCATGTGTATAACCGATCATAATAAGATCCCTTGAAACAATGACATAGGCAAATAATTTATATAATGCTTTAACATTTTTTTATTCTTTCATAAGCAAAAATTCTTAGCTTTGATATAAAAACCTACACTTATTCTAAGAGACTAACATGATACTTTTTCAAATGAATAGCATTCCAGGTCTTAAAGCAGGAGCTTTCTTTCTAATGCTCTAATTTGGTAGGCTTCATTTCCCATGTTCTTTATAACTCTATAAAGACCTTCTTAATTTATGGTTAGTTTACCATATTTTAGTTCTTTCTTTCTCCATTAGCTATTTTTAAAACTAATGATCCTTCATTAAACCTTAATAGTCTTACTTTATCATGATACCTAGACACTTTCTATTTATAGGTAAAAAATTTGATGTAAGGCATTTCCCTATCTTCATCTAGCATATTTAGGTTTTCCCTTAAGAGATCATCATTATTATCTTGATCATACTAATTAGTTCTTTGGCTTGGCTTACTAATCTCTACTAGAATTAAAGCTTTAAGATCATAAGTTAGATGGAAAGGAATTTCTTTTATGGATGATTAAGTAGTCATTTTATAAGACCATAATACACTAGGAAGCTCATCCATCCACTTCTTCTTGGAACTCTTTAGTCTTTTTTTAGGCATTCTTAGATGATTTTGTTTGCTAGCTTAGCCTACCTATTAGATTAAGGATGTTCAACAGAAGAAAGTTTTTAAGTAACCTTTAAGTGCTCATGAAACTTTCTATAGGATTCACTAGTAAACTACACCATATTATCACTTATGATTACCTTTGGGATGCCAAATCTACAAATAATATTATTCCACATAAATTTTTAATTATTTTTAATAGTTATAATGGCTAGAGGTTTATCATCAATCCACTTAGTGAAGTGATTTATTACTACAATTAGAAACTTAAATTGTTCAAGTGCTATAAGGAAGGGTCTTAAAAAATCTACACCCTATTCAGTAAAAGGCCATGGAAAAATGATTGGTTTTTAGCTCATCGGGAATATTAGATTGTTTCTAGCATTGTTCACACCTTTTAACCAATTCTTAGGTATTTTTTTTCATGTTAAGCTAAAAATATCCAGATTAAATGACTTTTCATGCTAAAGATGATCCCACATAGTGACTACCACAAATCCCTTTATGTAATTCCCTTAGAACATAATTAGCTTCCTCTAGGTAAAAACATCTCAAAGTAAGAATGACAAATCCTCTTTTGTACATATAACCATTTTCCATATAAAAAAGAGCAAATCTCTTTTTTAGTTTTTCAACCTCAATGGGATTTGTAACCAATTCTTTGCTTTTTTTCCAACAAGATCAATTTATGCTTATTAATTCCTCTTCTTTAATGGATGACCTTTTCATGGTTTCCTGTAAGATTGATCGATTATTAATAGTAACTTTAGCTCTAATTAATTTTAACAATGTGTCAACCAATAGTTTTCAACCTTAAGTATTTATTAGATGTTAAAGTGATCAATTTTGATATTAAGAACTTTATATTTATTGTGTATTAAATTAGATAAGGGACCTTCATCTCATATGATTTGTTAAACTATCTTTTTTTTCCTTTGGCCTTTACTTCTATTTCTTTGGTCAATTTCAACCAAGTAATTAGTGCTTCATGTTTCACTTGAATGTTAATGGTATTGAAATTGAACTTGAAGGCATGCTCAATGGTCATCTTACTTAACCCTTTTAAGATCACACTGATTCTGCTTCCTTTCTCATTTGATAACCTTCAATATACAAAGTCCAAGTGAATGGTAAGAGTCTATTTTTTTCTTTTATCTTTTTTTCAGGTTTAGTCATGTTAACCACAAATATGCCAAAATTTAAGCTTTTATCATTCTTTTTGGCTCAAAGATTAAGTCATATTTAGTAAGTTTCATTGACCACAATTTATTGGCCAATCACGTCAGGCTTGTGTAAGACTTGTTTAATAATACCAAAAGTACAGTTTTAATTTTCTTGAGGTTATTATTAAGGAAAATTACAACTTATTAACTTTTTGGTACCTAAACTCAACACTATGAAATACTTTGCTTACAAAGTAAATCAGTCTATAGTCATCCTCTACCTCTTTAACTAATAAAATAGTTATACCTTCTTTAGTTGTAGCAAGTTATAAGAAAAGTTTTACTATAAGAGGTCACTTGTTATAGCACTTTGGCCAACAACCCTTTATATATTAGCCTAAGTGACTTCTTCAAATTAATTTTTTGATTTTTTTGTTCAAAGTGATGTTATCCTTTATATCACAATACTAGTATTTATGATATTTTTAGTAGGTTGTGACCTCTAAGGATAAAGAGCTTTTATTAATGGGATTCCTTTTTGGCTTTTTATCCATTAGCTTGATTGATTTTACATTATCAAGGATTCTTTTCATGTGGTGTTTAAAGAGGTGTACTAATTGAATTAAGGTTTTGGTGGTCTTCCATCCTCTTTTTAACTAGGCTCATCAAAATGTTTTTCAATCTGCCTTTTATTTCCCTTAAACTTTTTAATATTAATAAACTTTATTGCTTTTTTCAGTAGCTTAACCAAATTATTAACCATCTTTTTAGCAAAATGACTTTAAGAAATCCCTAATATAGAGATTGATCAGTAATAAGTGCACAGTGAACTTTTCTTTTAGGTATTTAATCTCTAAGCATGTTTGATTAAAGCATATAAGAAACCCTTTTAGAAGTTTATTCTTTCTTTATCACACATTCATTAATGATGCACTAGTCTTCTTTAAGGCTCTAAATATGGCAAGATAAGCAAGGAACTAATCAGCGAGGTTTTTAAAGTCAGCTATAGAGTTTGGTTCTAGAATTATGAACCAACAAAGACTAGTTTTCTTCAATATGGTGGAAAAAGCATTGCACATGATCGCATTAAGTGCATTCAATAGTAATTTAGTTAATTTGAAGGCCTTTATACTTTTAGGGATCAATCATTTTGTCATGAGATTCTAGGTTTGTGGATGGGTTGAAGTTTTGAAGGACATAGACTTGCATGATAATGGGAATAAAGGGGCGACACTCAATGTTAAGGCTATTGTTTTCTTGATTTTGGTCTTTATAATAATACCCTTAATGATTTTGTTGGTAATTATCAGATTAACTGATTGAACAATCATTATTTCTATAGTCATAACAATTATATTCCCTATAATAGGCATAGCCATCCTAACAGTCTTTGACTTGTTTTTCATTATAATTGAATGATCTTTCATTGAATGAAGTGTGATTTTCATAATGGGTAATGTGGTTGTATTACTGTCTTTAATTTTCATAATGATCAAGTCTTTGATGCAATATAAGTTATTGGTGAAAGTTTCTTTAGAAATCTTGTCTCATGTACTCCAATTGATCTCTGAGATGCCTATTCCATCCTTCTCACATTTCTTTTTTTAAGTTTTAATTCAAATTATGACCACCTATGTACTGGTCACAAAAACATCCCCAATAAAGACTTTCCAAATGCAATTACTAAATAAATAGCATATGGTCACTTGTAAAATGAACACTTGCATGATATGTTGTGCCCCTTAGAAAAATTAAAAATCATTTTATTTATTTTATTAATATTTTTGTTTATATGCCAGTTAATAAATTATTATAGATGTTTTTAGGGAAGAATTTAATTAGAGAGAATAGGATACTATAATGAAATGGGAAGAATAAAATTTAATATGAATTAGTGTATAATTAGAAATAAATATGGGTGTATGGAGAAAATTTATGGAGCATTTTTCCTATTTTACCTTTAAAACCTTTCAAAATTATTAAAATGCAATTCAATATTATAAAACCCCAAAAGCCCTCTTTTTTCTTTATTTTTTTTTGCTGAAACACTCCCATAGCTTCCTTATCTATCTCTACCTTCAATTTTATTTTCTTTAACAATTAGCAGCTATCCATCATGGAAATTCAAGGCAATCCTTACATTTCTTAGTCAATTCAAGGTAATTTCTCATTATTTCATGGTCTAGTTTATTATTTACTAGATTGTTGGCCTTTGAAAGAGAGTTAGGAATTTGACATCTTCAATTGATTTTCTTTAATTTGATGCTAATTATAAATAAGCAAGCATTTTTTTAGCCTCCTTTAATCTTCTCCATAACTATGTAAGTAGATAATCCACTTAAACCTCCTTAATTTCATAATTTGAGTTTGTTATGATAAAAATTGTGTTTGAATGCTTAGTTAATAAGTTATAATGAAATTCTTGATTTTATGTTAAGATAAAGTAAGGCTACAAATGCTAGACTATGTTAATTTTTGAGTTGAGAGATTGTGATTAAAGAAATGTTGGTAAAATGGATTGTTTGTGCATAAATTTAGGGAATTAGTTGGAAAACCTAGCAAATAATCGACTATGAGCCTGGGAATTGTTTTCCTTAGGCCATACTTGACTATTGTAGTAAGTACTCTTTTAAAGGTCCATTTTTGGATATAAATTTTTTATATATGCTATTCAAGTACATCCATGGTATCACTTTTTAAAAGCCTATACTTAACTACCATATTCAAGGATTTTCATGCAATGCAAATTCCTTTCTTTCTCTCTCCCCCCTTTTTTTTTAAGTTACTTTGCTCGAGAAAAAAATCACTATAAGACTAATTTGATTAAGAAATAAATAAAAATCAATTTTATGTAGAATTGATTGTCTACTTGCTAAGAAAGTATCTTCAAAGATTATTTTCTCAACAAAATGATCATTTATTAACCAATTTTTTGAAGAAAAACCTATTGTTAATGATTTTAATAAGGAGATTAATAGAATATGATTAGTTATGGAGGAACAACCTTGATCTTATGGTCATCTTTTCACAAGAATGATAAGCAACCAATTTTTATAAAGAGAATGAGCAAATTTTATATCTGAAAAAGAAAAAATAATTCTTATGAATTGCAAGATGGATGTTTTCCAATAAAAAGACCAAATTTTAATTAATTTGCTTGAGAAATGATTGATAATATGACTATTGATTTAATTCAAAGAATTTTTTTTATAAGAATTTAACTAATGAATCATTTAAAAATTCAACAAACTAAAATAAAAATAAAAGAATATTCATATCACACTCCAGAAAAGAGAAAAATAAGAGTGATAAATAATGAAAAGTCGCGCTATAAAGGATGAAATCCTTTGATAATTGATAGTAAATGCCACAAATGTTAAATTTTTTTGATAAATCATAAAGTTCTTTCAATAGTCTTAAAAAGAAGGCTTACAAAGGGACGTAATTTTAAATGTCAAAATTAAAATATCAAATCTATGTTATATATAAGGAACAAGTCTTTTTAAATAGCCTTAAAGAAAACTTAGAACAATAGGGCTTGAGTAAACCTTACTTAAGTCCAAAACAAACACAAATAAACTCACTTAAGCCTAAAACAAACATTATTAATAAACCTAACTTAAACTAATAAAATAGTTAACCTATGGTAAAAAGTAAACTAATGGATTATAAAACACCAACTCATAAACATGCTTAAACATCTTTAAACATAACTAAAAAAAAACACAAACAAAATGCAAGCTAAGGCTAACAATGGCTAAAATAGCATCATCTAGCCCAAATGGTCTAGATTATCTCCAAAGTAGCATTCATAAGCTTCAAATTTGCTCTTTGAATTGAATTATTGATTCTTTTAAATTTGATATTTGAGATTACCCCTCCTACGATCACATTATGCCCTCTCTTTTCAAAAGATTCATTCTCGAATCTATAAAACCTACAAAAAAATAGAGAAAAATTAGAAATATCAAAAGAAGCATTTATAATAAACTCACCATAAGGATCCAACTTGGCAATAACATTATTAATACTCAAGCACTTGGATTGGCTATCCTACTTGGATGTAATTTAATCGTCATTAGAGATCTTTCTTTCCTCATATGGAACCAAACAAAACCACCAAGGTTAAGCACAAAACATGAATCAACAACTTCATAAAAGCATACAAATTTATCAATAGTAACAAGTTTACCAATGAAAGAATATAGAATATAATTCCTTAAAAGCCTTTCACAAAAGCTAATTAAATCATTAAACCTTTTAATCTTACCAATAAGCTTAGGTGTTGGCCATTCTTTAATTTCCTTCAATTTTTCTTCATCCAGCTTTTTTACTTTGTGGCACACAACATATATCAAAAATATAATTCTTTTCATATAAAATAAGCATTCTTTAAAACTATTATCCAATTTTAAGTGCCCAACAATCTTATCTTCACTTGTACTATACACATGATTATCATCAAAATGTGATAAGCAATGTTCCTAATTCTTTAAATTCTTAAATAATAATAAGATCCATCCTTTAAGCTTATGAAAGTAATAGAAATAGAAAATAAAAAATTTATCAATTAAAATATATAAAATATGATTCATTAAATTCATAGAGTACTTGATGTATTAGACAAATTGAGTTTCAAAGCCAACCACTCATATAATTCATGCATTATTTTGAAAATATTTTTCTATACATTCATTTTTCTTATCTAAAATAGATGATATTCACCTTTCAAATCAAATTTTGGAAAATATACAAGGATTATGCAATTCGATAAGCATATTTCCTAAAATCTTTTTAATTCCAACATTTCTTATCAAATTAAGTTTTTCCCACAAACCTTTTGAAGAACCTTTAGAAAACACATGTATACCATGCAACTTATTATGCAAATCCTTTAGAGTTTTCTTATGATTAAAATATTGTATCAATCTATTATTTTAGGTTTTTCTAAAGAGCAAGTCAGTCAAAAAAAATTAGGCATAAACAATTCATATTTCCTATACAAAATTTTATCATACTAAAAAATGTCTCTAAAAATCATTTCTTCACAAACATCAATAATTAAAACAAAATCAACATGTAGAAAAATATCAAGGTCATATAAAGAGATAGCAAAACCATAATCATTTATATTCAAATTTTCAATGTACTCAAAGTTTAATAATTTTGTATGCAAAGTATCTTCATTATGCTCAAACCCTAACAATTTTTCATGCAAAATAGGGATGAAAGTATACATCTAAGCTAATGTATCAATCATCGCAATATTTTTACCTTACTCTCCTAAATTTTCTTTCCCTCTAAAAAGTGGCAATTCTTTTGAAAATCCTCATGGAGGCATATTTTGAAATTTCTATAAAACAAATTTAAAATCATTTGATGAAACAAATTTAATTTTATTAGTATTTTCATAGGCTTCCTTGTATAATACAATTAACTTAGAAATATATGAAGCATTCCTCATATCATTTGTTTTTGTCATCACATTTAATTTTTTTATTTCTTGTTTTAACTCTTCTCTCAATTTTATTTTTTTTTCTTTTTCTTTACAAATATTTTCTTCCTTTTCATAGCTCTTTCTCTCTTCTACCTTTTTCTCCTCTCTATTTTTCTCTTTTACACTTTTCTTTTATTTTCTTCCTCTTCTTTTTTTCTTATTCTTTTCTTTTTTTTCTTTTTCTCTTTTCTATTTTTTTTCATTCTCTTCCATGTGAGACATTAATGTTTGGCTATTGGAATTACTTATGGACTTAGCTTGACATTTGTCATTGATCTTATCATTTTTCTTCTCCGGCTTCCTTTCCGAAGATTTCCATGAAGGGTTAGAACGGTATCATATCTATAAAGAGCAAGGAATGAATTTTTTCCTCGTAATAACCTTATCTTTTCCTAAGTGGCAATAGGCCTTGCACTATTTCTTCTTCTAGTTGAGTTAAATTAATCCCACTAAATGTTAGCATGTTCAATGAATTAGTAAGTAGCAAGCCTTACTTTCTTCTCTCGGAATAGTGGTGACAAGCAAAGATTAATTCCATTTTCTTTTTCCATTTTAAGTAAGCTTTACGATCATTCTTTCTTTAAAATAAGGAAAACTTCTTTTTAATACTATTAAGATTGGGATCCACATGATCTTTTTTTTGTCTATCATCTTCTCTTTTTCTATCATCTCTTCTTTTGGACTTATGGTATTTTTTTTATTTTTGATTTTGATTTTTAACTTTTTTTTTCAATATATCTAGCATTTTTTCTATCTTCTCTTTCTCTCTAATTTGTCTCACCATGTTAACTCTTTTGAGATTGTTCATCTTTAACTCTCCTAATTCTATTTTTCACATTAGCAAGCTTCATGGTCAACCCTTCAATTTGTTGTTGTATTATCCTCAATGTGAAATTAATATCAATATTCACACTACCTCTTGACATCTTAAAAGAAATACCTATAAGAAAAGGTTAGATAAAAGATAAGACCTCACAATAGTACATTCTCACTTGATTTAAAGGCACTTCACTTGTGTTTGCACTCTATTTCAAGGCCCTTCAAATGTACTCATACACTTTTACTTTTTTCCACTCTTCATTTTTTCACTCTAGAAATTCTTTGAGAACTAAAAAGACATTACTATAAAATTCAATAATTGTGACCATTTATATCACCAATCAAAACTTAAACAACTTGAAGATCTAATGAGACATTTAGATAAATAACAAATGAAAATTCAAAGAAATGGGACTAATCAAGACTAAAGATTAAAATGAAATAATTAAATAAAGAATACAAACAAGATTAAAAATACAAGGACTTAAGACTTAAAAATTAAACAAAATAACGACTCAAATTCAAAAATTAAAACAAAATAGACTCAAAGAAAAAGACTGAATTGACAAAACAAAGAAACAAGTACAAGACTCAAGTCAAGGACTAAGACCAAGATTGCAATGAAGGAAGGAATAATGAACAATTGGTTTAAAGTGAGAATTTCAATGATAACATGAAGCATTTAATGAGCAATAGGAACTTGTCTTTTACTTTTCACACTTCAAACTTCTTCTTTTTTTTTTGAACTTTCCACATTCATAACTTCTTTTATTTTTTTCAACAATACTTTTTTTTTCTGCTTGATTCACTTGTATTTTTTTCACTTCTTTTGTTCTTTTGTAACTTTCTTAAAAAATACTAACCAACACTTTTTATTCTTTTTTTTGGCTCTTTATTTTTTTTCCCACAATACTACTTTTTTCTTTTTTCTCTTTCACTTTTGAAGCACACTCTAAAATAATTTTACAATATTTTTGTGTTAATAAAATAGAGGTATTGAATTGCTATAAAAGACACAATATAAAACACCAAAATGAGATTAATTTGGAAAAAAACATGAATAGAATAGGACTAACATAATTGCAATACAAAACAAGAAGATTTGGAGTGACACAAATTTTAAATCACAGACTCATTAGGTAGTACTTGAAAATAGACAAAAATAATTAGACAAGATCCAAAGATGAATTAAACAATATATTAGACACAAAACAAAACCAAATGGATGATAATTAAATGGAATTAAACAATTTAAATGACATGAAAGATGAGACATAATTTGGACTTGAAATAAGACATAACATATAATTCAATATGACAAGACACAAATGACGTGATGAGACAAGTTGACTTAATAATTAAAATGAAAATAAAGTGAACACTTGATTAACTTGGACTTTGGATTAAAGAACGTCAATGCAAACAAAATAACACTTAATTAAACAAACTAAATTGAAAATAACATTAACTAAAAACAAGAAATTACCATTAACATAGAATTTAAATGAGTAAACATAGCAAGTAAAATTGAATTAAAAAAAATAGCAGATAACCTTAAGCAAACATCGATTGCAAATTTGGAATTAAATAATTATACAAATGAACAACAATGAAAGTCAATTAGGCAAAAATAACAATTGATGAACAGACTTAATTTAAATAGAACATAAACAAATTGTGAATTAAAGTAACTTGAAATCTTGGAACCTAAAGCTCTGAATATCAAATAATAAGAACTTAACTCATGGATTGTTCCAAAATTCAATGAATTAAAATAAAAATAGAAGGATATTCACACTATACTCCAAAAAAGGGAAGAAAAGGGAATGATAAGTGATGAAGAATCATGTCAAAAAAGATGAAATTTCTAATAAGTGATAGTAGATGTCGCAAAGGTTGAATTCTTTTGATAAGCCACAAAGTTTTTTAAGAACTTTAAATAGAAGGCTCACAAAGAAACTTAATTTTAATTGTCAAAATTGAAATGTCAAATCTATGTTATCTGTAAGGAATAAGCCTCTTCAAATAGTCTTAGAGAAAACTTAGAATAATTAAAGCTTAAGTAAACTTTCCTTAAGTCAAAAGCAAATACAAATATACTTACTTAAGTTTAAAGCAAACATACTAATAAACCTAACTTAAAGTAACAAAATAATTAACTTATAGTAAAATGGTAAACAAATGAATCATAAAATACTAACTCATAAAAAAGTCTAAATGTCTTTAAACATAGTAAGAAAACACAAATAAAATGTAAACTAAGGCCTACAATGGCTAAAATAGTATTAACTAGATCAAACGGTCTAAATTATCTCCAAAGTAGCATCTATAAGCTCCGAGATTACTCTTTAATCACATTATTGATCATTTTAGATTTACCATTTGAGATTGCTCTTTCTTGGATCACATCACTTTTCCTCTATTATTTCTTTCCATATAATTAATTGAATTGATCTTCATGCAAAAGATCAATTCTATCCATAGATCTTAAAACACAGTTTAGGTTTTTGTTATTAAATGCATATTCAATGGAAACACTGGTAAGATTAGTTGGAGATTTTCATCATAATTATTGAAGATTGATCCATTTTCTAAGAAAATCAACTAATCATAATTGCTGAAGGTTAATCCATTTTGCAAAAAAAAATCAACTGATTGTGACTTTCCTAAGAAAGTGATTGAAGATTATCAATATATTTTCTAGGAATATTAATTGATGTGAATCTAAAAGGAGTCAATCATATGGAAGCAAGATAGGAGGAGAGTTTAATCAAGCGCATTATAATTGTAACATATCATCACTAAGTTGGTGCCACATCATTGTCACATCACCAACGAGATAGCACCACATTAATACCACATTAGTCATTATCTTAATTGGCACCATTTCAGACCTTATTTATAATTATTTGATGTTTTGGGCTTTAATTGGCATTTAGACCTTTCGTTCATGTTTATTTTGTTTTGGGTCATTTTAATGTATTTTGGACTTTAGTTAATGATGAATGTATTCAGGCCCATTTTATTTTAAAATATTTACCATGTTACTATGAGTAGTTTACTATGTTACTTAAAGTTATTTAGGAGCCCTTTTATTAGGTTTAGATTAGTGGATTAGTTTTGGGCTAATATGCTATTTTTTGAGCCCATTTTCAATTAGAGTTTTGGAGAGCTATATAAGAAAGTTTATTCCTTATACAAATCAGGTTTGAGATTTTAGATTTGAGATTTAGGAGTTAGAGAATTTGGTTAAGTTCCTCTCTTAAGTTCTTAAATGAACTTGTGAGTTATTAAAAGGATTCATCCTTTATGGTGTTGATTATCACTAATTAAGAATTCATCCTTATGGCATGTTTTCCTCTTCACTTATTAAAGGATTTATATCCTTTATGGCATGTTCATTATTACTTATTGCTCACATTCTTCGTCTTCTGGAGTGTGGTGTGAATATTCTTCTATTTTTATTTTTGCATTTGCTGAATTTTGGGACGATCCAATATAATTTCACATCATTTGGTATTCATAGCAAGATTGCCAAATTTAAGTTTCACTTCTCTTTAATTTTTGGTATTGTTTGCATCACTATTCACAATGGTTCATTATTCACAATGGTACTATACATCACTATTCATGACGGTACTGTTCTATTTCTTCATTCATGTTTTATTTCTTCATTCCCATCATGTTTTGATTTTTGTTTTTGTATCTATTGCATTTCTGATTCGGTTTATGTTAAATTCATGTGTTTAATTCTGTTTTCTATCAAATCTGAATTACTCTTCATTTCTTCCCTCTATGTGTTTGATAAATGGTCCAAGTCATCTGTAGGTCTGACTTTGCTTTGATATTTAGTCACCTTCTTTATTTTTGTTTGTTTACTATTGTTGAGCTCAAATTTACCCCAAATAATCAATGCTAGTCTAGTGAATGAAAGTTGCATTGAATATGTTTGCTTAAAGTTCAAAGTGAAGAAGTTCAGATTGCATTAACCAATTGCCATATTCTAATACAGAAAATCATAATGCTATAATTGAATATTGTAATTGATTAAAAATAAAGAGCACAAGTTTAAATTTTGTGAAATACTCAACAAGTACTGAACTATTGCTAGAATTGAAATCAAGAAAAATTTTAAATTATTATATGGAAGTAAGGAACAAAGTGGAAAAAAATTGTAAGAAACAAAGGAGAAAAGCTAAGTTAATGAATCAAAAGCCAACTTACAAAGAAAAGGCAAGAAAAATAAAGTTCTGAATTGTTTGAAAATAAAGTGAAAAAAATTAAAAGAAAAGAAGTTGTTTATTTTAGTTATTGTCGGTTCCTTATATGCTGTAATCATACTTGAACTTCTCATTTTGACATCATTGTTCATTATCTCTTTCAATTACTTTGATTAGTTAGATTAGCATCTCTTGTTAACTTGCATTGTTCCTTCCCATTATTATATGTCCTAATTAGTTCCCTTTCTTTGAAATTTTCATTATTAAGTCTTTGTTAGTTTTGTATTATTTCTTTTCCTTCATGTCTGATTCTGAATCTTTATATCTTAGTTAATTTCTATTCCTGGAGTTTTCATTTCTCATTTCCTAATTGTCTTGCTTGATTCTTCAAATTGTGTGATCTTTGATTAAGGACATTAATTACCATATTTGTTTAATCCCATTTGGTTATGTCTCCTAATTCACAAAGAACCACAAGAGGGAAAGAGGGAAAAAGAAGAAAAAAATAATTGTGTGTGAGCTCAATTAAGTGTAAAAGCCTAAATTAGAGTGCAAACACAAGTGTGAGTGTTCTAAAATAAGTGACTTGTGAGTTCTTGTGAGGTCCTTTCTTTTATCTAACCTTTCTTGTAGGTTTATCATTCAATGATGTTAGGGGGTAATATGAAAAATAAATGATAGGTGCACATGGGAATATTTGCTACAGGCTATAAAAAAAATCTAATGAGATGCTTAAAAGGCTGAAAGTAGAAAATCTTGAAAGAGCCAACATGGTGAAAGGGATGAAAAGGAAGAGGAAATAGAAGATAAAATGAATGATATATATTAAAGAAGAAAAAGTTAAAATAAAAGTGAAAGGAGTAAAAGAGAAAGTGTGTATCATGATGATATAAAAAAAGATGAAAGAAGAGATGATAGGAGTGGAGGAGATAAGCAGAAAAATGGTGGAATGACTTCAAATCTTCAAGTGGTAAAAAGAAATTTCTTTTATTTTAAGGAAAGAATGATCTTAAAGCCTACTTAGAGTAGGAAAAGAAGATGGAATTAATCTATGCTTGTCACCATTATTCTGAAGAGATAAAAGTGAGACTTACTACCTATCAATTTAGTGATTATGCTAATATTTAGTGGGATCAACTTGATTCAACTAGAAGAAGAAGGGTGCAAATCCTATTGCTACTTAGGAAGAGATAAAGGCTATTATGAGAAAAAAATTTATTCATGGCTGCCGCTATAGTTCTTCATGTAAATCTTAGGAGAGTTATCTTGAAAGGAAGGAAGACAAAGTAGTTCCATGCAAATCTGAATCCTCTTCAAGAATTAAAGGAGAATCATCATTAGAGCCTAAGGAAGAAGTGTCTAAGAGGAAAGTCGAAGTTGAAAAGCATTAAAAGCATTCCAAGAATAAGTGCTTCAAATGCTTGAAGCATGGTCATTATGCCATTGATTATCCACTCAAGAGAGTATTAAATATTCAAAATGCATTAAAAGAACAAGTAAAGAAAGAAAGTGAAGAGCAAAGAGAGAATATTTTCCACACTAAATTCAACATTAAAGGTAAGATGTACAATATGATCATAGATAGTGGAAGTTATGCTAATGTTGCTAGTACCTATATGGTAGAGAAGTTAAATTTGCCTATTTTTTCACATCCTACTCTGCACAAGTTACAATGGTTGAATGATAGTGATGGAATAGAGGTGACAAAATAAGTGTTGGTTTCTTCTATCTTTAGTAGATACCAAGATGAGTGACTATGTGATATTACTCCTATGAATGCTTGTTATTTATTGCTTGGAAGATCAAAACAATTTGATAGGAAAGTTACACATGATGGAGTCCTCAATACATATAGCTTCGAAATGAATGGGATAAAAATAAAACTCAATCCTTTAATTCTAAAATAAGTGTATGAGGATCAATTAGGGATGCAAAAGAAAAGAGAGGAAAAAGAAAAGAAAAAAGAGAGAAGAAGATAAGAATAGAGAAGAAATGAAAAAGAGAGAAGAAAATAAGAAAAAAAAAGGAAGAAAATAATAGAGAGGAGAAGAGAGTAGAAAAAAGTTAAAGCCATGAGAAGAAAAAGAGTAATTGTAGAAAAGAGAGTGAGAGAAAAATTCAATTTAGAGAAAAAGAGAGGCGATTGTGTGGAAAAGGAAAGAAAACAAAATTTGAGAGTTTTAGAAAAACAAGTGGGATAAAGAGTATTTTCTATTTTCTAAACCAATTGTCTTGTATAAGAAAGCTTTTGAAAATACTAACAATTTTGAAATTATTCTGTCTAATACTTATGATATTATTTTGAAAGAATCCCAAGAAGTACTTCCAAGAAAATCTTCAAAAGAGCTACCCATGTGTTAGAAGGAAAATGCCTTAATTAGAGCAAGGTAACAATATTGTGATGGTTGATATGTTGTCTTGGAGGTACACTCTCATCTCTACTTTGCATAAAAATTTGTTGGATGTTGAAAACATTGGAATTTTATTTGTGAACGATTATGGTCTTCCTAGTTCTTCACTGATGTTATTATTCATTTAATTGATTTTGCTACTTTTCTATCTAGTGATGGTGTTTCAAATGTTGATGCTTATGGAGAAATGATTTTTAGAGATATTTTTTAGGCATAATAGATTTTTATAGGGGAAAAACAATTTGTATGTGCCTAACGAGATCTCTAAAGGAATTGTTTGGTAGAGAAGTCTAAGGATATGATTTGATAAAAAATTTTAGTTTTAAGGATACCTTTGATATTGTACTTAATGTGTTACATGACCTTTGTGTGTGCTCTAAGCATGGTTTGAAAAAGGGATATCATCAAATGTACTTGAGAAAAGATGTTGAAAAGAATTTCAAAACAAAGCACAGTTTATATAAATGGTTGGCTTTAATGCTTAGTTTGTCTCTTGCACCAAGTACTCCTATAAACTTATTGAGTCGTGTTTTAAATAGTTCCTTTAATAGATGCATTTTGGTTTATTTATATGAGCATTCTAAATCTTTACAAGTGTTTGCAAAATTTTAAGAAGTGAAAAGTTTATGATAATTTTGAAGAATGTTTATTATGCATGAATTATGTTACATATTTAAGATATGTTATATGTGGTAATGCAATTGAAGTGATTCAAGAAAAAGTAATTAAACAATAGCTGCACCTATGTTTGTTAGTGAAATTAAGGGCTTTCATAGATTAATTAACTTTTGTGGGAAGCTTATAAGGAATCATATTCTATGTGCTTTCTTTGACAAACTTGTTACTATTAATAGTTTTATATGCTTGCATGAGATTGTTGACTTTTATTTTATATTTGATCCGAGTGGTTGCTTATTGATGGCATGAGTGGAAAAGGAAGTGATCCAAATCTAAGGGAATCCTAACTACATCCATGTGGAGATGGTTCGCTCTAAGTTTTAAGAGAGACAATAATTATTTTCCTAATTGAATTCTTATGTTGAGTTTGATGTGAGTGCTTCTTTAGTATTTCTAATCTTCCTTCCTTTGATATAGGTTTTGAAGATTCGAGGACGAATCTTTTTGAAGAGAGGAGGAATGATATGAATCTACGGGGAGTCAATCATATGGAAGTGAGATAGGAAGAGAGCTTAATTAAGTGCATTACAATTATACCACATCATCATTAAGTTGGTGTCATATCATTGCCATATCACTAAAGAGATGGTGCCACATCAATGCCACATTAGCCATTATCCTAATTGGCGTCCTTCAACCCTTATTTACAATTATTTGATGTTTTGAGCTTTAATTTGACATTTAGGCCTTTAGTTCATATTTATTTTGTTTTGGGTCATTTTAATGCATTTTGGGCTTTAGTTAATGATGAATGTATTTAGGCCTATTTTATTTTAAAACATTTACCATGTTACTATAAGTAGTTTACCATGTTACTTAGAGTTATTTAGGAGCTTTTTATTGAGTTTAGGTTAGTGGATTAGTTTTGGGCTAGTATGCTATCTTTTAAGCCTATTTTCAATTAGGGTTTTAGAGAGCTATATAAGGAGGCTTGTTCCTTATGCAAATTAGATTTGAGATTTCAAATTTGAGATTTGGAGTTAGAGAATTTGGCTGAGTACCTTTCTTGAGTTCTTAAATGAACTTGGGGCTTGTTAAAGAGATTCATCCTTTGTGGCGTTGATTATCACTAATCAAGAATTTATCTTGTGGCATATTGTTCCTCTTCACTCATCGAAGGATTTACATCCTTTGTGACGTGTTCATCATCATTTATCACTTTCATTCTTATCTTTTGGAGCGTGGTGTGAATATCCTTTTATTTTTATTTCACATTTGTTAAATTTTGGGATGATCCAACACAATTTCACATCATTAATGGATCTCAACTTTCCTAAAAAAATGACTTAAGGTCATTAAAAATTGAAAAAAAATAAACAAAAATCTAATCATCTTAAGAAGAAAAAGATGAAAGTCATGGATAGGATTGTAGATGGTGCTAATATCATATTAGATTTTATCAAAGATGATTGCACATGGTAAAAGATGACCATTCATGGTGATAGAATGATAACTTGCAAGCAAGCCTTTGTAGTGAGTACCACAGAAGACTCTCTAATGCCTAAGTTAATAAGGATCTTAGAGAGAGAAGTAATAAAGTATAGTAAGTATGAACAAAGTAAGAATGAGTTCAAAAACCTTTATGAGAGCATACCTAACCTTTTTTTATAGCAATCATTTGAAAGGTCTTTGAATAAGGTAAATTAGTTATTTTGAATAAGGGTAGACCGATTATTATATGATAAAAAAATATTTCAAATTCTAATCACTTGCCATCTCAAATACATCTATCCTGGTCATTTGATAATGTTTATGTGTTAATGATCGACTAAATCAGACTATGCACTTCAATAATTTTAGTAACTAAATGACCCTAATAGACTATTCTTACTAGGGTGTCACAAACTGTGGTATTCCTTTTGACAACCAATGTTAATCAAATAGACCAATAATAATGTATTTATCATTCCCTATCTTATTGCCCTCCTTTATATATGCATACAATTTTCACATTAGCAAAAGCATGTAGATCCTAAATGAAGATCCATTTATCCCTGTTCACATGTGTGAAAGCAACATTATGCATATTAGTTTATGTTGTTAAGAGAAAAAAAAATAGACATCTCCTTGATTTAAGTAACATATATATATTGACAAGTGTAAAGATGTGGGGCATGTATTCTTTGATTTAAGACTATAAAAAAGGAAAAAAATTATATTTCTTTTATCAATAAAAAATTATATATATATTAATTTATATATATAATTTGAATTAAATTCATCTTATTTTTTTAATAATTATAATTTATTTTATAATTTTATCTATGACTCTATTTTACGTAAATAGTTGATAAGCTAACTGATAGCCTAATAAGTTAACTGATAGCTGATAAGCTATTTGGTAGCTAATAAGTTAGCTGATAGCTGATAGCTGATAACTTATAATTGATAGCTGATAAACTACTAAAATATTTTGTAAAATTAGTTATTGAAGTAGCTGAAATTATAAAATAACATAAAAGGACATATTAATAGAAATATATATATAATTAAAATTATTTATATTTATCTAAAAATTAAATTATATTAACATTAATTAAAAGTTTAAAATAAAAGTATAATTTCTAATATTAATTAGTTATATTTATAAACTTATATATTTATTTACTTATATAATTTTTATTTTATTATTTATTATAAAATTATAATTACTTAAAATATAATTAATTATATTTTTTAAAAATTACTTAAATTTATATTGCAAAAGATATTTATTGTAAATTAATAAAAAGAATAAAGATAGATTTGGAAATAATTTTAAAAAATAGTAGCTTATAAGTTATAAGTTATCCTGGTAACTTGGGCTCCGTTTCGCATAACAAATAAGTTAGCTTATAACTTATTGACTTGATCGATAAGTATAAGGTCAATAAGTTATAAGTTAACCTTTGGAGGTGTTTCTCTAGCTAGTTTATAAGCTATATGTTCTAATTTAATAAATTATCTACAGTAGCTTATAACTTATAACTTATAAGTTACTATTTTTTTAAATTATTTTCAAATCTATCCTTATCCTTTTTATTAATTTACAACTCATATCTTTTATAATACAAATTTAAATAATTTTTATAAAATATAATTAATTATATTTTAAGTAATTATAATTTTATAATAAATAATAAAAAAAAATTATATAAGTAAATAAATATATGAGTTTATAAAATATAATTAATTAAATATTAGAAATTATACTTTTATTTTAAAATTTTTAATTACATTAATATAATTTAATTTTTAGATAAATATAAATCATTTTAATTATATATGTATTTTTATTAATATCCTTTTATATCATTTTGCAATTTCAGCTAGTTCTACAATTAATTTTACGAAACACTTTAATTAACTTATTAGTTATCAATTATCAATCATAAGTTATCAGTTAACTTATCAGCTACCAAGTAACTTAATAAGTGGGTTTACTTGGTAGCTGATAAGTTAACTGATAACTTATGATTGATAATTGATAACTAATAAGTTAATTAAAGTGTTTCGTAAAATTAATTGTAGAACTAGCTGAAATTGCAAAATGATATAAAAGGATATTAATAAAAATACATATATAATTAAAATGATTTATATTTATCTAAAAATTAAATTATATTAATGTAATTAAAAATTTTAAAATAAAAGTATAATTTCTAATATTTAATTAATTATATTTTATAAACTCATATATTTATTTACTTATATAATTTTTATTTTATTATTTATTATAAAATTATAATTACTTAAAATATAATTAATTATATTTTATAAAAATTATTTAAATTTGTATTATAAAAGATATGAGTTGTAAATTAATAAAAAGGATAAGGATAGATTTGAAAATAATTTAAAAAAATAGTAACTTATAAGTTATAAGTTATAAGCTACTGTAGATAATTTATTAAATTAGAACATATAGCTTATAAACTAGCTAGAGAAACACCTCCAAAGGTTAACTTATAACTTATTGACCTTATAACTTATCGATCAAGTCAATAAGTTATAAGCTAACTTATTTGTTATGCGAAACGGAGCCCAAGTTACCAGGATAACTTATAACTTATAAGCTACTATTTTTTAAAATTATTTCCAAATCTATCTTTATTCTTTTTATTAATTTACAATAAATATCTTTTGCAATATAAATTTAAGTAATTTTTAAAAAATATAATTAATTATATTTTAAGTAATTATAATTTTATAATAAATAATAAAATAAAAATTATATAAGTAAATAAATATATAAGTTTATAAAATATAACTAATTAAATATTAGAAATTATACTTTTATTTTAAACTTTTTAATTATGTTAATATAATTTAATTTTTAGATAAATATAAATCATTTTAATTATATATATATTTCTATTAATATGTCCTTTTATGTTATTTTATAATTTCAGCTACTTCAATAACTAATTTTACAAAATATTTTAGTTAGTTTATCAGCTATCAATTATAAGTTATCAGCTATCAGCTATCAGCTAACTTATTAGCTACCAAATAGCTTATCAGCTATCAGTTAACTTATTAGCTATCAGTTAGCTTATCAACTATTTACGTAAAATAGAGTCATAGATAAAATTATAAAATAAATTATAATTATTAAAAAAATAAGATGAATTTAATTCAAATTATATATATAAATTAAATATATATAATAATTTTTTATTGATAAAAGAAATATAATTTTTTTCCTTTTTATAGTCTTAAATCAAAGAATACATGCCCCACATCTTTACACTTGTCAAATATATATATGTTACTTAAATCAAGGAGATGTCTATTTTTTTTTCTCTTAACAACATAAACTAATATGCATAATGTTGCTTCACACAGTGAACAGGGATAAATGGATCTTCATTTAGGATCTACATGCTTTTGCTAATGTGAAAATTGTATGCATATATAAAGGAGGGCAATAAGATAGGGAATGATAAATACATTATTATTGGTCTATTTGATTAACATTGGTTGTCAAAAGGAATACCACAGTTTGTGACACCCTAGTAAGAATAGTCTATTAGGGTCATTTAGTTACTAAAATTATTGAAGTGCATAGTCTGATTAGTCGATCATTAACACATAAACATTATCAAATGACCAGGATAGATGTATTTGAGATGGCAAGTGATAGAATTTGAAATATTTTTTTATCATATAATAATCGGTCTACCCTTATTCAAAATAACTAATTTACCTTATTCAAAGACCTTTCAAATGATTGCTATAAAAAAAGGTTAGGTATGCTCTCATAAAGGTTTTGAACTCATTCTTACTTTGTTCATACTTACTATACTTTATTACTTCTCTCTCTAAGATCCTTATTAACTTAGGCATTAGAGAGTCTTCTGTGGTACTCACTACAAAGGCTTGCTTGCAAGTTATCATTCTATCACCATGAATGGTCATCTTTTACCATGTGCAATCATCTTTGATAAAATCTAATATGATATTAGCACCATCTACAATCTATCCATGACTTTCATCTTTTTCTTCTTAAGATGATTAGATTTTTGTTTATTTTTTTCAATTTTTAATGACCTTAAGTCATTTTTTTAGGAAAGTTGAGATCCATTAATGATGTGAAATTGTGTTGGATCATCCCAAAATTTAACAAATGTGAAAATAAAAATAAAAGGATATTCACACCACACTCCAGAAGATAAAGAATGAAAGTGATAAATGATGATGAACACGTCACAAAGGATGTAAATCCTTCGATGAGTGAAGAGGAAAAATATGCCACAAAGATAAATTCTTGATTAGTGATAATCAACGCCACAAAGGATGAATCTCTTTAACAAGCCCCAAGTTCATTTAAGAACTCAAGAAAGGTACTCAGCCAATTCTCTAACTCCCAAATCTCAAATTTGAAATCTCAAATCTAATTTGCATAAGGAACAAGCCTCCTTATATAGCTCTCTAAAACCCTAATTGAAAATAGGCTTAAAAGATAGCATACTAGCCCAAAACTAATCCACTAACCTAAACTCAATAAAAAGCTCCTAAATAACTCTAAGTAACATGGTAAACTACTTATAGTAACATGGTAAATGTTTTAAAATAAAATAGGCCTAAATACATTCATCATTAACTAAAGCCCAAAATGCATTAAAATGACCCAAAACAAAATAAATATGAACTAAAGGCCTAAATGTCAAATTAAAGCTCAAAACATCAAATAATTGTAAATAAGGGTTGAAGGACGCCAATTAGGATAATGGCTAATGTGGCATTGATGTGGCACCATCTCTTTAGTGATATGGCAATGATATGACACCAACTTAATGATGATGTGGTATAATTGTAATGCACTTAATTAAGCTCTCTTCCTATCTCACTTCCATATGATTGACTCCCCGTAGATTCATATCATTCCTCCTCTCTTCAAAAAGATTCGTCCTCGAATCTTCAAACCTATATCAAAGGAAGGAAGATTAGAAATACTTAAAAGAAGCACTCACATCAAACTCAACATAAGAATTCAAATTAGGAAAATAATTATTGTCTCTCTTAAAACTTAGAGCGAACCATCTCCACATGGATGTAGTTAGGATTCCCTTAGATTTGGATCACTTCCTTTTCCACTCATGCCATCAATAAGCAACCACTCGGATCAAATATAAAATAAAAGTCAACAATCTCATGCAAGCATATAAAACTATTAATAGTAACAAGTTTGTCAAAGAAAGCACATAGAATATGATTCCTTATAAGCTTCCCACAAAAGTTAATTAATCTATGAAAGCCCTTAATTTCACTAACAAACATAGGTGGCAGCTATTGTTTAATTACTTTTCTTGAATCACTTCAATTGCATTACCACATATAACATATCTTAAATATGTAACATAATTCATGCATAATAAACATTCTTCAAAATTATCATAAACTTTTCACTTCTTAAAATTTTGCAAACACTTTGTAAAGATTTAGAATGCTCATATAAATAAACCAAAATGCATCTATTAAAGGAAATATTTAAAACACGACTCAATAAGTTTATAGGAGTACTTGGTGCAAGAGACAAACTAAGCATTAAAGCCAACCATTTATATAAACTGTGCTTTGTTTTGAAATTCTTTTCAACATCTTTTCTCAAGTACATTTGATGATATCCCTTTTTCAAATCATGCTTAGAGCACACACAAAGGTCATGCAACACATTAAGTACAATATCAAAGGTATCCTTAAAACTAAAATTTTTTATCAAATCATATCCTTAGACTTCTCTACCAAACAATTCCTTTAGAGATCTCTTAGGCACATACAAATTGTTTTTCCCCTATAAAAATCTATTATGCCTAAAAATATCTCTAAAAATCATTTCTCCATAAGCATCAACATTTGAAACACCATCACTAGATAGAAAAGTAGCAAAATCAATTAAATGAATAATAACATCAAGTGAAGAACTAGGAAGACCATAATCGTTCACAAATAAAATTCCAATGTTTTCAACATCCAACAAATTTTTATGCAAAGTAGAGATGAGAGTGTACCTCCAAGACAACATATCAACCATCACAATATTGTTACCTTGCTCTAATTAAGGCATTTTCCTTCTAACACATGGTAGCTCTTTTGAAGATTTTCTTGGAAGTACTTCTTGGGATTCTTTCAAAATAATATCATAAGTATTAGACAGAATAATTTCAAAATTGTTAGTATTTTCAAAAAGCTTTCTTATACAAGACAATTGGTTTAGAAAATAGAAAATACTCTTTATCCCACTTGTTTTTCTAAAAACTCTCAAATTTTGTTTTCTTTCCTTTTCCACACAATCGCTCTCTTTTTCTCTAAATTGAATTTTTCTCTCACTCTCTTTTCTACAATTACTCTTTTTCTTCTCATGGCTTTAACTTTTTTCTACTCTCTTCTCCTCTCTATTATTTTCTTCCTTTTTTTCTTATTTTCTTCTCTCTTTTTCATTTCTTTTCTATTCTTATCTTCTTCTCTTTTTTTCTTTTCTTCTTCCTCTCTTTTCTTTTACATCCCTAATTGATCCTCATACACTTGTTTTAGGATTAAAGGATTGAGTTTATTTTTCTCCCATTCATTTCAAAGCTATATGTATTAAGGACTCCATCATGTGTAACTTTCCTATCAAATTGTCTTATCTTCCAAGCAATAAATAACAAGCATTCATAGGAGTAATATCACATAGTCACTCATCTTGGTATCTACTAAAGATAGAAGAAACCAACACTTATTTTGTCACCTCTATTCCATCACTATCATTCAACCATTGTAACTTGTGCAGAGTAGGATGTGAAAAAATAGGCAAATTTAACTTCTCTACCATATAGGTACTAGCAACATTAGCATAACTTCCACTATCTATGATCATATTGTACATCTTACCTTTAATGTTGAATTTAGTGTGGAAAATATTCTCTCTTTGCTCTTCACTTTCTTTCTTTACTTGTTCTTTTAATGCATTTTGAATATTTAATACTCTCTTGAGTGGATAATCAATGGCATAATGACCATGCTTCAAGCATTTGAAGCACTTATTCTTGGAATGCTTTTAATGCTTTTCAACTTCGACTTTCCTCTTAGACACTTCTTCCTTAGGCTCTAATGATGATTCTCCTTTAATTCTTGAAGAGGATTCAGATTTGCATGGAACTACTTTGTCTTCCTTCCTTTCAAGATAACTCTCCTAAGATTTACATGAAGAACTATAGCGGCAGCCATGAATAAATTTTTTTCTCATAATAGCCTTTATCTCTTCCTAAGTAGCAATAGGATTTGCACCCCTTCTTCTTCTAGTTGAATCAAGTTGATCCCACTAAATATTAGCATAATCACTAAATTGATAGGTAGTAAGTCTCACTTTTATCTCTTCAGAATAATGGTGACAAGCATAGATTAATTCCATCTTCTTTTCCTACTCTAAGTAGGCTTTAAGATCATTCTTTCCTTAAAATAAAAGAAATTTCTTTTTACCACTTTGAAGATTTGAAGTCATTCCACCATTTTTCTGCTTATCTCCTCCACTCCTATTATCTCTTCTTTCATCTTTTTTTATATCATCATGATACACACTTTCTCTTTTACTCCTTTCACTTTTATTTTTAACTTTTTCTTCTTTAATATATATCATTCATTTTATCTTCTATTTCCTCTTCCTTTTCATCCCTTTCACCATGTTGGCTCTTTCAAGATTTTCTACTTTCAAGCCTTTTAAGCATCTCATTAGATTTTTTTTATAGCCTGTAGCAAATATTCCCATGTGCACCTATCATTTATTTTTCATATTACCCCCTAACATCATTGAATGATAAACCTACAAGAAAGGTTAGATAAAAGAAAGGACCTCACAAGAACTCACAAGTCACTTATTTTAGAACACTCACACTTGTGTTTGCACTCTAATTTAGGCTTTTACACTTAATTGAGCTCACACACAATTATTTTTTTCTTCTTTTTCCCTCTTTCCCTCTTGTGGTTCTTTGTGAATTAGGAGACATAACCAAATGGGATTAAACAAATATGGTAATTAATGTCCTTAATCAAAGATCACACAATTTGAAGAATCAAGCAAGACAATTAGGAAATGAGAAATGAAAACTCCAGGAATAGAAATTAACTAAGATATAAAGATTCAGAATCAGACAATGAAGGAAAAGAAATAATACAAAACTAACAAAGACTTAATAATGAAAATTTCAAAGAAAGGGAACTAATTAGGACATATAATAATGGGAAGGAACAATGCAAGTTAACAAGAGATGCTAATCTAACTAATCAAAGTAATTGAAAGAGATAATGAACATTGATGTCAAAATGAGAAGTTCAAGTATGATTACAGCATATAAGGAACCGACAATAACTAAAATAAACAACTTCTTTTCTTTTAATTTTTTTTCACTTTATTTTCAACAATTCAGAACTTTATTTTTCTTGCCTTTTCTTTGTAAGTTGGCTTTTGATTCATTAACTTAGCTTTTCTCCTTTGTTTCTTACAATTTTTTCCACTTTGTTCCTTACTTCCATATAATAATTTAAAATTTTTCTTTGATTTCAATTCTAGCAATAGTTCAGTACTTGTTGAGTATTTCACAAAATTTAAACTTGTGCTCTTTATTTTAATCAATTACAATATTCAATTATAGCATTATGATTTTCTGTATTAGAATATGGCAATTGGTTAATGCAATATGAACTTCTTCACTTTGAACTTTAAGCAAACATATTCAATGCAACTTTCATTCACTAGACTAGCATTGATATTTGGGGTAAATTTGAGCTCAACAATAGTAAACAAACAAAAATAAAGAAGGTGACTAAATATCAAAGCAAAGTCAGACCTACAGATGACTTGGACCATTTATCAAACACATAGAGGGAAGAAATGAAGAGTAATTCAGATTTGATAGAAAACAGAATTAAACACATGAATTTAACATAAACCGAATCAGAAATGCAATAGATACAAAAACAAAATCAAAACATGATGGGAATGAAGAAATAAAACATGAATGAAGAAATAGAACAGTACCGTCATGAATAGTGATGTATAGTACCATTGTGAATAATGAACCATTGTGAATAGTGATGCAAACAATACCAAAAATTAAAGAGAAGTGAAACTTAAATTTGGCAATCTTGCTATGAATACCAAATGATGTGAAATTATATTGGATCGTCCCAAAATTCAGCAAATGCAAAAATAAAAATAGAAGAATATTCACACCACACTCCAGAAGACGAAGAATGTGAGCAATAAGTAATAATGAACATGCCATAAAGGATATAAATCCTTTAATAAGTGAAGAGGAAAACATGCCATAAGGATGAATTCTTAATTAGTGATAATCAACACCATAAAGGATGAATCCTTTTAATAACTCACAAGTTCATTTAAGAACTTAAGAGAGGAACTTAACCAAATTCTCTAACTCCTAAATCTCAAATCTAAAATCTCAAACCTGATTTGTATAAGGAATAAACTTTCTTATATAGCTCTCCAAAACTCTAATTGAAAATGGGCTCAAAAAATAGCATATTAGCCCAAAACTAATCCACTAATCTAAACCTAATAAAAGGGCTCCTAAATAACTTTAAGTAACATAGTAAACTACTCATAGTAACATGGTAAATATTTTAAAATAAAATGGGCCTGAATACATTCATCATTAACTAAAGTCCAAAATACATTAAAATGACCCAAAACAAAATAAACATGAACGAAAGGTCTAAATGCCAATTAAAGCCCAAAACATCAAATAATTATAAATAAGGTCTGAAATGGTGCCAATTAAGATAATGACTAATGTGGTATTAATGTGGTGCTATCTCGTTGGTGATGTGACAATGATGTGGCACCAACTTAGTGATGATATGTTACAATTATAATGCGCTTGATTAAACTCTCCTCCTATCTTGCTTCCATATGATTGACTCCTTTTAGATTCACATCAATTAATATTCCTAGAAAATATATTGATAATCTTCAATCACTTTCTTAAGGAAAGTCACAATCAGTTGATTTTTTTTTGCAAAATGGATTAACCTTCAGCAATTATGATTAGTTGATTTTCTTAGAAAATGGATCAATCTTCAATAATTATGATGAAAATCTCCAACTAATCTTACCAGTGTTTCCATTGAATATGCATTTAATAACAAAAACCTAAACTGTGTTTTAAGATCTATGGATAGAATTGATCTTTTGCATGAAGATCAATTCAATTAATTATATGGAAAGAAATAATAGAGGAAAAGTGATGTGATCCAAGAAAGAGCAATCTCAAATGGTAAATCTAAAATGATCAATAATGTGATTAAAGAGTAATCTCGGAGCTTATAGATGCTACTTTGGAGATAATTTAGACCGTTTGATCTAGTTAATACTATTTTAGCCATTGTAGGCCTTAGTTTACATTTTATTTGTGTTTTCTTACTATGTTTAAAGACATTTAGACTTTTTTATGAGTTAGTATTTTATGATTCATTTGTTTACCATTTTACTATAAGTTAATTATTTTGTTACTTTAAGTTAGGTTTATTAGTATGTTTGCTTTAAACTTAAGTAAGTATATTTGTATTTGCTTTTGACTTAAGGAAAGTTTACTTAAGCTTTAATTATTCTAAGTTTTCTCTAAGACTATTTGAAGAGGCTTATTCCTTACAGATAACATAGATTTGACATTTCAATTTTGACAATTAAAATTAAGTTTCTTTGTGAGCCTTCTATTTAAAGTTCTTAAAAAACTTTGTGGCTTATCAAAAGAATTCAACCTTTGCGACATCTACTATCACTTATTAGAAATTTCATCTTTTTTGACATGATTCTTCATCACTTATCATTCCCTTTTCTTCCCTTTTTTGGAGTATAGTGTGAATATCCTTCTATTTTTATTTTAATTCATTGAATTTTGGAACAATCCATGAGTTAAGTTCTTATTATTTGATATTCAGAGCTTTAGGTTCCAAGATTTCAAGTTACTTTAATTCACAATTTGTTTATGTTCTATTTAAATTAAGTCTGTTCATCAATTGTTATTTTTGCCTAATTGACTTTCATTGTTGTTCATTTGTATAATTATTTAATTCCAAATTTGCAATCGATGTTTGCTTAAGGTTATCTGCTATTTTTTTTAATTCAATTTTACTTGCTATGTTTACTCATTTAAATTCTATGTTAATGGTAATTTCTTGTTTTTAGTTAATGTTATTTTCAATTTAGTTTGTTTAATTAAGTGTTATTTTGTTTGCATTGACGTTCTTTAATCCAAAGTCCAAGTTAATCAAGTGTTCACTTTATTTTCATTTTAATTATTAAGTCAACTTGTCTCATCACGTCATTTGTGTCTTGTCATATTGAATTATATGTTATGTCTTATTTCAAGTCCAAATTATGTCTCATCTTTCATGTCATTTAAATTGTTTAATTCCATTTAATTATCATCCATTTGGTTTTGTTTTGTGTCTAATATATTGTTTAATTCATCTTTGGATCTTGTCTAATTATTTTTGTCTATTTTCAAGTACTACCTAATGAGTCTGTGATTTAAAATTTGTGTCACTCCAAATCTTCTTGTTTTGTATTGCAATTATGTTAGTCCTATTCTATTCATGTTTTTTTTCCAAATTAATCTCATTTTGGTGTTTTATATTGTGTCTTTTATAGCAATTCAATACCTCTATTTTATTAACACAAAAATATTGTAAAATTATTTTAGAGTGTGCTTCAAAAGTGAAAGAGAAAAAGAAAAAAGTAGTATTGTGGGAAAAAAAATAAAGAGCCAAAAAAAAGAATAAAAAGTGTTGGTTAGTATTTTTTAAGAAAGTTACAAAAGAACAAAAGAAGTGAAAAAAATACAAGTGAATCAAGCAGAAAAAAAAAGTATTGTTGAAAAAAATAAAAGAAGTTATGAATGTGGAAAGTTCAAAAAAAAAAGAAGAAGTTTGAAGTGTGAAAAGTAAAAGACAAGTTCCTATTGCTCATTAAATGCTTCATGTTATCATTGAAATTCTCACTTTAAACCAATTGTTCATTATTCCTTCCTTCATTGCAATCTTGGTCTTAGTCCTTGACTTGAGTCTTGTACTTGTTTCTTTGTTTTGTCAATTCAGTCTTTTTCTTTGAGTCTATTTTGTTTTAATTTTTGAATTTGAGTCGTTATTTTGTTTAATTTTTAAGTCTTAAGTCCTTGTATTTTTAATCTTGTTTGTATTCTTTATTTAATTATTTCATTTTAATCTTTAGTCTTGATTAGTCCCATTTCTTTGAATTTTCATTTGTTATTTATCTAAATGTCTCATTAGATCTTCAAGTTGTTTAAGTTTTGATTGGTGATATAAATGGTCACAATTATTGAATTTTATAGTAATGTCTTTTTAGTTCTCAAAGAATTTCTAGAGTGAAAAAATGAAGAGTGGAAAAAAGTAAAAGTGTATGAGTACATTTGAAGGGCCTTGAAATAAAGTGCAAACACAAGTGAAGTGCCTTTAAATCAAGTGAGAATGTACTATTGTGAGGTCTTATCTTTTATCTAACCTTTTCTTATAGGTATTTCTTTTAAGATGTCAAGAGGTAGTGTGAATATTGATATTAATTTCACATTGAGGATAATACAACAACAAATTGAAGGGTTGACCATGAAGCTTGCTAATGTGAAAAATAGAATTAGGAGAGTTAAAGATGAACAATCTCAAAAGAGTTAACATGGTGAGACAAATTAGAGAGAAAGAGAAGATAGAAAAAATGCTAGATATATTGAAAAAAAAAGTTAAAAATCAAAATCAAAAATAAAAAAAATACCATAAGTCCAAAAGAAGAGATGATAGAAAAAGAGAAGATGATAGACAAAAAAAAGATCATGTGGATCCCAATCTTAATAGTATTAAAAAGAAGTTTTCCTTATTTTAAAGAAAGAATGATCGTAAAGCTTACTTAAAATGGAAAAAGAAAATGGAATTAATCTTTGCTTGTCACCACTATTCCGAGAGAAGAAAGTAAGGCTTGCTACTTACTAATTCATTGAACATGCTAACATTTAGTGGGATTAATTTAACTCAACTAGAAGAAGAAATAGTGCAAGGCCTATTGCCACTTAGGAAAAGATAAGGTTATTACGAGGAAAAAATTCATTCCTTGCTCTTTATAGATATGATACCGTTCTAACCCTTCATGGAAATCTTCGGAAAGGAAGCCGGAGAAGAAAAATGATAAGATCAATGACAAATGTCAAGCTAAGTCCATAAGTAATTCCAATAGCCAAACATTAATGTCTCACATGGAAGAGAATGAAAAAAAATAGAAAAGAGAAAAAGAAAAAAAAGAAAAGAATAAGAAAAAAAGAAGAGGAAGAAAATAAAAGAAAAGTGTAAAAGAGAAAAATAGAGAGGAGAAAAAGGTAGAAGAGAGAAAGAGCTATGAAAAGGAAGAAAATATTTGTAAAGAAAAAGAAAAAAAAATAAAATTGAGAGAAGAGTTAAAACAAGAAATAAAAAAATTAAATGTGATGACAAAAACAAATGATATGAGGAATGCTTCATATATTTCTAAGTTAATTGTATTATACAAGGAAGCCTATGAAAATACTAATAAAATTAAATTTGTTTCATCAAATGATTTTAAATTTGTTTTATAGAAATTTCAAAATATGCCTCCATGAGGATTTTCAAAAGAATTGCCACTTTTTAGAGGGAAAGAAAATTTAGGAGAGTAAGGTAAAAATATTGCGATGATTGATACATTAGCTTAGATGTATACTTTCATCCCTATTTTGCATGAAAAATTGTTAGGGTTTGAGCATAATGAAGATACTTTGCATACAAAATTATTAAACTTTGAGTACATTGAAAATTTGAATATAAATGATTATGGTTTTGCTATCTCTTTATATGACCTTGATATTTTTCTACATGTTGATTTTGTTTTAATTATTGATGTTTGTGAAGAAATGATTTTTAGAGACATTTTTTAGTATGATAAAATTTTGTATAGGAAATATGAATTGTTTATGCCTAATTTTTTTTGACTGACTTGCTCTTTAGAAAAACCTAAAATAATAGATTGATACAATATTTTAATCATAAGAAAACTCTAAAGGATTTGCATAATAAGTTGCATGGTATACATGTGTTTTCTAAAGGTTCTTCAAAAGGTTTGTGGGAAAAACTTAATTTGATAAGAAATGTTGGAATTAAAAAGATTTTAGGAAATATGCTTATCGAATTGCATAATCCTTGTATATTTTCCAAAATTTGATTTGAAAGGTGAATATCATCTATTTTAGATAAGAAAAATGAATGTATAGAAAAATATTTTCAAAATAATGCATGAATTATATGAGTGGTTGGCTTTGAAACTCAATTTGTCTAATACATCAAGTACTCTATGAATTTAATGAATCATATTTTATATATTTTAATTGATAAATTTTTTATTTTCTATTTCTATTACTTTCATAAGCTTAAAGGATGGATCTTATTATTATTTAAGAATTTAAAGAATTAGGAACATTGCTTATCACATTTTGATGATAATCATGTGTATAGTACAAGTGAAGATAAGATTGTTGGGCACTTAAAATTGGATAATAGTTTTAAAGAATGCTTATTTTATATGAAAAGAATTATATTTTTGATATATGTTGTGTGCCACAAAGTAAAAAAGCTGGATGAAGAAAAATTGAAGGAAATTAAAGAATGGCCAACACCTAAGCTTATTGGTAAGATTAAAAGGTTTAATGATTTAATTAGCTTTTGTGAAAGGCTTTTAAGGAATTATATTCTATATTCTTTCATTGGTAAACTTGTTACTATTGATAAATTTGTATGCTTTTATGAAGTTGTTGATTCATGTTTTGTGCTTAACCTTGGTGGTTTTGTTTGGTTCCATATGAGGAAAGAAAGATCTCTAATGACGATTAAATTACATCCAAGTAGGATAGCCAATCCAAGTGCTTGAGTATTAATAATGTTATTGCCAAGTTGGATCCTTATGGTGAGTTTATTATAAATGCTTCTTTTGATATTTCTAATTTTTCTCTATTTTTTTGTAGGTTTTATAGATTCGAGAATGAATCTTTTGAAAAGAGAGGGCATAATGTGATCGTAGGAGGGGTAATCTCAAATATCAAATTTAAAAGAATCAATAATTCAATTCAAAGAGCAAATTTGAAGCTTATGAATGCTACTTTGGAGATAATCTAGACCATTTGGGCTAGATGATGCTATTTTAGCCATTGTTAGCCTTAGCTTGCATTTTGTTTGTGTTTTTTTTTAGTTATGTTTAAAGATGTTTAAGCATGTTTATGAGTTGGTGTTTTATAATCCATTAGTTTACTTTTTACCATAGGTTAACTATTTTATTAGTTTAAGTTAGGTTTATTAATAATGTTTGTTTTAGGCTTAAGTGAGTTTATTTGTGTTTGTTTTGGACTTAAGTAAGGTTTACTCAAGCCCTATTGTTCTAAGTTTTCTTTAAGGCTATTTAAAAAGACTTGTTCCTTATATATAACATAGATTTGATATTTTAATTTTGACATTTAAAATTACGTCCCTTTGTAAGCCTTCTTTTTAAGACTATTGAAAGAACTTTATGATTTATCAAAAAAATTTAACATTTGTGGCATTTACTATCAATTATCAAAGGATTTCATCCTTTATAGCGCGACTTTTCATTATTTATCACTCTTATTTTTCTCTTTTCTGGAGTGTGATATGAATATTCTTTTATTTTTATTTTAGTTTGTTGAATTTTTAAATGATTCATTAGTTAAATTCTTATAAAAAAAATTCTTTGAATTAAATCAATAGTCATATTATCAATCATTTCTCAAGCAAATTAATTAAAATTTGGTCTTTTTATTGGAAAACATCCATCTTGCAATTCATAAGAATTATTTTTTCTTTTTCAGATATAAAATTTGCTCATTCTCTTTATAAAAATTGGTTGCTTATCATTCTTGTGAAAAGATGACCATAAGATCAAGGTTGTTCCTCCATAACTAATCATATTCTATTAATCTCCTTATTAAAATCATTAACAATAGGTTTTTCTTCAAAAAATTGGTTAATAAATGATCATTTTGTTGAGAAAATAATCTTTGAAGATACTTTCTTAGCAAGTAGACAATCAATTCTACATAAAATTGATTTTTATTTATTTCTTAATCAAATTAGTCTTATAGTGATTTTTTTCTCGAGCAAAGTAACTTAAAAAAAAAGGGGGGAGAGAGAAAGAAAGGAATTTGCATTGCATGAAAATCCTTGAATATGGTAGTTAAGTATAGGCTTTTAAAAAGTGATACCATGGATGTACTTGAATAGCATATATAAAAAATTTATATCCAAAAATGGACCTTTAAAAGAGTACTTACTACAATAGTCAAGTATGGCCTAAGGAAAACAATTCCCAGGCTCATAGTCGATTATTTGCTAGGTTTTCCAACTAATTCCCTAAATTTATGCACAAACAATCCATTTTACCAACATTTCTTTAATCACAATCTCTCAACTCAAAAATTAACATAGTCTAGCATTTGTAGCCTTACTTTATCTTAACATAAAATCAAGAATTTCATTATAACTTATTAACTAAGCATTCAAACACAATTTTTATCATAACAAACTCAAATTATGAAATTAAGGAGGTTTAAGTGGATTATCTACTTACATAGTTATGGAGAAGATTAAAGGAGGCTAAAAAAATGCTTGCTTATTTATAATTAGCATCAAATTAAAGAAAATCAATTGAAGATGTCAAATTCCTAACTCTCTTTCAAAGGCCAACAATCTAGTAAATAATAAACTAGACCATGAAATAATGAGAAATTACCTTGAATTGACTAAGAAATGTAAGGATTGCCTTGAATTTCCATGATGGATAGCTGCTAATTGTTAAAGAAAATAAAATTGAAGGTAGAGATAGATAAGGAAGCTATGGGAGTGTTTCAGCAAAAAAAAATAAAGAAAAAAGAGGGCTTTTGGGGTTTTATAATATTGAATTGCATTTTAATAATTTTGAAAGGTTTTAAAGGTAAAATAGGAAAAATGCTCCATAAATTTTCTCCATACACCCATATTTATTTCTAATTATACACTAATTCATATTAAATTTTATTCTTCCCATTTCATTATAGTATCCTATTCTCTCTAATTAAATTCTTCCCTAAAAACATCTATAATAATTTATTAACTGGCATATAAACAAAAATATTAATAAAATAAATAAAATGATTTTTAATTTTTCTAAGGGGCACAACATATCATGCAAGTGTTCATTTTACAAGTGACCATATGCTATTTATTTAGTAATTGCATTTGGAAAGTCTTTATTGGGGATGTTTTTGTGACCAGTACATAGGTGGTCATAATTTGAATTAAAACTTAAAAAAAGAAATGTGAGAAGGATGGAATAGGCATCTCAGAGATCAATTGGAGTACATGAGACAAGATTTCTAAAGAAACTTTCACCAATAACTTATATTGCATCAAAGACTTGATCATTATGAAAATTAAAGACAGTAATACAACCACATTACCCATTATGAAAATCACACTTCATTCAATGAAAGATCATTCAATTATAATGAAAAACAAGTCAAAGACTGTTAGGATGGCTATGCCTATTATAGGGAATATAATTGTTATGACTATAGAAATAATGATTGTTCAATCAGTTAATCTGATAATTACCAACAAAATCATTAAGGGTATTATTATAAAGACCAAAATCAAGAAAACAATAGCCTTAACATTGAGTGTCGCCCCTTTATTCCCATTATCATGCAAGTCTATGTCCTTCAAAACTTCAACCCATCCACAAACCTAGAATCTCATGACAAAATGATTGATCCCTAAAAGTATAAAGGCCTTCAAATTAACTAAATTACTATTGAATGCACTTAATGCGATCATGTGCAATGCTTTTTCCACCATATTGAAGAAAACTAGTCTTTGTTGGTTCATAATTCTAGAACCAAACTCTATAGCTGACTTTAAAAACCTCGCTGATTAGTTCCTTGCTTATCTTGCCATATTTAGAGCCTTAAAGAAGACTAGTGCATCATTAATGAATGTGTGATAAAGAAAGAATAAACTTCTAAAAGGGTTTCTTATATGCTTTAATCAAACATGCTTAGAGATTAAATACCTAAAAGAAAAGTTCACTGTGCACTTATTACTGATCAATCTCTATATTAGGGATTTCTTAAAGTCATTTTGCTAAAAAGATGGTTAATAATTTGGTTAAGCTACTGAAAAAAGCAATAAAGTTTATTAATATTAAAAAGTTTAAGGGAAATAAAAGGCAGATTGAAAAACATTTTGATGAGCCTAGTTAAAAAGAGGATGGAAGACCACCAAAACCTTAATTCAATTAGTACACCTCTTTAAACACCACATGAAAAGAATCCTTGATAATGTAAAATCAATCAAGCTAATGGATAAAAAGCCAAAAAGGAATCCCATTAATAAAAGCTCTTTATCCTTAGAGGTCACAACCTACTAAAAATATCATAAATACTAGTATTGTGATATAAAGGATAACATCACTTTGAACAAAAAAATCAAAAAATTAATTTGAAGAAGTCACTTAGGCTAATATATAAAGGGTTGTTGGCCAAAGTGCTATAACAAGTGACCTCTTATAGTAAAACTTTTCTTATAACTTGCTACAACTAAAGAAGGTATAACTATTTTATTAGTTAAAGAGGTAGAGGATGACTATAGACTGATTTACTTTGTAAGCAAAGTATTTCATAGTGTTGAGTTTAGGTACCAAAAAGTTAATAAGTTGTAATTTTCCTTAATAATAACCTCAAGAAAATTAAAACTGTACTTTTGGTATTATTAAACAAGTCTTACACAAGCCTGACGTGATTGGCCAATAAATTGTGGTCAATGAAACTTACTAAATATGACTTAATCTTTGAGCCAAAAAGAATGATAAAAGCTTAAATTTTGGCATATTTGTGGTTAACATGACTAAACCTGAAAAAAAGATAAAAGAAAAAATAGACTCTTACCATTCACTTGGACTTTGTATATTGAAGGTTATCAAATGAGAAAGGAAGCAGAATCAGTGTGATCTTAAAAGGGTTAAGTAAGATGACCATTGAGCATGCCTTCAAGTTCAATTTCAATACCATTAACATTCAAGTGAAACATGAAGCACTAATTACTTGGTTGAAATTGACCAAAGAAATAGAAGTAAAGGCCAAAGGAAAAAAAAGATAGTTTAACAAATCATATGAGATGAAGGTCCCTTATCTAATTTAATACACAATAAATATAAAGTTCTTAATATCAAAATTGATCACTTTAACATCTAATAAATACTTAAGGTTGAAAACTATTGGTTGACACATTGTTAAAATTAATTAGAGCTAAAGTTACTATTAATAATCGATCAATCTTACAGGAAACCATGAAAAGGTCATCCATTAAAGAAGAGGAATTAATAAGCATAAATTGATCTTGTTGGAAAAAAAGCAAAGAATTGGTTACAAATCCCATTGAGGTTGAAAAACTAAAAAAGAGATTTGCTCTTTTTTATATGGAAAATGGTTATATGTACAAAAGAGGATTTGTCATTCTTACTTTGAGATGTTTTTACCTAGAGGAAGCTAATTATGTTCTAAGGGAATTACATAAAGGGATTTGTGGTAGTCACTATGTGGGATCATCTTTAGCATGAAAAGTCATTTAATCTGGATATTTTTAGCTTAACATGAAAAAAAATACCTAAGAATTGGTTAAAAGGTGTGAACAATGCTAGAAACAATCTAATATTCCCGATGAGCTAAAAACCAATCATTTTTCCATGGCCTTTTACTGAATAGGGTGTAGATTTTTTAAGACCCTTCCTTATAGCACTTGAACAATTTAAGTTTCTAATTGTAGTAATAAATCACTTCACTAAGTGGATTGATGATAAACCTCTAGCCATTATAACTATTAAAAATAATTAAAAATTTATGTGGAATAATATTATTTGTAGATTTGGCATCCCAAAGGTAATCATAAGTGATAATATGGTGTAGTTTACTAGTGAATCCTATAGAAAGTTTCATGAGCACTTAAAGGTTACTTAAAAACTTTCTTCTGTTGAACATCCTTAATCTAATAGGTAGGCTAAGCTAGCAAACAAAATCATCTAAGAATGCCTAAAAAAAGACTAAAGAGTTCCAAGAAGAAGTGGATGGATGAGCTTCCTAGTGTATTATGGTCTTATAAAATGACTACTTAATCATCCATAAAAGAAATTCCTTTCCATCTAACTTATGATCTTAAAGCTTTAATTCTAGTAGAGATTAGTAAGCCAAGCCAAAGAACTAATTAGTATGATCAAGATAATAATGATGATCTCTTAAGGGAAAACCTAAATATGCTAGATGAAGATAGGGAAATGCCTTACATCAAATTTTTTACCTATAAATAGAAAGTGTCTAGGTATCATGATAAAGTAAGACTATTAAGGTTTAATGAAGGATCATTAGTTTTAAAATAGCTAATGGAGAAAGAAAGAACTAAAATATGGTAAACTAACCATAAATTAAGAAGGTCTTTATAGAGTTATAAAGAACATGGGAAATGAAGCCTACCAAATTAGAGCATTAGAAAGAAAGCTCCTGCTTTAAGACCTGGAATGCTATTCATTTGAAAAAGTATCATGTTAGTCTCTTAGAATAAGTGTAGGTTTTTATATCAAAGCTAAGAATTTTTGCTTATGAAAGAATAAAAAAATGTTAAAGCATTATATAAATTATTTGCCTATGTCATTGTTTCAAGGGATCTTATTATGATCGGTTATACACATGATAAAATTATGCAAATTAACATATGTTAATCACTTGGGCACCATTACTTGATAGGCTCTCCATCATTCAACTAGTCATATTGGTAACAACTAGTTGCTTGAGCATTGTAATTTGAAAAGCTCCTCACCACCTGGTAGGTCAAACTGGTGTCAGCTGATTGCTTAGGAATTATTATTCAATAAGCTCCCCATTATTCAATAAGTCAAATTAGTAATAACTAGTCACTTAAGCATTGCTATCCAGCAAGCTCATATCATTTAATTGGTTAAAATATAGGTTAGTACATGTTAATAATAAAAGAAAAGAAAAATATTAAAGTAAATTAATTTCATTGATCATTAAAAGAGAGGCAAAACTCTTTAAAACTTTTGAATTTTTGCTAAGTGGTTATAATTATAAAACATTAAAATGTCGACCAGTATAAGCAAAAAATCGATCAATCCTATGCAATCATGAAAAGCATTTCAAAGTAGGTAAGGACTTTAAATTTTTTTTAACTAGTTATGGACATTAAGCTGATCACCTAGTCCATGAAAAGCTAATCTCTAACTATCATAACAAAGGCCTATATTCATTAGTTATTAAACTTGTATATTTTAGCCTTTTATAAGTGGCTAGTTTACACTAATCATCAATGCAAGAAATAATGCAAATTTTTATTAAGTTAAAAGTATTCTTGCCAAGCTAGTTAGTTGATCCCCAAAGTAATTCCAAAAGGACTAGCTAATGATTGATCTTTAAGATTAAAAACTTATAAAGTTAAGTTAGGGAAGCAATTGCAATATAACATTAAGTATAAAAATAATATAGGTTTTTGCTAAGCTAAAAGTATTCTTGCCAAATTGGCTAGTTAGTCCTTGAAATAATTCCAAAGGGATCAGTTAATGATTAATATTTAAGATTAAATACTTATTCAAAAAGAAATTATAACATAAAATTAAGTATATAAAATATGATTATCATTAGAAGTTTGGTCTTTGGAAAATAGGATCATTATAAATCATTACAGTTCAAGGATATTCTCCCTTTATAAAATCAATTTTATCTAAGTATTACTTTTAAGCCTATAGTCTATTAACTTAATTAATGATCTAAGCTTTAGGTTAATCATTCTAAACATATTGGTCTTTAGATTGACCACCTAAGGGATTTTAGTTGGACACTAGTTCAATAGTCACTATAAGCTTTTGACTAAAGACTTTTAAAATGAGAAGATCGATCTTCTTCTTAAAGGAGCCATCTTCTCTTTCTCATCTACTTTTCACTTTCTTAATCTTTATCTTTCACATCTTTATTGACCTCATCATCCTTCAAAATATCCTTCATGTGTTTGAACTTGTCTATCTTTACAAAGCTTAACAAAGGATGAAGAACTTTAGCTTGAGCTTCAGCTAGCTTAAAACTTAAAAGATAAGAATCACCATCTAAGTTCTTCAACTTCTCAATCTCTATATATGACCATTCCTAATGTTAGTCAGAGCATCCATTTATCTTTCAACTGGTCTCCATCATTAACTAAGACATTGAATTCTTTTTTAATGGCTTGAATACTCTTATTAGCAAATCGACCCCAATTTTTTCAACTTAAGTGGTTTAAAAGCTTTGGTTAGAGATTGTTTCATTTCGCTTTTGCTTTTCTTTATAATGTAAATTTAATTTTCATTAATTAGTTTCTCCTTATGTTTAACATCTTGCAACTTTGTGATCTTATAAGTTAACTTCTTGTGTTAAATTTTATGATTGGCCATAACTTTCATAAGATTAATCACTTCTTTTTGAAGTTAGTCAAATTAGTCCTAATCTTTATCTTTATAATTATAGTAAAAAATATCTAAGTAACAAATCCATTCATAGGTGATCAAGTCCTTAACATCTAGTCCTTACCTTTGACACATGCCTTGAGCAAAAATTAAGCCAAACTTTTATTATGAACTTCCTCCTATAGCCAATCTCTATTATTTGGAATCAACATTTGACTAACCCAAACTAGACATAGTTTACACTATTCATATATAAACTATTAATCATTCTTCTTAATAAAAAAGAAACTTCTTTAAAGGAAGTTAGGCAAATCTTAGGGAGAAAGTTCTAGGGACCTTTATACCAATTGCTTAAAAAGCTTACTCAGGTGATCATCCTATGATTCACCTAAAAGCTTAATAGATAATATTAGCTAGACATTCCTATTGAGAGGATAACTTATCACCAATTGACTTTTAGTCATCTAATACTTGAGTAATTCCCTTCTTTCTCTTAATTTGGCTTATTATAGTTAATTACCTTTATGGAACCTTAATGATTGATTGACTCATATTTTGCTCAACTATAACTATGTTTATTTCTTTATTGTTATCCTATCCTCCAAAGTGTTTAGACCTGGGATATTGATCCTTATCAGAATGGTTGCCCTATGTTTTCAAAGATCGTTAAGGGCAAGCAGCTTTCTTGAATCTTTCTTCTTGAAAGGATTGACCTTTTTTTTTCTTTTGCTTCAAGCTTTGGCTATTTGCTTAGTTACTTGTGGTTAATTATCCTTACTACCTTCCTTTTTCCTAATTTCCTCCCCTTATTTAGCTATTTACCATAACTCATCCATTATTAGCTTTCTTCCATCCCAGTAAGTTTTTGCAAAAAAGTTAAGAATAATAAAGAAAATTATCAACACATAAAAAAGAGGACTAGTTATAAGTTAGAAATTAAAAAGAAAAAAGTATAAGTACACTCTTAATGAACTATATATCAAGGAAACCTGGGGCAATCAATTCTCTAATATTATCCACTATTAATTGATTTTTCTCAGTAAAGTCAGCTTTGTCTTTGTAAGGGATTATCACCAACAACGTTATTGGAAATAAAGCCTTTTCCACTAGAATGTAGCCAAGAGGCTTTTTCACCAAACTTAGCCATAACTTTAAAATAGGTGTGTTTTTAGTTATGTACACTTGAATTTAAGTTCTCAAAGATAATCCTGTTCTCTCAAGAAGCTACATAATGTTATGACCCACTTTTGATCGTGACCAGAGTGGATCCCGTTACCGGTTTCCACAAGCCTTAATTACTTTTCGCTCTTTTTTTTAATTAATAGGAGTTTCCAAATTTTAGGGAGATTTAAATTTTCATAATACAATTTTTTACAGAAAAACAATAATCTCCCTATTTTGGACATCTCCTGAGGCTATACGCCCTAAAAATACAAAACATGTATTATTTTTAGGTATGATAGCTTCCATCACATACACAATACGAATTCAAGTATGAATAAACTTATTAACAAGTCATATAAATTCACAAATCTCAAACTATGATCCTAATCCTATTCCCAACTATTAAATTCTATATTAGGCGGTTTTTGCTCTTCTATGGATATAACAAGTTTGTGTTAACCTGAAACATTTAAAACACAATAGAATGAGTTACGAGAACTCAGTGAGTATATAACTACTACTATCTTGCATGTGATCAACTTATAAGTAATAGCAAACTATTTATTTTTTTTAATTCCTAAAATAAATGAAACCATATCCTGAAATGGAGATTCACTTGCGCAAGACTTGAACTCTATATCCCGTAGCACAATAATAGGAATCTCAACTTTCTATCATCATTCAAATCATATATTAACCATTCTGGGTAAGCATCATACACAAACAGCCATTAAGGCTCAAATGTGAGCAGATCATCACAGTCACATCATTAGTAAAAGTCAATCACAAATAATTATCTTATGTCACATATTCAAATACAATGAACACATATATAACTGTTCTATGGTATCTAAATCCATTCTATACTCTTTAATCATTAGCTAGAGATTTTTCATCTAACTCTCAATTCCATCTTACATTCTTCTCAATTATTAGTCAGGAATTTCTCATCCGGCTCTCAAATTAATTATATATCTATTCCACTTCTGTTTACTGGGAATTTCTCATCTGAATATCAAACGTCCCTTCATCATAGATCATGATGTTTAATATCGATGCTCTAACATATTTCATAATTCTTCATATGCTTTTTAAGGCATAATTCACAATGTAACAATTTCACTAGAGCTTCACTTTATTTTCCTCACCAAATTCAATGTAAGTCCACATAAACAACTATTTAACAATCACGGGCCCTCAAAACATATAACATAATCATTGCAATCATTTCACAATTAATTAATCAATGGCTACTAATGACATAACCGTGCTTTCGTTGCGTACTCTGACCAACTATCATTCATCATCAACTAATTTCTTTTATATAACAAAATTAATTTCATATAATAAGAATGAAATCGATATTACCAATAAGAAAATACAATTAAATTATTTTATATTAAGATAAAATTAGTGGTGAGATATATATTCACTTGGTAGTGTGCATTCTTGTAGAAACTTGAAGTGTTTCATATCATTCTTCTCCCATTCTCCTAATATTACAATTCATAAAAACCATCTATAAATATCCAAAATTATTTCTTCTCTTCTCAAATGACAATTATGGGATTTCATCTTAGTATCTTAATTCTTGCAATATATCATAATGTGAAGGCTCTCAATTAATCCATATAAATAAAATATCAGAACTTAGTACTATAAAAAGTATCTATTTACTTCATTCTATTGTTTTGTATCTTTACTCCTCATTCTTTATGATAGCAACCAATGGAATTAAAATATATCATTTTTATTCAACTTACACAAACAAAATGATTAATACATAATAAGCTTGGAATATCCCATTTACTGAACCACCATCATATTGCTCTTAATTTTGACTCAAGATAATTGAAATTACATTTTATATGGTGGAACTTTCTTGAATCATTAACAATCTATTTGGAATATGATATTTTATATATACTTTAATCATTCACCTTTTTCATTTTATAGTATAAAATTATATTTTCACAAGTTTCATCAAATACTAAAAATATAAAGTAAGTAAGGACATTTTTTGACTAATCCCCCAATTCTTCAAGAACTTGAAATGCAATACTCTAGTTTTATTTTAATCATCTCACACCGCCCTGGACAATTTAAATCCTATTTAGATATCTATAAAAAGATACATATATTTCTGAGTTATTAATATTTATTCAAAATATTTCTAAAGTAAGGGTATAATTTCATATATTTTCTGATTAAGTCCAGAATAGAAATTAACTTACAATTTCACCGAATAGCTTGCCAGAAAACAGCAAATCGTCGGAATTCATAGCACCAAATTTCTGGCCAACTACTGCCAGTTTGAGCTACATTGCACAGTTTGACAATGACGCCTAGGGAGCAATTCAAGCGACATGGCGCATGGGTCACTGCCACTATTTTCAGTCTCAGCTTCCTTTTCAATCCGTTCATCCTGAGCCTGTCGAGCAACACTTTTCCTCAAAAAGACTAACGAATTGAAGTGGTAGCACAAGCCCAAAAATGCCAGACAGAATTGACCCGCAATAACCAAGAAGAGAACAACAGCAGTCGAGCAAGAGACAGAGAACCAACCGGATGTAAATTATCAGGAGAGAGCCGAGACTGACATTTAGAAATTAAGAAAAGAGAAGTGGTGACAGTACGGCCTTGCTGGGACAGGACTAAAGCCAAAACAGAGAAGAGGATGGGAAAGAGAGAAAGAGGCAGTAGTGGGGTTGTAGAGACTGGAGAGTGAGCTGGCTGCTGTACCCCTTGGATGCGAAAGAAAGAACTCCACACCAGCTCGCCGCCATTACCAACTTGTCTGTGTGCATGCTATCACCTCTCACCCCTGTAACCAGTAACTAAACATAGATAGCAAGCAGAGGAGCAGAGAAGACCAGTGGTGGAGAACGACATTGAGCGGACATGCAGCAGTTCTAAACAGAAGCAACGACATGGAGGAAGAGAGGGAGAAGAAACGAGAGGAGCAGCAGCAGCTCTGTCCAGCTCCTCGCCAAGATATTAACACCAACTACTCCTCATGCAAACAGATAGCAACTTAACAAAAATGACACCAACAAGGCGACGTACAGTGGTGCAACACCTGAAGAAGCAACAGTAGGGTTCCATTTTGAAGAAAGAAGAAGGTGGTGACAAGAAGAGAGACAGGGGAGACGGAACCTGAGAGAAAGGGAGGCTAGCATATAAGCCCGTGGCAGCGTGCAAGGTGTTAACAATGCAGAAAATCAATGGTTCCACAGAATAGAGAACCGAGATGATGAAAGGAAAGGGAGAGGAGCAAGTTGTCCAGTGGAGAGAAAGAAAATAGCAGAAAGCATGGAGAAAAATAGAACCCTTCAAGTTAACTTGAGCTGCTGTCCAAAATTTATTAAAGGAAGAGAGAAAAATCGACTCAGCAACAGAAATACAAATATCTAAAAGGAGTTACTGCTGCGTTGTCCAAAAATACACCCGGAAACATGTGGAAAAGAGGGGAAAAGGCCGTGCAACAGTAACAAACAGAGACAGCAGCAACATTTTCTTGAAAAATTTAAAGAGATTAATGTCCACATGTGCATCAAGAATGTTGCAGAAAAGTCAGAAAAGAAAGCATCTAGCAGATGAAGAATGAAGCTGGGGGCACGGTACCCGAGAAGAAGCTGGGGGCACGGGTTTTTATCCCAGGTTTCTCACACAAGTGAGCTCACACTTTCTATTAAATCTCAATCATTCAATGGATTAAAATTCCATCACAACCATTCATTTATTTGAAAGTCCATCTCCAATATTTTTCATCTTCTTACTATATATATATATATATTAAGTTTTTCAAAATAATTATTTTCAACTTTTACAATTCAAAAAACTAACTTTGGCAACTACAAATAAATTATTTCTTAAATCTTCCACTTATGATCAATAAAGTTATTTTCAACGAGTAAGAAATTCATTAGAAAAATATAAAGACAAAGTTTTTCAAATATTTCCACCAACATTGGTTTAATATTCTAAAATCTTTTAAAACTCAAAATTTATAAAAATTGGAATATTAACATAATAAATAATTATCCATAAATCCAAAATTTATACTTTATTTTTAAATCGGGGATATTCTACATAGGTCCATAAATTGCTTGTCTTTGAGGCATAGCTGAAAAAATACAAGTGGCTGTTGATGGTTAACCTCAATCCAAATGCATAAACTAATAATTCAAATAAACTATTAATACCCATCCATTATAAGATAGCTGAGAAGATGCAACATTTATCTTCCTTAAGATCACTTGTAGGAACCCATTGAATGGTAGTCTAACTCCAATTCTTTCAATTATGGCACCATAAAACATGTAAAAATGGTTAACATCAAAGTTGCAAACTTTCTTATCATCTTTTGCTAGTTTAAATTATAGGTTATTGACCAATAGTTGTCCTTTATTATACAGCTTAAGAATTTTTGAAGGTTGAAGCTAAGCATATAAAAAATCCTATAATCTCACATTATAGTTAATAAAATCTATGATGGTTGATTTTCCCTTATAATAAAACTACCTTTTCTTGACCTTTTACAACTCTTGAATTGCAAGAGCTAGGTGGATAAAAAAAGAGGACATTTGTACTCATTTGTAAAATAAGGTTAACTATTATAGGAATTGGCTCAGCATTTGTAGAAGCATTAGCAAATAACCCACTACATCATCTCAAGATAGAATAGTTGTTGTTTTCTCTAATCTCACTGATTGTATACCCATGAGTTTCACCAATTATTTTCTTATTAACCTCATAGACCATTAGATCTTTTAATATTAGGATTATCAAATGGGTCGCGACTTGTGGACCAACTTGCAACTAATGACCTATTTTTTACAGATATAAGTTTTTAAAATTAAACTTATTTTTTAATGCAGATAATATAGACTAACCTATCATATACTTAGTTCATGACGGATCGGCTCGTATCTACAGAGTTTGGGGGCTTCTAGTTAAAACTTGCGAATCAGCCCATACACATCGCAAGTTTTAGTGAGTTTACACTCTTAAAATTGAACTCATTTTTTAATACAGGTAATATGAATTAACTTGTCATAGATCTAACCCATTGTGAACTAGCCTGTATCTACACGGATTGACTTGTTTTATAGCCTTATTTAAAGTACTATGATTATTAGAAATTAATAATCACACAAATACCAAACAACAAGGGTAAACGTGCCTATGAAAGTCAAAATAAGGAATTTAATACATTTGAAACATGAACATGAAGTATAATCTAAGAACATTGATTGACAATTAGTACAAATTAGTTCTTAGATCATTAATAACTACACAAATCAACAAAGACGAAAAGAGCAAATGTAAAAAGGAGAAAGAAAACTAAAAAATTACCTTAAAAGTGAGGAGATGATACTTTAAAGCTCTAAAGCTTCTCCAATGTAAAGCAAAAGGATATCAAATACTATTTGAACCAAATAGTCTCAATAAGAAGTGAATAGAAACTAAATAAATGGAAATTCTTATAATTTGCATTATTCTTTACCTATTAAAACATTTGCTATTAAAAATGGTTATAAGATTAGATTAGGAAATGATATTAAACCTTATTGAAAATTTTAAATATTTTTTTATACTTCTAAAATTGATTAATTAAAAATTTTAAGTACACTAGTATAATGCTGGCTTATAAATTTATTGACTAACTATATATATAATATATATAGCATTTAAATTTGACCCACCATTAAAGTAAATCAATTTTATACTATTATCCATCTATGTGTTATCATATTATTAAAAAATTATTAAAATTCTTTTACTATTAGTAAAAATTCTTAATTTATATTATTTTTTAATGAAGTGTTATCTTTTTATTCACTCATTGTGTAAAAAGTTTAACATTTATAATTGATTAAATTTAAACCCATATATATAGCCAAGTACGACTTATATTTATATTCAAATATAAGAGTTTTGTAAATATAATATGTTGCACAATAAAAACATATAAGGAAGATGCAACGAAGGAAGATATATCAATTACTATTTTTTGTTTCTAAGAGTAAAAATTTTAATGGTAATAAAACTAATAAAAGAAAAAAAGAATGCATGTTAACTCTTAAACACAAAAAAATAAGATTTTTCTTAAAATTGATTTGCTATGAAACTTCTCTTAACCCTTAAATAAATATTAAATTTGAACTTTGATATTTAAAGAATATCTATAAAATTAAAAAATGAAACTTGATTTTGATTTTAGAATACTTTTTTAAAAAGTAAAATTTAATTTATTAAGTAATATATATTAATTAAAAAATCAATAGGTTGTATATTAAAACTTTGACAAACTCCAAATTGATTATAGTAAAGTTAATATGAAGTATAGTACTTGAAAATTGATAATAAAAATATCAACAAAATTTAAATAGGAAAATTGATTGTATTTTTTAAACATTTTAGCAATAAAAATAAAATATATTGTATTATATTTATATTATTTAATGATATTATTATTTAATTTATAAACAATAGAAGTGAATATTACAAAAAAACTTGCAATAAAGTGGATAAAAGAAAGAGAAATAATGTATGCATTGTAAAATCTTGATAAAATGTCAATTAATGGGTACTTAATTTAAATTGAAATATATCATTTAAAAATTGATATAAAAATATTGATCAATTTTAAATAATTAAAATATATTTTAAATTTTAAAATATTTTTATTAAAAATAAAATATGTAGTTAACTCATTTAATTAATACATTTTGTATTAAAATTTTAACTTATTTCAAATATTTTTATTTTCATAATAAAAATATAATGTATTATATTATATTTATACTATATTAGTGTCTAACCTATAAATAAAAGATGAACATGGAAAACAAAAAAAAAACGCAATGAATAGGTAAAGGGAGGAAAAAAAGTGTTTAAGCTGTATAATCTTAACAGATTTCAATCAATGTACGTCTAGCTTGGAATATAACAATTAAAAATTGATATCATGTAAATGGTGATAAAATTTAAATAAATAAATTTAATTTTAATACTTATGTATTTTTACTGAAAATAGAACATGTAATTAATTGATATAATTAATACTTTTTATATTAAAAATTTTATTTATTTAAAATATTTTTATAATAAAAATAAAATATATTTTATTTTATTTATACTATTTAATGATATAACCATTTGAATTTAAATAATAGCTGTGGATATGAAATGAAAAAAGATGAAATTGAATTGATAAAAGAAAGAGTAATAATTGGCGCACTATATAGTCTTGATAAAATATCAATTAATATATATTTAATTTGAAATATGTCATGAAAATATTGAAAAATTTTAAATAAATAAAATTTGTTTTAATTTTCAATTATTTTTATTAAAAATAGAACTTATGAATAATTCATACAATTACTACTTTTTTTTAAAAAATTAAATTATTTTAAATATTTATAGTAAAAAAATGACATATTATATTTATACTGTATGATGCTTTTAGGATTTGAACTATAGACAACAAAAAGCAAACATGTAAAAGATAAAATGAAGTAGACTAAAGAAAAAGAAATAATGCTTGACCTATAAAGTCTTGACAACATTTAAAATATAGTATTGCAAATTTGATGTCATGCAGATGTTAGCAATAACAAATAAATTTGATTTTAATTTTTATATCTTGTTAGAAATAAAATATGTAATTTACCCGTCCAATTGATACTGTTTATGTTAAAATTTTATGTATTTAAAATGTTTTCATATTAAAATAAAAATTATATATATAAATACTATTTAACAATATAATTGTTTGAGTTGTAAATATTAGAAATGAATATTAAAAAGGAAAAAAAAATACAAGTGAACAAAAAAAGTAAGAGAAAGAATACCTCAAGTGAAAAGTAATAAGAGTTGAAATATAATACATTTTTAAATAATTCAATTAAATTTATGTTATTTAATTATTTTATAATAAAAATATATATTATATTCATATTATTTGATAAAACTGGTGCTTGAGTTATAAATAATATGAGAAAATGAGAGAAAAAAAAGTATACAATGGAATGAGTAAAAGTAAAAGAAATAGTGGGTGGGCTTTAAAACTTTGAAAATTGTCCTTCACTTTAAAATTGTTAGGCTTAAATGCAATTTTGATCTTTCGAAAATATAAATCGTGTGATTTAGTTTCTCTAATTTAAAATAACCTATTTTGGACTCCTAAGACTCTATTTTATACAATAAATAAGTTAGTTTATAATTTATTGATCTAGTCAATAAATAATAAATTATAAGTTAATTTTTAGAAGCATTTTGTGTATCAACTTATTAAAAAAATAAGTTTTAATTTAATAAATGACCTAAAAAACTTATAACTTATAAATTATTACCAAGTCATTTTTTAAAAACTAATTCTTATTTTTTTATTAATTTATGATCTATACTCTTTATAACATAAATTTAAATATTATTTTTTTAACAAAATATAATTAACTTAATTTTAACATAATTATATCTTAATTTTAAATTATAAATATATAAAAATATGTATGTAAATAAATAAATAAATAATGTCATAAAATACAATTAATTATATTTTAAGTAATTATAATTTGTTTATAATTAATAATAAAATAAAAGTTATGTAAGTAAATAAATATATAAGTTCATAAAATATTATATTTTTATTTTAATCTTTTTAATTATATTAATATAATTTAATTTTTATATAAATATGAATTATTTTAATTATATATCTATTTTTATCAATATATCCTTTTATGTCATTTTTCAATTTCAATTAATTAAATAGTTAATTTTGTAAAACACTTTTTCTATAGTTAGTTAACTTATTAGTTAGTAACTATTAATTATGAGTTATAAGTTTCAGTTATAAGTTAATTTATTAGTTACTAGTTAACTTATCAATTATTTGCGCAAAACAAAGTCTAAGTATTAAATTGGTGTAGTTTTGATCCCCAACTTAATTTTTATCAATTTTTGTTAACTTTTGTTTGATCTCTAAGCATTAATTGCATTAATTTTCAAATAGCTAACTTTTTTTAATTTTTATAAATTATTAGCTTAAAATAATTTAATTTTTCACATGTAATCTATTGATTTTATTTAAAATTTTCAAAATCTAGATACAAATTTTCTTTTATACTTACATGAAAGTCATTTTAGGTTAATACGAAGGAAATATTATATAAAAATGGTCTTATGAAGTTAAAAATAGACAAAAATAAAATACAAGAACTAGAATTACATCAATTTAATATCAAGGGAATAAAATAGATTATTTTTAATTTGGAGATCAAAATTGCGCATTTTATATTTTAAGGGCTAAAATTTCATTTAAACTAATTATCATTGATAAAATTAAAATAAATAATCTGATTTTATTTTTATACTCTTTTTTTAAAAAATAAAATATTTACTTATTCAATTCAAATAACACTTTTTGTATTAAAGTTATAACTTATTCATATATTTTTATAATACATATAAACTATATTGTTTTGCATCTATATTACTTAGTGTTTGAAAATAATAAGTGAAAAAAAAGCAAAACATACAATAAAATAAATAAAAAGGAGAGAAAAAATTAGAAAGTAAGCAGAGTTAAAAAAATAAGATTAATAAAAAATGTGATGCAGTAAAAAAAAGGATAGAAAGATGCCGCATAAAAATAAAATGTTAAGTTTTAATAGATAAAATAAATATTGTTTAAATAGATAAAGAATTTGATATATAGTAATAGAATAAAAATTAATTTAATTAAAATAAATAAATAAATGATTTCTTAGGAAAATGTTAATTGCAACATACAACATCATATAATATCATTGTCCCCTATGGCTGTAGAGTAAGAGTAGAAAAAGTGGATCCTATCAACTATGTTTAATACTTTTTTTTTCAAAAAAAAAAAGGCAGTTAAAGAATAAAGTATGTAACTTGAGGGTAGAACTGAAAAGGTAAATAATTTTGGAAGGAAAATTTTTCTATGAAGCAATATGTGTAAAAAGAAAAGGAGTTAATGAAAAAAAAACCTTTATTATTAGATTAGAGGTGATAAGAATCCACAGGAGGTCAATCATAAAGAAGTGAGATAGGGTGAGTGCTTAATCAAATGCATTAGAATTATGTCACATTGTCATCAAGTTGGTGCCACATCATCAAGGAGATGGTGCCACATCAGCCATTATTCACATCCTTGCCACATCATCAAGGAGATGGCACCACATCATTGCCACATTAGCCATTATCCTAATTAGCGCCACTTCAGCTTATTTTCACTATTATTTGATGTTTTGGGCTTTGACTTAGTATTTGGACCTTTAGTTTGTGTTTATTTTGTGTTATGTCATTTTAGACCTTTTTGGGCTTTAATTTATGCTGAATGTGTTAGGCGTATTTTACTTTAAAATATTCACCATGTTACTATAGGTAACTATGTTACTTATAGTCATTTAGAGGCTCATTTATTGGGTTTAGGTTAATGGATTAGTTTGGGCCAATATGTCATCATTTAAGCTCATTTTCAATTAGGGTTTTAGAAAACTATATAAGGAGGCTTGTTCCTCATACAAATCAGTTTTGACATTTGATATTTTGAGTTAAAGAATTTGGCTAAGTGCCTCTCTTGAATTCTTGAATGAACTTGTGACTTATCAAAGGGATTCACCCTTTGTGGCATTGATCATTTGATCATCACTAATCAAGGATTCTTCCTTGTGGCGTATTTTTCTTTTTCACTTATCGAAGGATTTACATCCTTTGTGGCATGTTCATCATCACTTATTGCTCCCCTTCTTCATCTTCTGGAGTGTGGCGTGAATACCCTTCTATTTTTTATTTTGCATTTGTTGAATTTAGGATAGATCCAACACAATTTCTCATCATTTGGTATCAGAGGAAGGTTCCCAAATTTAGGTTTAATTTCTCTTCAAAATTTGGTACTATTCACGTCTACTGTTTCACGCACTGTTACAGTATTGTTCATGCATTTATTTGCTGTTTCCTTATTTCCATCTTGTTTTGATTTGGTTTTTGTATCCATTTCATTTCTGATTTGGTTTGTGTCAAATTTATGTGTTTTGATTCATCATTGTGTCAAATCTAAGTTGTTCTTCAATTCTGCCCTCCAAGTGTTTGATAAGTTGTCCAAGTGAATTATAAGTCTGAATTTGCTTTGATACTTGGTCACCTTTTTTGTTTTATGTTATTTCTTATTGTTTAGTATAAAATTTTGTCCATATATTTGTGCTGGTCTAATGAATGAAAGGTGCATTGAACATGTTTATTAAAAGTTCAAAGTGAAAAAGTTCAGCTTGCAATAACCAATTGTCATATTCTAATAGCACAATATCAAAGTGTTATAATTGAATATAGCAATTGATTAAAGCAAAGCAAAAAGCACTAAGTTTGAATTGTGAAATATCTTCTGCAATAAGCAAAACTAGTGCTAAATTAGTATTGTTTGTATTGAATTACAAAGAAAAAAAACATATGACAAGAAAAAAAAAGAATAAAAACAGCAAGAAATAAAGGAGAAAAGCTTAGTGAATCAAAAGGCAAATTACAAAAAAGAGGCAAGAAAAATAAAGTGCTGAATTGTTGAAAATAAAGTGAAACAAAATCAAAAGAAAAGATATTTGGTTCTAGTTATTATTAGTTCTTGATATGCTCTAGTCACATTTGAACTTTTCATTTTAAAATTAATTGTTCATTATCTCTTTCAATTTCTTAAGTTCTTAAATCAACACTTTTTGTTATTTTGAGTCCCAATTTATTCCCTTTTAGTGAAATTTTCATTATTGAGTCTATTTTATTTCTTATTTTTTATGATTCTATATTTTTGAGTCCTAGTTAGTTTTTATTCTTAGAATTTTCAATCCTTATTTGATTCTTCAAATTCTGGAACTTTGATTGGTGATACTGATTGCCACATTTGATGAATTTTATTTAATTGCGTCTCCTAGTTCTCAAAGAACCACAAGAGGGAAAGAGTGATAGAGTGGAAAAAGGTAAGAGTGTGTGAGCTCATTTGAGGGTAAAAACCTTTAAAGAGTGCAAACACGAGTGTAAGTGTTCCAAAATAAGGGAGTTATGAGCTCTTCTTGTGAGGTCCTTTCTTTATCTAACTTTTCTTGCAGGTTTATCATTTAAGGATATTTGGAGATAGTGGGAAAAATATTAATAGGTACACATCGGAGAATTTGCGAGAAGCCATAAAAAATATGATAAAATGCTTAAAAGGCTTGAAAGTAGATAATCTTAAAAGAGCCAACATGGTGAGAGGGGTGTAAAAGAAAGAGGAGATAGAAGATAAAATGAGAGATATATTGAAGAAGACGGAGTTCAAAATAAAAATGAAAGGAGTAAAAGAGAAAGAGTGTGTCATGATGATGTAAAAAGAGATGAAGGAAGAGATGATAAGAGTGGAGGAGATAGGCAGAAAAGTGGTGGAATGTCTTCAAATCTTCAAAGTGGCAAAAAGAATTTTTTTTGTTTCAAGGAAAGAATGATCCTCAAGCTTATTTAAAGTGGGAAAAGAAGATAGAGTCAATTTATGTTTGTCATCATTATTTAGAAGAGATAAAAGTGAGGCTTGTTACCTATCAATTTTGTGATTATGTTAATATTTGGTGGAATTAACTTGATCAGCTAGACGAAGAAAGGGTGCAAAGCCTATTGCTACTTAGGAAGAGATGAAGGTTATTATGAGGAAAAAATTCATTCATGGCTGCCACTATAATTCTTCATGTAAATCTTGGAAGAGGATTGTTGAAAAGAATAAAGATCAAGTAGTTCCATGTAAGTCTGAATGCTCCTCAAGAATTAAGGGAGAATCATTATCAAAACCTAAAAAAGAAATGTCTAAAAGGAAAGTCAAAGTTGAAAAGTATTAAAAGTATTCTAAGGACAAGTGTTTCAAATGCTTAAAACATAGTCATCATGCCATTGATTGTCCACTCAAGAGAGCATTAAAGATTTAAAAGGCCTTGGGAGAATAAGCAAAGGAAGAAAGTGAAGATCAAAAGGAGAACATCTTCCACACTATATTCAACATTAAAGACAAGATGTGCAATGTGATCATTGATAATGGAAGTTATACTAATATTGCTAGTACCTACATGATAGAGAAGTTGAATTTGCCTACTTTGCTACATCCTACTCCATACAAGTTGCAATGGTTAAATGATAGTGATGGAGTAGAGGTGACAAATCAAGTGTTGGTTTCTTTTATCCTTGGCAAATATCATGATAAGGTGCTATATGATGTTGCTCCTATGAATGCTTGTTATTTATTGCTTGGAAGACCATGACAATTTGATAGGAAGGTTATACATGATGGAGTTCTCAACACATACAGCTTTGAAATGAATGAGAGGAAAATAAAACTCAATCCTTTATCCCTAAAATAAGTGTATGAAGATTAATTGAGAATGCAAAAGAAAAGAGAGGAAGAAGAAGAAAAGAAAATGAAAGAAGAAAATAATAGAGATGAGAAAAAAGTAGAAAAGAGTAAGAGCCATGAGAAGAAAAAGAGTGATTATGAAAAAGAGAGTGAGAGAAAAATTATGCTGAGAGAAAAAGAGAGTGATTTTGTAAAAAAAAAAGGAAAAATAAAATTTGAGAGTTATTAGAAAAATAAGTGCGATAAAGAGCATTTTGTATATTTCTAGGCTGATTATCTTATATAAGAAAGCTTATGAAAATACTAACAATCTTGAAAGTTTTTTTCCAAATATTTGTGATGCTGTTTTGAAAGAATTCCCAGAAGTGCTTCCAAAAGAATCTTCTAAAGAGCTATCATGTGTGAGAAGGAAAATGCCCCAATTGGAGCAAGATAATATTATTATGATAGTTGATATGTTGTCTTGGAGGTACACTCTCATCTCTAATTTGCATAAAAATTTGTTGGGTGTTGAAAACATTGGAATTTTGTATGCAAATGATTATGGTCTTCGTAGTTCTTCACTCAATGTTGTTATTCCTTTAGTTGATTTTGCTACTCTCATATTTATTGATGGTGTTTCAAATGTTGAAGTTTGTGAGGAAATGGTTTTTGGAGACATTTTTGTGTATGATAAATTTTTGTGTGGAAAGAACAACATGTATATGCCTAAGAGTTCTCATAAAAATTTGTTTAGTAAGGTAGCCCATAGACATGATTTGATACAATATTTTGGCATCAAGGATCCCCTTGATATTGTGCTTAATGTGTTACATGACCCTTTTGTGTTCTCTAAACATGGTTTAAAATGGAGATATCATCAAATGTCCTTGAGAAAAGATGTTGAAAAGAAACATAGTTTCAAAGTAAAACATGATTTCTATGAATGGTTGTCTTTACTTCTTGGTTTGTTTAATGCACCAAGTATTTTTGTGAACTTAATGAATTATGTTTTGCATACTTCTTTAAATAAATTTGTTAGGATTTATTTAGATAAAATTCTTGTGATGAGTTTATGTGTTTTTACTTGCAAGTTTTTTGTGAGTTTCTATTACTTTCATGTTTTGAGTATTTTTTAGAATAAGCTTATTAGTGCTGGTTTTCATTTTTATCATGAGCCCAAGGGATGATTCTTCTTGTTTGAAAACTTAAAGAGTTGGAAAAAGCTACCACATTTAGATAATCTTGTACATGATGAATTGTATGCTACTTGTGTGAAATGCTCATTTTACAAGGAAAGAATTGCTTGTTTGAATCATACTGTGAGTGGCATAGGAATGTGAGTGGCATAGGAATAAAGATAAATGAAGTAAGAGTGAAAATAATTAGAAAATGGTCTCCACCTAAGTTTGTTGGTGAAATTAAGAGCTTTCATGGTTTGATTAATTTTGATGGGAAGCTTATAAGGAATCATGTTCTATGTGCTTTCAATGACAAACTTGATATTGTTGATAATTTTATATGCTTGCATGAGATTGTTGACACTTATTTTGTATTTGGTCTGGGTGGTTGCATGAGTGGAAAAGGAAGTGTTCCAAATCCAATGAAATCCTAGCTACATCCAAGTGGGATGGTTCATTCCAAGTTATAAAGAGACAATTGTTGTTTTCCTAATTTGAATTCTCATGGTAAGTTTCATGTGAGTGCTTCTTTTGGTGATTTTAATCTTTCTTCTTTTAATGTAGGTTTTGAAAATTTGAGGACGAATCTTTTTGAAGAGAGGGGGAATAATGAGAATCCAAAGGAGGTCAATCATAAAGAAGTAACATAGGGTGAGTGCTTAATTAAGTACATTAGAATTGTGCCACATTGTCATCAAGTTGGCGCCACATCATCGCTACATCATCAAGGAGATGGTGCCACATCATTGCCACATCAGCCATTATCCTAGTTAGCACTACTTCAGCTTATTTTCACTATTATTTGATATTTTGGGCTTTGACTTAGAATTTGGACCTTTAATTTGTGTTTATTTTGTATTATGTCATTTTAGACCTTTTTGGGGCTTCAATTTAGGCTGAATGTGTTAGGCCTATTTTACTTTAAAATATTCACCATGTTACTATGGGTAACTATGTTACTTATAGTCATTTAGAGGCCTATTTATTGGGTTTAGGTTAATGGATTAGTTTGGGCCAATATGTTATCATTTAAGCCTATTTTCAATGAGGATTTTAGAAAGCTATCTAAGGAGGCTTGTTCCTTATACAAATTAGTTTTGGGATTTGATATTTTGAGTTAAAGAATTTAGCTGAGTGCCTCTCTTGAGTTCTTAAATGAATTTGTGACTTATTAAAAGGATTCACCCTTTGTGGCGTTGATCATCACTAATCAAGGATTTTTCCTTGTGGCATATTTTTTTCTTCACTTATCGAAGGATTTACATCCTTTGTGGCATGTTCATCATCACTTATTGCTTCCTTTCTTTGTCTTCTAGAGTGTACTGTGAATACCCTTTTATTTTTGATTTCGCATTTGCTGAATTTGGGATAGATCCAACATAATTTCTCAACAAGCTTAATACTAGCTAAATTGGTACAACTACCACCATCAACAATAAGAGAATAAATCTTCCCAAGTACTAAGCATGAATGAAAGATATTTCTCTTTGTCTAGTGTCATCCTTCTTGACTAAACTACCCAAGAGAAGCCTCACCATAAGTAAGTCTTCCTCATGGCAAAAAGCTTCATACTCACTATCTTCTTCACCTGGAGCATGTGATGATGAAGATGAACTTGCACTTGAAATCTCACCATTCTCCCTCAAAATTATAATCTTTTTGTTCGAACATTGGGATGCAATGTGGCCTTTTCCAAGGCATTTGATTAAGCATTCACTCTATCTCACTTCTTTATGATTGGCCTCCCTTAAATTCTCATCAAGAGGCCATTTCTATAATGCCTGTATGGGTTTAGAACTCAAGATAACTTAACAAAAGTTAGACTTTTAGATAGCATTCGGTTTACATAATCTTACATTTTCAGGAAAGTTAACATTTTTGGAATGTGATTTTTAAGAATTTAATTAATAAGAATATAATATTTATATATTTGATTTATTATAAATTTTCCTGGGGATAACTTACTAGATTCTCATACATGTTATATTACTATATTTGGTTCAAATTTGATATTTACGAGAATTTTGAAGTTATTTCAAAAACATCTCTATTAAGTTTTTTTATAAAATATAATATAATAAATCATATTTTTATTTAAAATTACATAAATAATTAAAATTTTTTAACATGTAATAAATTAAATTTTAATATTTAGCATCTAAAAATTCATTGAAATATATATATAAATATTTTATATTTTATTATATTTTAATATTTAATATATTATAAATAAAGAATATATTAATTGTTAAAATATAATACATTATTATTAGATCAATTTTCAAAATAAAGTAAGAATAATTTATTTAAGTTATTATTATAACATTAAAGATATTTGATATTTTTTATTTTACAAAATTATAAATTTTTACTGCTAAATTATTTTCATAATTATATTTCATACTTGTACTATTTTTACATTTTAATTTTTTCTCTAATATAAAAATATTATTATTTTATATTTCTATGTATAAATATGCTTTTTTTAAAGAACTTGTAACCCTATTGTATTATTTTTCAAAGAAAAAAAATCATATATATATATAAATATATTAAAATAAAATTTTAAAATTAGGAATAATAATAAAAAATAAATTACAATTAAAAAATTAATATCATTATATTTTTAATAATACAAATATTTTAAAAATAAAATGATAATTATTTCTTAATTTAAATTAAAAATTATTTAATAAAGTGATAAATAAGAGGAAGAATTAAATGTGAGGATAATTTTTTTCTTTTATTTTAGTATCAACATTCTTGTTCTATGGGAATCTGAGATACCTATTTCTTCTATGAGAATATTTTAGGAGAATATTGAGTTAAAAATATTTTTGAAAATTTTATATTCCCAGACATTTTTTTTAACCTTGAATCAAATATGAGAATGTAATATTTTCTTAAAACATTATTGTGAATGTTAAAAATATTTTGCGAACTAAATGCCACCCTAGATTAAGACTAGCGATATAGAACCATCCAATACAAAAAACCTTTGTTTAGACTAAAAATTAATAAAGTGACAAACTAATCATGAAAATGTGAAATTGGTCCAAGATGGAAGGTCCAGTCTGACTTGGTTTTGATGACATTGTGTGCATAAGGTAGTGCATAAGCCTTTATTTGGTTATTGCCAATAAATCACCTATAAGCCACTCATTTGAATTTTTTTTTATTAACTAAAATTCTATTTTAATTCTTGACGTATTTAATTTATATCAATTTTATTTTTAAAGTAAGAATTTTATTAATTTGATCTCGAAAGATTTAAACCCACATATATCAACTTGATTCTTATGGAGGATTAAAAATTTTATTTGAGTTTAAAACTTTAAAAATTAGAATAATATAAATATTACTTGAAGGATGAAGTTGATATGAATTGAATATTTTGAATATTAAAATAGGATTTAATCTTTTTTTTAAATATGTATAACATTTTTCATAATTGGAAGTTAAAATTTGCAAATTTTTTCGTACAAGGACAAGGGAGAAAATAAGTGTACAATTAAAAAGGCAAAATGTTCTTTTGTTGTGTTTGACCTAAATAGTTTTTTAAAATTGTTGGGTTCCTTATTCTTTTTTTTTTTGGAATGATTGATTAAAGGTTAATATATTGACTAAATTAGGTAGTTATCAAACATTTGAAGTAATTATTTAATTAGGTTAATTAGTCAATATAGTTCAAACTAACTAAAAATTGGTGATAAAATTATTTGCCAACCACCCTCCATAATTTTTAAACTAGTCCATTGATATACTTTTTGGTCAATGTAACTATAGGATTGTTAATAAAAAGGTCCACTACCATTTTAAATTAATCATTTTTTTTGGCGGACAATTAATCATTTAATTAGGGAAACGAAAAAGGAAAATAATGAAATTTTGGTAACTTATTTTATTGTTTTTTGGAAGGAGATTCGAATTTTTGTGTCTATCAATTTTCGCCAATTATTACCTATTTGCTATTCATGTGTCCTAACTTACTACTAAATGAAAAATAATTTTTCATAATTAATTATAAGTATATGAATCTACTTTAGCAATTTTGGCTTACTATTCTTGTATCTCCTAGTTTGTCCCTGTATATGAAAATTTCATATTTAGCAGGAAGAGATCAAGATAAAAAATAAAAGCATAAATTATTTATAATTAATTATAAAAAATTATAATTTTATATTTTATATTTATATTTTATTTTTTTACATATTTTTATTATAATTGCAACACATGGTGGTTAGGGCCACCCATATAGGACACTTTGTCTTTAATGGTATTTGATTATATAACTATCTAAATTACTGTAAAGAGAGGAAGCATATACAAAAAGGAAAGTAATATCAGAAAAATAACAAGTTAAATATATTTCAATTGTAGGATTATAAAACAACCATAATTATAATTATAATATTAAATATTAATAATTAAAAGTAATAAAATAATAAATAATTATAAAAGTAATAATATTATTTAATAATAAACTGAATAATATGAAATAAAAATAGATTTAATTATAAATAATAAAATAAATTTTAATAGTACAAATAATTAGTAAAATGATAATAAATAATGAGATAATAATTATAATAATAAATACAATATTTATTTTAATAACATTAAAAAATATGTTAATTTTATCTCATCGCACAAAGTGTTAACAAAGTGAAATAAAAGAATTTAATTTATTTTTTTGTTCGAACCAAACAAAATAGATAATAATGAAGTATTCATTTCTTTAAGGGAATTTGTTAAACCTCATCTCATTACTAATGTACATTACAAAAGGTTCAGGATTAACTAATAGATTTCGGTGTACTTGCCAAATTAATTATGCATCCAAATTAATATGTGTTTTAAGCTATTGAAATTAATTCTATCAAATTCATGATAGATTTGATAGAGTTTATAATGATATAAATATAAATAAAATATGAATTGTAAATAAAATAAAATAAAATTTTATTTCTTTTTTCAAGTACTATTTAAAAATTTCAAAATAAAGTAAAAAATTATTTTTAATTATTTCAAATAGAGGATAATAAATTTTTGATTAACAAAAAAATACCTATAGGACCTAGATTAATTTTGTAAATAAACAAGTCTTTTCATCAAATATTTAATACTATAATATATTGATCTATGAAATTAAAATTTTATTTGAAAATTCACCAATACTAATTACTAATTATTGAAATTAATTCTATCAAATTCATGATAGATTTGATAGAGTTTATAATGATATAAATATAAATAAAATATGAATTGTAAATAAAATAAAATAAAATTTTATTTCTTTTTATCAAGTACTATTTAAAAAATTTCAAAATAAAGTAAAATATTATTTTTAATTATTTCAAATAGAGGATAATAAATTTTTGATTAACAAAAAAATACCTATAGGACCTAGGTTAATTTTGTAAATAAACAAGTCTTTTCATCAAATATTTAATACTATAATATATTGATCTATGAAATTAAAATTTTATTTGAAAATTGGCCAATACTAATTACTAATTATTGATTTTATATATTTGAGGACTGCACACCAAACGTCCCTTCTTCTCCATATTTCGGTAGGCAACAATACAAATTTACTTCTTTTGGCTGGTCCCTAAATATTATTATTTAGACTGATAAGAGAAACAGGTGGCATGCCACTCCTGTGACATGTGTTATGGGTTTCAACCCAAGTCACCGTAACATTCACCTAGGAAATAACTCCACTCACAGCCATTACTAGACTTCCTTTCGTTTTTTTAACATATGAGGATTTTAGCCCATCAATTTCAAGCCCGGTGGATTGGTGGATATACAAGCACATTATTGTTAGGTGATATGCTTCCCCAGTCCATTATTCCATCCACATTCAAAATAAAGCAGCAGCTCCTGATACAGATTTACAGTGTCCTCGTCCGCTCGTCTTGACCCAAAGAAAAGAAAAAGAAACATAATAAATACACAATGTACTTGTCAACATTCTCAAGATTCCAGAACGAGCGTTTACCACTTCTCTTTCCTACTTGGCCGTCTCTTCCCAACTTCCATTTTCATCAAAATTTTAAACTTCTTTCCCCTTATTTCATCAGTCACAACACGATCGTCCTTTCTTCATCTTTCTCATTAGCTTCATCCAGCAAATCAGCAGCCACGACAGAAGCTTCATTATCAGCAACAAAAATGGTCAAAGCCATCAGAGTTCATGAACTTGGTGGACCTGAGGTTTCTCTCTTGCTTTTCTGCTTCTTGTTTATGTGGCCTCAGTATTGTTTCTTTTTTAGGAAAAGGGTCTTTAAGATGTATGTTATTGGGAGTCGTTTTGCGGTGATTTTGAAAGGCCTAGTACCTGGAATCGGACTAAATAACCGAAGATGTTAAATTCCATGGAATTGGTGAAGTGATTTTTTCTCTTACTCTTCTGCATCTTGCTTGTTTCAGTTAGAAGTCAATTTTTGGGTATTCATTTTGGGAAGGATTTGGAAAACCTACTTCTAGAAATTGAGGCCGGAAGATAAATTTTTACTTAACCCCTTAGTTTACATTGTTAAATTGATGTTCTTTAGACGTTTTGTGATTGATATATTTCCGAGTGACAATAGGTTCTAAAGTGGGAGGACGTGGAAATCGGAGAGCCTAAGGAAGGCGAGGTCCGGGTGAGGAACAAGGCCATTGGGCTCAATTTTATTGATGTCTACTTTCGGAAAGGAGTTTATAAAGCTCCCTCATTTCCCTTCACTCCAGGTATGGTAATCTAACTGACTTAGCATTATTCATCTGAAATATATATCTGGTGCTTATGGGAGATAAGAATAGACGATAGAATAAACAGACTCTTGCTTCTACCATGTTTCTAATCACCTGCTAGTAAATATCTGTATTTCTCCTCTTAATAAGGTGCACTGTTTATTAGAATGCTTGTCCACCAATCATGGGATTTAGTTATTTCAATGTACAAGAGATTAAGGCTATGGGTAGTTTCCTTTTAGTTTGTGGTTTCCCACAATAACACTACTAGTATTTTAACCTAATTAATATTTTATATATTTTGAGAAAGTTAAAATTTCGGAAAGTCTTGCATTAATCTTCCTTGATGCATATAGCTAAAATGGCTTTCCTGATACATTCATGATTCTATGTTATGAAATGCTCAGACATTGCAGTCTTTTTAGTTTTTAGAGTAAAATTCTGTTATTATTTCTACTGTAAAATGTAAATTAAATTTTACTCACAGTGTGTCAGTAAGAAAGAAAAATTGTATCTATCTAATTGAAGTCTAGGACCTGATCCTTGTACTGGTTATTGACTTTCTGTGTAAGAGCCCTGCAATATATCAGGAACAACTGTTTTTGTTTCCGTTCCATCATTGATTCTTATAATGCCATATAACTTTTTTTTTTTTTTGGGGGGGGGGGGGGCGTAGTCTACCCAACACATATTGCTACTGGGAAATTCCACAATGCTGTTCTCCTCTTATTCCATTTAATAGCAGTCAAATTTATTGTCTAATACTATCCATGTCTCCATGTAAACATCATATCACGTGCCCAAGAGCCCATATTCACCTTCATTATGAAGTCTTCTAGTGACAACTTGGTAGTTCTCTTTGGATTGTGGATGTCTAATAAGGACACAATTCCAATCTCTGAAGTGGGTGTTGTCCCATGAGGCCATTGGCAAATATTGTGACTTTTCAGTAATAATATGTTTATTCCTTGTAAAGAAAATAAATGAAATTACATTTTATTGGCTTTACCACTCATTTACTGCAATATTTCTTCCTGTTTTTCTTTTCTCTATCAAAAAATATTTTTTTTTTCTTTTCTTGTTTTTATTTACTTAGTTATGCTAGGATTGTAAAAAATATGAGAAACTATTTTAGGGCCACTTGGTCCATTCTTAAGTCTCAACAGATCTGTGAACCACATCCTTGTTGTATGGCCAAATATTATGCAATGAAACTGAAGTTTGGAAACCAGTGGACTTCTTCATATAGCTTTCAAGATGAAATTGTTTCTAGGTTGGAAATATAATGTTTGAATTAGATCCCTACTCGATAGATTGAGTCAGACTTCTTCTCTTGAAAAAATGATGTAGCTACCTAGAAATTATAAATGGGGATCTACCTTGCCTCCACTAGTCACCGTACCCTTGCTGCTTGAAAAATTGAAGCTCAGAACCCTGTGAACATCTTGTACTCACAGCTTATAGAAAGTAAACATATATTATATATATATATATATAGAAAGTTATTTTACAATATTTTAGATTTATAATTACTTCCTTTCTAACTTGATTAGGATTTGAGTTAGTATCTCAGATTTAATTGTAATATTTTTTAATTGATTACATCTTTTTTATATAAATAGATTTCATGGTTGTAGTAATTCTACAAGCCATTCCAACAATTTCAAGTTGGTATTAGAGCCCTCACATTGAGGGACCCTGCCTCTGCTGCCATCTTCTTTTATTAAGCTTCTAGAATTATTCTTCTGCAAATCCAAATAATTCTGCATCAGCTTCCCTTGATTTCTTCAACAAAATAGAATCACTTATTTAACAGACCCAGTACCTGGATTCTTCAGCAAAACAGAACCAAAATTGCCTTATTTAAAACAGACCCAGTACTCAGACTTCAAATGCACAAAACTACAGTGTTTTGCAACTATTTGGCACAATCTTCGGCATTTTCTGGCAAAGCCCATTGGTGCATACATCATACACACCACTTCGTCAAGATGTGTGTGAGTACCACGCACTGCCCCTACACCTGTATGTGAGCTTCATGTGTTGCTGCACTTTGGTTGCCTCTTCTCACTGACTTTGTTTTTGGTCTTAGTTCATTAATCCGAGCAACAAAATTCTATTTTTCGATCTAAGAGTTGCTATTAAAAAAAATGCGTGAAGTATGAATCATGAGTTCCTCATTTGATATTATTTCTTCTTTTTTGTCTAGTAATTGTACAGCATTTCAATCTCATTTAGCATTGGCATTCTTTGGCTCTTGGGTACTTGATTCGAGAGTTTTTAATCACATAATTAGTAATCAATCTTTTTTTATCCAATTTAATTGTATCAATAAATCCTTTTTTACGATTACCTTAATTGATGGATTTAAAACTATTGCCTATGATATTGGTCAAGTAAAACCCTTTCCTTCTTTATCACTACAATCGATTCTTTATGTATTTGATTGCCTTCTCAATTTGATTTCAATCAATTAATTTATGTGTACTCTTGATTATTTTGTGACCTCTGTTGTTAATTCTTTTGTTCTATGGGATTGAAGTATGGGAATGAAGATTGACACTATGACTTTACTATATTAAACTAGTTTCTCTAGTAATTTGTGTTGCTATTGAATCTCCTTAGTTGCTTTACTATCATTTAGGACTTCTTAATATTGGAAAACTTTGTAAAATAGTTCTTAGTCTTTTAACTTTGGAGTCTTTAGAATGTGAATCATCAACTCGATAAGTATGTAAGTAGTTCATTTCCTAGTAGAACTCAAAATAGAGATAGGTTTTGGTTTTTTGTTGTTCAATGTGATATTTGGGATCTGTGTTGTGTTACTTCAAGTTTCCGGTATTTTGTTATATTTATTGATGATTACTCTTGATGCACTTGGTTATATTTAATGAAAGATTGTTTCAAGTTATTTTAAGTCTTTTTCTTTTGAAATGCATAATTAATTTGGTTTAAAAATTCACATGCTTTAGAGTGACAATGCCTAAGAATATTTTTCTACATCTTGCTTTTTCATGTCCTTCGAAGGTATTTTTTGTCAATCCATATGTTTACACACACCTTAATAAAATAGCATAGTTGAAAGAAAGAGTTGATATTTAATTGAAACTGCACAAACTCTTTTATGACATACAAATGTTTCCTTTTGTTTTTAGGTAGATGCTGTATGCATTGCATATTATTTAATTAATCGTATGTCTTTTGTTTTAAACAATAAGATTCCTTACTTTCTAGTTTTTCCAAAAGAACCCTTGTATAATTTTTTTTTGTGTTTGAATGCACTTGTTTTGTTCATAATCTCTCTCTGTCTCTAAGAAGAGACAAATAATATCTCCTAAATCCATAAAATGTATCTTTCTAGGATATTCAAGATTGCAAAAGGGATATAATTGCTATTCACCAACCTTACATCAATTTTTTACTTCTACTAATATAATATTCTTTGAGTCTTCTTTTTTTCTCTTTTTCCACAGAATCTACCTGATAATTGAAGTTTTACTTATTCTTTTTTGTGATCCTACCCTTGCATCTTATTCATCTCCACATGATAAATTTTTTATTACTTATCAATAACGACCTCGTATAGCTTAGATTGTTGAAAATTCAGCACTAGCCCACATTATTGAAGGAGACCTTGTAGACTTATCTCTTGTTTTAGTCTCATCTCTGGAATCCAATTCATTAGAAAATCTTGATGACCTTCTCATTGCACTTCGAAAAGGTAATTGTTTTATTCGAAATTCATATCCCATTTGTAATTTTTTAAGTTATTATTATTTGTCTACATATCACCATACTTTTGTTTTTGCCTTGTTCTTAAAATTGTACAGGAAGCTCTCTCTCGCTTAGGGTAGCGTCAAGTAATATTGGACAAGATGATTGCATTAAACACCAGTGGTACATGAGATTTAGTGCCTTTGGTTATTAGTAGTTGTAGTTGGGTATTTATTATTGAAGTTGACCTCGATCAAAAGATTAATTGGATAAAAGCTCAACTGGTGGCAAAGGATTATACTTAGATCTGTTTTAGGGATTATGGGGATATATTCTCACCAATTGCAAAAATTGTTTTAGTTTGCCTTTTTTTCCTTTTCTAATTGCCATTCATCATAGGCCTTTACATCAGTTAGATTTTAAAAATGTTTTCTTGCATAGTAATCTTAAGAAAGAAGTTGACATAGAGCAATCATTAGGATTTGTTGCTTAGAGGGAGAGTTGTCTAATATGTAAATGATGGAAATCTCTCAATGGCCTAAAATAGTCTCCATGAAATTGGTTTAGGAGGTTCAAAAAAGTTATTCAAGATTTTGGCATGTAGTAGAGTGAAGCTAATCACTTTGTTTTTTATCACTCTTTTATTTTTGGTTAAATATACTCACTTGTTTATGTTGATGACATAATGATTATAAGAAATGATTACAAGGGTATTGACTGGCTTAAATGGCATTTGTCTTGTTACTTCCAAACTAAGGATCTTGGGAAGTTTCTATACTTTTTTGACATTGAGGTAGTGCAATTTCGATTTGGTATCTTTATATATTAGAGGAAATATGCTTTTGATATATTAAGTGAGACACATATGATGGAGTGTAAACCAATTGATGCACCAATATGTTTAAATGTAAAACTTTTGCCAAATTAGGAGAGCTTTTTGTAGATCTAGGAAGATATTGAAAGTTTATTGGAAAGTTAAATTATCTTACAATCACTCAATCTGATATCTCTTTTGCTGTAAGTGTAATGAGTCAATTTCTTAACTCATTTTGTGAAATTCATTGGGATGTTGTGATGCGAATTCTTAGATACATCAAATGAAATTTAGGAAAAGGATTGTTATATGAAGATCGAGGTCACATTTGGATTATTGGATATTTTGATGTAAATTGAGTTGGATTACTTAGTGATTGATAATCCACTTTTGGGTATTGTATTTTCATTGGAGGAAATTTCATTTTATGGAAGAGTAGAAAGTAAAATGTGGTAGTAAAATCTAATGCAGAAGTAAAATATTGGGCTAGGGCATTAGCCACCGTTAGCTTATGTGATTGAAATAGTTATTACAAGTGTTCAATTTATATGAATTGTGTCTTATGGAACTTATTTGTGATAATCAAGTCGTATTGCACATTGCCTCACATCTAGTCTTTCATAAGAGAATCAAGTACATTGAATTTGATTACTACTTTATCCAAGAAAAGATAACATTGAAAGAGATTGGCACTATTTTTGCATTCTAATGATTAGCTCATTGATGTTTTTATTGAAGATCGAGAATTACTTATATATGTAACAAGTTGGGTGTATATGATATATATGTTCCAATTTGAGAGGGAGTGTTAACATTATGTACATATTAGGAAGTTATTCTAGAATATTTTAGATTTATAATTATTTCCTTTCTAGCTTGATTAGGATTATAATTAGTATCTTAGATTTAATTGTAATATCTTTGATTGATTATGTCTTTTATATATTGATAGATTTAATGGCTGTAGTTATTGCATAAGCCATTCCAACAATTTCAAGTATCTATATATTGTGTGAATTAGTAACTTCCAAATTAAATTCATGACTTGGCCAGTTGGTCCTAATGGTCTTATTACCATTGGAGTACTTTTGTTTGGCAGATATAATGCTTAGTTCATAAAGGATGACTTGCAACCAACCATTTTGAAGTCATTGACTCTCTTTTATCCTTCTATTTATACTTACATGAACATAATTTTGCTTTGCTTCAATATTGTGGAGATCCAAAATAACTTGTTAATATTAGCATTGATGATAGTATTTCTTTTATTTGTGTTCAAGGCTAAGCTAAGGTGCCAAGTATTATAATTCCTTTTTCTAATTTAATAAGTCAGGTATGGAAGCTGTTGGAGTTGTGACAGCTGTGGGCCCTGGACTTACAGGTAGGCAAGTTGGAGATGTTGTTGCTTATGCTGGTCAACCAATGGGTTCATATGCTGAAGAGCAGATCCTTCCAGCTAACATAGTGGTCCCTGTTCCTTCCTCCATTGACCCAATTATTGCAGCATCCATCATGCTTAAAGGCATGACAGCTCAATTTTTACTTCGCCGTTGTTTCAAGGTAGGCTTTCATAATTTCCTAGTGAGTATGTCTTTATCCTTTCGCTTCATAATAATTAATAATCATTGCAATGGAAAACTTCTTAATTGTGAATCTTCAATTGATGGTCATTGATTCATATTTTTTAGTTTGATGTCTCAACAGTTTTTGTGTTCTAAGAGGATACTTGTTGTTAATGAACTAAGCCTATTAGTTTCTTATATTCTAAGATTCATAGGCCTAGGCTTATCTCTTACAATCCCATACTTTTATTATAAATAGATATTGCCTTCCTTAATTAAGGATATGGCCTCACAAATTTCTTCTCTCTCTCTTAGCATGTCACTCAATGTTAAAAATGTCTTTTTTCATGGAGATTTAGATGAAGAACTTTCCATGGTGCAACATCCTGGTTACGTTGCTTAGGGGGAGAAAGGAAGGATGTGTCGGCTGAGAAGGTCTTTGTATGGTTTAAAGTAATATTCTTGAGTATGGTTTGACGGATTCACTGATGTTATAATAGAGTTTGGCATAAAGAAGAATGATCATAATCATTTTATGTTCTACAAACATTCTAAATTTGGTTGTATTCTTTTTGTTGTTTATATTGATGACATTGTGATTACCGGTAGTGATCAAGTGGGAATTTCAAAATTAAAGAATTTCTTTAGTCCAAATTTTAGACTAAGGACTTAGGACGATTTTGGTATTTCCTAGGTGTTGAGATTGTTTGAAATAAAATGGGAATTTTTATTTCATAGAAGAAATACGTTCTTGACCTTTTGAAGAAAGCTGATTTGTTTGGTTTAAAATCATGTGACACTCCTATGATCCCAAATGTTGAGCTTGGATTAGAAGAGAGAGAATCACTAGAAGATTTGGAACGTTATAGAAGGTTAGTGGGCAAATTTAACTATCTTACTACCACAAGACATAACATTGCTTTTTTGGTAAGTGTAGCAAGTTAGTTCATGAATTTTTCAAGAATTTCTCATTGGGATGCAATTGTACACTTCTTAAAATATCTAAAAAAGGCACTTGGGTGTAGAATATTATATTTTAAGATCATGCTCATTGTAGAATTGAAGGTTCTTTTTATGTTGATTGGGTAGGATGTGAAGGTCTATCTTAGGATAGTGTGTTTGTAAGTGGAAATCTTGCATCTTGGAAAAGCAAGAAATTAGCAGTGGTATCTTGATCTAGTGCATAGTCTGAGTATCAAGTTATGGCTTTTGTTATTAGTGAACTTGTGTAGTTTTCATATCTTCTTAGTTAATTTGAAATTACTTTATGTGGAATTATATGATTATGGTGTGATAGTCGAATGGTCACTTACATTATGTTCATGAATGGATTAAGCATGTAAAAGTTGATTATTATTTTATTTGGTAGAAACTTCAAGAAGGTGTTATCAATTTTAAACATATAAGAATTGGGGAACAACTTGTTGATTCGTCTATTAAGGTTCTTTTAGGAAAACGAGTTGATATTTATAATAAGGTGGATATGTTTGATATCTATGCTCTAATTTGAAGGGGAGCATTAGTGAACTAAGCTTATTAGTTTCTTAAATGCTAAGATGCATGGGCCTAGGCTTAGGCCTATCTCCTGTAATCCTATATTTTTATTTTAAATAGATATTGCCTTCTTCAATTGAGGATATGGCCTCACGAATCTTTTCTCTCTCTTAACACTTATTATCAATGTGTCGACTATTTCTAACAGCTTGGAAAGTCCCAGAAATGGCTTTATTATAACTCTAACGTGCCCTCTCACCCATTAGCCCTTTGACTTTGAAGTGTGAACAAAGCTTAAACCCACCTTATCTTGTGCTGAAATTTTAATCAGAAGAGTTGAGGCTGCAGGAATTGAACCCTTTGACCTTTTGTAAGAGGCCTAGGAATGGTTTTATAATAATTCTAACACTTATCATAGTAAATTAGGATTTGCAACTAGTCATTGTCACCAATTTTAAATATTCTACCAATGTTGATATTGGTGAAGTGTATCACTCAATTGATTATAAAATGTACACTTGTTTCTCTGAATCATATGTGGAATTACAACAGCTGTTCTGACCTGTTTTGTTGTAGTCTGAACAATTTTCTTTTTGGAAATATGTATTTACACAAAAGGATTATCAATATTTAAAGTTCTTTCTGTTGAAATTAGTTGCTTGTCCATAGTTAAGTCTTAGACTTTAGTTATATGAAATTATAGACATAGGTTAGCGATAACCTTGCATTGATGTTCAAACCAAAGCTTCCATCAACACAGTATTTATTATATCTGCATAGCAATAAAGAAACTGTATCTGCTAGTGTATCAGGTGTCAGCATATTACACTGAATAATGGAATGGTATACCCAAAGGAATTCTACTTGATAATTTTGAAGTCCTGACAATCAACCTAATAAGATAGTTCTGACAAAAGACTTGTTATGAATTTAGTTATATTATCAGCTCTACTGTTCATTACGGATGTGAGTACCTGGATTTAATCCACAGGTAAGACTGTTGCAGCAGCTTCTATATCTATTATCACAGCTGGCTACAAAATCTCATAACTCATCAGTGCATGCTTTGTTTGTAAAACTGGTTTGCTTAATTTTTTTTTTTTTTTTCCTTCCCTGGCCTGTAAACAGACACTAAAATGGATATCACTGTAATGGTTACAGGTTGAACCTGGGCACACAGTTCTTGTCCATGCTGCAGCTGGTGGGGTTGGATCTCTACTGTGCCAGTGGGCAAATGCTCTTGGTGCAACTGTCATAGGAACTGTATCAACTAAAGGGAAGGCAGCACAAGCCAAGGAGGGTGGGTGTCATCATGTTATAATCTATACAGAAGAGAATTTTGCTGCTCGCGTCAATGAAATTACATCAGGAAATGGAGTTGAAGTGGTCTATGATTCTGTAGGAAAGGATACCTTTCAGGTAAAAGCATGCCTATTGATCAGATTTTCTCCCCACCTTAATAGTTAGACTTTATTTGCAGGTAATTGAGCACTTGAGTCAAAAAAATATTTTTCAGGGATGTGTCATCCATGACGTAACCATCAGAAGTTTCTCATATTTTCTGGTTCATCTGTTATAGTAATTCGGTATCTGGGTAGGTTTCTCATATTTTCTGGTTCTTCTGTTATAGTAATTCGGTATCTGGGTAGGTCAGGAATGATCATCATTGGAGAAAGATGCCTGTGTATTTAGATAATTGAATGACATTCAGCCATTTTCAATGTGACACGTTTTAGTGGATGTATTATAACTTTCTAATCTAATACATACCCCTTTATATGTCCTATATTTTTTGTGTTCAATTGTCAGTGTCTGTGTCATACTCCATGTCCATTTGTGCAATAGACAAAGCACCAACTGGATTCTTGTAGCAGAATTGAAGAAATGCATAATTCTGCGGTAATTTTTGTGTTAATATGTGGTATTGTACTGTAAAACAGTGGGGATTTCCAGTGATTTTTTAAGGACCGTGGAAGTCAGATTTGTAAATCTATGTTCTACATTTCCAATTGTGTTACTGTCACTGCCAAAAACAGTAGTTCTGAGAACGATAGTGGTCTGACAAAGTTGTCATTCTAATTTATTTAGGGATCTTTGGAATGCTTAAAGCTTCGAGGATACATGGTCAGTTTTGGGCAGTCTTCAGGTACACCGGATCCAGTTCCATTATCTGCACTGGCTACAAAATCTCTGTTCTTGACACGGCCGACTCTTATGCAATATGTTGTCACTCGCGATGAGTTACTGGAGGCTGCCGGAGAGGTGTTTGCTAACATTTCATCAGGCGTCTTGAAGGTTCGGGTCAATCACACATACCCTTTGTCCGAGGCTGCAAAAGCACATGCAGACCTGGAGAATAGGATGACATCGGGGTCTGTCCTGCTGATACCATGAGGGATTGAGTTCTATGGGTTAAACATCAGAGTGTTACTTTAGTTCCTCTTAATAGGTACTTAAAATGTGTTATTTTTCTTTGGATCGATTTTGTCTATCCTGTGGCTTTGTATTTGCTGCTATTGTGTGCTTATGTTTGTCCACCAAGGGCAATAACTAGTGAGAGCAATTGTGCCCCCCCCCCCCCCCCCCCCCGGGGCAAAAAAAAAAAAAATGTATGTTTGGGTGTATTTTTAAAAATTGTTCTGAAAAGTTATTTTTAAAAATTATTTTTTTATTTTTACAAATTATCTCTGAATTAAAGCAACGAATACATGATGTTTGGTGAAGAAAATGGATAAAAGTTTTATTTAATTATAAAATTATTATTAAGAATAAAAAATAGGATTAGAAAATATCTAAAATTTATTTTTATTTTTTACTTTTAAAACAAGAATTTCAAGAATATTTGAAAATAGTTTGTTAAAAAGAAATTATTTTTAAAAATAAAGAAATAGAAATTGTTTTAAAAAATAATAATAAATAAATTCTACATCGCTCTCACAGTTTAGACACAATTGTTTCCATATTAGTTGAAAGATAAATAATTTGCCTTTAAGCAAAGTCAAAATGTTTGAAAAATAAAATCACAACGCATTAATTGGCACGTGAAAAATAAGGAGAAAAAGATCATAATCATCAGTTAACAATAGCCGCCCTCAAGTGCATACGCAAGAAAACTCAGTTGTTTTCTTTTTTTGGTTTTTTCAAGAGCATAAATTCTGTTGATTGAATCCCCTGAATTTATCACTCAGAAATTCATAATTTGAAAGAAAAAAAAGATATATAAGCATATATGAAATGAAGTATATATATTAGGAGATTATTTTAGATTGATTATAGTAGGAAATGTTCTAAATTGATTATCATTAATACTATATTTCAAATTAAGTTTTGGGCTTGCTTGTATTGTATCCAAAGTTGAAGGGTATTAGGATTTTTATGTTTACATTATAGCTTAATATAAATAGAGTATTTGAATTAAATTTAAGGTAATAATTTAATCTTCTCGTTCATTCATTTAATAATATTAAGCTTCTTTTAATTTTTTAGCTCCTTTATACTTTTTTTCCTTTTAAATTCTAATTATATTTCTCAATATGGTTTTAGAACGACATCATTTGTCATGAGCCTATAAGTTATATTGTTGTTAGCAACTTCAAATAGGCTAGATTGCTAACAATGAAGAATTGAAAGTTATTTTTTTTATTGAGTTATTTGTGTTTTAGTTAAAAAAAGAGAGAGAAAAAAGCATTGAAAGAAAAAAAAGAGTTTAGGATTGCTATCATTAGGATTATTTATTTCTTAGTTATTATTATTAATTTTATTTTTTTAGTGAAAGAAAAAAAAGGAGAATTTTTGTGAGAAAAAAGAGGAGTTTTGGTGGGAGAAAAGAAAAAAAATGAAAAAAAAGGAGAATTTTTGTGAGAAAAAGGAAGAGTTTTGGTGGGAGAAAAGAAGAAGAAAAAGAAGAAAGAACGATTGGGTAAGAGTATGAAGGTGGCTACATATTTGGCGGTTACTTGTGGTAGACATTGGCTTCCAACAAAAACCACCTAGATTAATAGCCAATGATGGTTAGTGATTGCAATTTCTAGACCCCTGGTGAATTTCGTGGTTGGTGATAATGGGTTTCCATTGAATACTTGTGGTGGTTTCAAAATTGGTCGGAGTTATCAACCTTGAGAATTTAATGATGCTAACGATGTGACTTTCGATAATTAGAGGTGTTGTTTTTGATGATATGGTTTTTGGCGAAACTTTTGTGAGTGGTATGAAAAGGCCAGTAGAAAGTTAGTTCATTTCACTATTTTTTGTTTGAGTTTCTCTTTCATCAAGCTTTTAAAGCAACCTAGGGATGTTTGCTTCTTGGAGTGCTATAGACAACATTGACACAATTTTCAAGTCCTTTGCTATAGAGGAGTATATTTGATTTAAGCTCTAATGAACTATGACAAACATTTTGTATGATTTAAGAGCCATCATTTTTCTAGTTGTGACAATGGAGGATTGTTGTATAACTGGGTAGTTCACCGCTAACTATGAGTTTTTCGGTGATGTTTGTGGTTGATAGTGGAGGTTGGGTGCTAGAAAGGTGTAATTTTGGTTCTTTTTTTATTGTAATTTGTTGTTTGGCTCTGCAAGTTAAGTTGTGGTGTCTAAAGCAATTCCTAATGGCTAGTCTCCTTCAAATTAGTAGTTTTGGTAATTCTTTTGTGGAGGATGATGGTGTTGTTGAAGCATAATTTTGTATGACTTTATAGATTGGTGGATTTTTTATATGAACTTAACCAGCACTTTGTATAATCAAACCTAAGTTGATATAATCGTGTCCAACACTTTGCATGATCCAACCCAAGTAGAGAAGGATTTAATTTTAAGTGAAGGCCTAATAACAAGAGAAAGGGTTAAAAGAATACAAGAGGCAATTGGAGCCCATATAAATACGATTCTAGCCTAAGGAGCCCAAGTAGAGGAAACAAATAGAGTTGAAGTGCTGCTCATCCAAGCCCAAGAAATCTGAAGATAGTTGAAGTGCAATGAATCTAGACACATTTTCCCAATATAGAGCATTATAAATTAGGAGATAATTTCCAATTACAAAAAGTAACAAATGTGGGCATATTTTCCTAATATGGAGTGCAACAAATCTGAAGATATTCTCCAAATATAGAGTTCAATGAATCTGGACATATTTCCAATATGGAGTACAACAAATTTGGAGATATTTTCCTAATCGGGAGTGTAACAAATAAGAAAAATATGAGGATAATTTTTATTTTTAATTTAATGTTAGTCAAAGCTTTGTGTTTTTTTTCATTATGACATTTACTATTTGTATTTTCCTAAGACTAGTATAAATAGGAGGCAATGTAACTCAGAATTGAGCAGTTTATGAATAATACACAAAATTGAGTGTTTCTTCTCCAAAGTGTGAGAATTATATCTTCTTTTGCTCTTGTGAAACCTTGCTTTGTCAATCTTCTATTATAAGATTGGTGATTCAAATTCATAAAAGCCCTTACCAGGTGCATTGTTACATGGATTGGTCAATTCGTGTTCGTGGTTGGACAAGTGGTCTAAGTAGCAGGTCACGTTCCTTATAGTGTTAGTTAGCTGCTTGTATTCGTCAGGTCATCGAACCATCCAAGTCAGAGCTTATCACTCCCTAATTCCCTTCCTCAATTTTGGATTGTGGCGCATATATCATTCTTTCACATTGTTTTGATTTACTTTACTTGCTTATGCCGTGAAGCTCAGGCCACCCCCTTTGAATTCCTTATCAATTTTGACATTGTTGGAGGTAGTTTTGGTGACTTTTCTACAAAATTTAGTTAATTTGTTTTTGGTGTGTTTTCATTGTTTTTGAATGCTTTGTTTTGGGTTTACCATGCTTGTTTGGCATGGAGAGGTATTGTGATTTTGTGTTTTCCAATTTGTTAACATTGGGGTTTTATGTGCATTCCATTGTAGATTATCTTTGGGGTAGTAGAAATGGATTTGGTGAAATACTATAAGGAGTAGCTTTTTTGACATTGTACTAACCAAAGTGGTTTTAGTGCTGAGAAGGTTTGTTTAGTGCTATGCATGTTTAACAAGGTTATTCATGGTTTAAAGTGCTTTACACCACTAGTTTCAAGTGTCTTTATGTGATTTAGGACATTGTTTGGGGACTTGTGTTTGCACGATATGATTTAATAAGATTATCCTCAATTTAAGGAGGTTTAAGCCATTGTTTTTGCTAGTCTAGCATTAGTTTGATTTATGCAAGGTGTTTGTATTTCTTTTGACTTAGAAGTTGAGAAAACTTTTGGACGTTGTAGACCATAACTATTGGGGTTTTTGGGTTGAAAGTTGAGGGCACAACTTAAGAAAAGTTAGCAAAAGACTTTTAAAAGTTGTTAGTAATTTCTATCAAGGATTTAGGATTTATGAATGTTTCCATTCAGGGCAAGTGTTTACAAACCATTTGTAAAGTTTAAAAATGTTTCTATTTAAATTCACAAGCTATTCATAAAATTTGAGGATTATCAAATTTTCTTTAATTATGTTTTATTGCATTTTGATTTTGGGAATTCAATTATATATAATAGGTTTTGTAAGTTTCAGCTTGAGAGGGAGTGTTAGAATATATTAGGAAATTATCTTGGATTGATTATGTTATATTAGGGAATATGCTAGACTAATTATCATTGATATTAGATTTTAGATTAAGTTATGGGCTTGCATGTCTTACATTTGAAGTTCAAGAGTATTTAGGGTCTTTATATTTATTAGTAGCTCAATATAAATAAAACATTAGGGTTGAGTTTAAAGTAACAATTGAGTCTACTTATTCATTTAATAATATTAGTTTTCTTCTCTTAATTATCTAGCTTCTCTATATTTTTTCCCTATATTATTTTTTAATAATATGGTTTATAACGATCATAATGTATTTGTTATAAAATGATGCGTATTAATATAAAGTAGTTTTATAGCATTAATATAAGACTAAGAGTTCATTTAGGTGATAAAAAGTTATGTAAGAAGTATAATTTTTTAAGAAGTAATTGATGGGTGTATAATAGGATTGACCACAAGACAAAATAAGAGATCTATGATTTCTTTAGAAATTTTACATCTTATGAAATGTGAAAAACTATTTATCTAACTAGTCTTACTAGTAAAGAACTTTTTATAGGCATTTTTAACTCTCCTCGTTAACTAAATAAGTTTAGCACTTCCTCAAAGTTTATAAGGAAATTTAAAGTCATTTGGTTCGTAAGTTATTGTGAGAATTTGAATTTGTTAGATAGTAAATTGTTTTGTAAATTTTTTAAAAAGTGTTCAAAGTTATTTCATTTTCAAAGTTGTAATTTTATTTTTTTATTTACCATAAAAAAACAAATTGATTCGATGAATTATAAATAAAAATTAGGAAGCAACCTGTGGAATATCATAAGCTCATTTGTAATTACTTACTATGTAGTACATTTCATGAAAAACAAAATATGAAATTTTAGAAACACTATTTTTGGTAAGAAAAATTAAACAACTTATTGATTCCAACATTTAGTTGACTAGGACTAAATATTGGATTTGACAAATATTGTTTCACTTTTTTTGGTGATTGATCTTGACTTTTATTTATTGATATTTGGGATATTGGAAATTTTTAAGGTTGAAAAGTCATTTTGTTTAGCTTAGAACCTTTTTGAGTTTGAAGATTTTGCTTCATTTTTTGGCCTTGCTCAACATTTTGGCTTGAATGACATGATTACCAATACAAAAGCAGGTGGGACTTCGGTACAAAGTGGCATACCGATGCACCATCTCATCAATGGCTTGTGATCCATCATACGATTAGGGAGTTAGTTTTTGTGAAGTGCTTTTGCCAAGTATGTGCATTTTCATATTAGCCCCTTTATTGTTTAAAATAACAACTATGATGACAAATGATTGGGCCAAATCTAAGCCCAAATTGAGTAATCACTCCTGACTTCTTGGGCATTCAACAAAAAAGGTTACATTCAAGCCAATCTTTATTCTAGCAAGCGACTTTGAGATTGACCATAGGAGCCATAGCTATCCTCCACTTTGCATCAACTTTGGATAGGCTTACTACATTCTCAAATTTTTCCCATGAAAATAGCACAAAACCTCGCTTTTGACTCCATCTTTATGGTAACTTACTCTTTTATTCCTTCCGACTTGTAAGTTACTCTTTCTTCTCTATTCTATTTTTAATTTGCAATCTTAATTGTTCTTTGGTCACTTACAACTTGACTTTTAGCTGCTTCAACTATTGTTAAATACCATGGATTTGAGTGATTTCCCATTAAAATTAATGTATGGGTTCATTGAGGGAGAGCTTTAATTTTTTTGTTTGCTATGGTAGGCATTTAATCTCATCGCTTTCATTGAATTTGAGTTATAAAATTTTGTATCATATCTATTTTGATTTTTTTTCCCGATATTTTGATGCAATGATGAAAATTTGAGTCTAAATATTATGTAGTTATTCTTTAGTTATATATATATATATTCAGAATTAACAGTGTCTACATTTAGCTCTATCAAAAGTTTTGACAAAAATGAAACATGTTAGGTCTAGTGTATGAAAATATGGTAAGGTCCACATCTTTTACGGGGAAAAAACAGGAGAAAAGAATACACTGCATGTTTCTGAGGACGTTGGTGCTATGTAATTTCCTAGTATGACTATTTTGATCAAAATTATTATTTAATTGTTGCCCTTTTTTAACCGGAACATCTAGTGTAACTTTAGGAAGAAAACCAACAAGGTACTATTTTATTGGAGTTTCAAACAAGAAAATTGATGAATCCTATGACTAATTGGATTGGCATATCATATATTTGTTCATATTTTGTGGTTTCAGTCATGTAAAAGTGACCTTCATTTCAATGACTAGTTCAAGTTCTCGAAAGATGAATCAACATTCTTCATCTCGTTAACTCCATGTTTCAAGTTACTGACCTCGAAAGCTCAGGTTACTTCTAATCAGATTCTCTTTCTTTTCTAAGACAATTACCCTAGGATGGTAGGTAGCAAGTTAAATTTTTTGCTCCTAATTTGTTTGGATTTGGCAAAATAATATGATTATTTCGTGTATCTAGGTTGACTACTTTTCCATTGTTATGTCATTCCATCTGTAGCTCTGGTGTAATTGAAGTTTCACTTGTGCGTTTTTTCTCTTTTTGAGGTTTAGATTTTCATAATGTTCTGTGGAACTTCAGCATGTTGTATTCAATATTCAAACCATTTCTTACTCAGAAATGGAGAACTAAGAGCAAGTTTGTGATCTCTAGGCAGGTTATAGAGATACACCGCAAGTGAGTTTTATTGTTTTTAACCATCAGTTTTAATTTCTTGTGAATAATCTTTTATGTACGGAATTGACTATTTTAGAACTTTATTAATCTGGATTTTCATTTTTTAGCTTTATTTATAAAAGTATTCTAAATGGTTGATATGCACTATTTTTTAATATTTTAGAATTTCATTGATTTGAATTTTTAATCTTTGTCTATAAAAGGGTTTTAAATGCCTGATATGCTTACTGGCACTAAACTCCAATAGCTGTTTTGGGCTTCTTTTATGATACTTCCATATTATTTTATGATGAGATTACCAAAATGGCAAGTCAGCAACTAGTTGCTTTATAAATGGTGGGGTTTTGATATTGATATTGTTAATTATTTGAGTTGTCTACCACTTTAAGTCCAAATTGTTGCTAAGTTTTTGAGTTTTTTGAATTGATAATGTCTTTGTTGTAAAGGACAATATGCAATTACTAGAGTAGAATGCAAAGCTGTTTCTGCTTTGGTGAGAAAACTAAAATCACCTTAACCGGTGAAAGAAGATGATAGTGCTCCCAGGCCTTATAAGCATTAGTTGGAGAGTGTGTATTTTGACCTTTAGGCTTCTTGCTCTCAAAGTGATTTTTCTCTACTGTCCTATTGTTTTATAAGTATTAAATAAGATTTTTAGAAAGTGCAGGCATTTAAGTACAGTATTGCAAGCGAATAATTTAGCAAGAAATAATTGTTTCAACCAAAATGTTGCTTCTATAAAGCCATTTATTATTCATTTGGTATCTGATATTTATAAATTATGGAATATTTAGCTTAAATATTTTTTGAACCAGTAAATGTTAAATAGTCCTAGCATCAATAACTCATTGTTGACACTGGAGCTTTACCCTATCTCGTAGATATTTTTAAGAAGCACAAAAGCTATAATAGTTTCATGGATTTTAAATGCAACTGTAAGTTGCTTGTAGATTCTATATGCATCTTGTTTTAAGTTTAGAATAGCTCGCTAAATAACCAGTTATCCTAAAAGTTGCACACTATCATTTATTTAGAGGACTCGAATTAAGAATATGATTTTTTGTTACTCGCTTGTATTATTTTAAACCATGGATGGCAAAAAATCAACCAAAATAAGTTTGCAATTATTCTGTTTTACATTTTATGAACTATGGTTTTTCATCATCTGTACTTAATTCATCCTAATTTACATTTGGTCTCACTATTAATCACAGGTTGTATTAAGAAGATAATGTATGTTTACATATGTTATTTCATGAGCACCTAAGAAGATGACTTAAATGTTTGACGCGATATGATTAATGTATTTAAATTCATGGAAATACTGTGTTCCTTGTTGGAATATGTATAATTGTTCATATACTAAACACAATTCTATTAGATTTATTGTTTAGAAATTTTAATCCATAGCATTTTTGGTGAAATTCAGTATTTTAAATCTTGTTACTGATGTTATTTTTATTTAGTGTCATGGTTCAGCATATATATGCTTCTATAACTAATTGAAATTATTTATTCAGTTAGTAAAATTTTATATTATAAAAATTATTAGTGACAACCATAAAAAGTAGAAAATACTTAAACAAAAGTTGGTAGTCAAATGCTGTCACAATAAACTAATACAGCTATGTCATGTATAAGTTATTTGTTACAGCCAATGGTTGTTAATAATTCATATGGATTACTTGCAACGGCCAATGACTATTAATTACAGTTTCTGTTACACTCTTTTTTGTGACATGTGACGATATTCTACAAGGTGTGGATAATTCTTTTTTCATGCTTGTAATTAGTTTTATTGATGATCATGATCATGAATAAAAAGCTATTTTCTTATGTTTGTTCTTCACTTTTGTAACATATCATATAGAAAAGCAAGTATGTGCTATTATGTGTTGAAATTGGGTTGTTTCATGCCATTTTAAGGGGGCTTCAAAAACATGTTCTCCATAACAATGTATTACTTTCAATATACTCGATATAGTGTTTATTTAGCAATATGTCAAGGATGCATATGCTTAAGTTTTATTTGGCGCAATGTTGTCTATTTTGTTATTTTTGATAATTTGGAACACGTCCTTTACTTTTGAGTCAAAAATAGTTTGATGACTATGCTATAGTCAATAATTAGTTCCACATGTATTAATTCCAATTTGTCCAAGAAAACTGATTTTTGGAGTATATTTGACAATATGAAAAAAAATGAAAAAAACATGTATATTTGAAACAAGTCAAAATAAAAACAGAGTATGATTTGAGTTGCTTAATATCTGTCTCAGTCTAATCCTTGAAACACATTTGCTTATAAAAGTAGGGACTTTTATCAAATAACATTAGTAGTTAGCGAACCAATAAGCAGCACTTCCAATTCTTGGCATACCAATTGTTTACTTCTTAGCTTTAGCATCCGCTTTGAATAGCGCACTGCATACCTCACCATCACTGTTATCCTTGGTATAGGCTTCAACTTATTAAGACGGTGCTCAAAACTTCTTAAACCTCCAAATGTTGTAAAGAAACACCCTAAAACATGCATAAACAATGATGTTACTTCACTTTTCGCAGTGATTATTTTAATTAAATAAGCGAAGACATAAATGATATGGAAAAAACCTGAAGAGTGCACTACCATTTACATGCAGGAACATGAAATGATCAGAAGTCTCACTCTTTAACATGTTCAACCACAAGGATTTATGGAGTCAAACTACATTATTGCAACTTAGTGTTTGTTATCTTTAAGGAATGAGGCAAAAGATTTCCCAGAGCTCTTGGTTACAAGCTCTGTCTCATGAAATAACAAGATTTTCATTAGCATCAATCCCAAACAAATTCATTTGAGCCTGAAAAGTGAAACAGAACATTAAACTAGATACTTCTTAGGCTTTCAACAGTCTAAAATGTTCCAATTCAAGTATTTTTTAAAAGTAAATAAATCCTAAAAAATTAGACCAATCGAAAGCACCATACAACCACATTCATCTAAAAATAGAATTCTATCTAAAAACATGGATTGATGTCCACAATTACATGCTCCTTTTTGTACAAATTCTTATAAGCCAAAGAAACCGGAGAGAATATCAAAATAGAGCAAAAATTCCTAATAAAAATTTGCAGTCACAAGATTTGCATGTCTGTTGTATATTTAACCACTGAACCCAAAGTAAAATGTAGTCCGATCCCTAAATTGTCATCATCTTAACTCGATTTGACTATTGCATAAAACATAAACGTAGTAAATAAATAAACCAAACCCTCAAAATGCATTAAATAAAAAAATATGAATTCAACCTAATTTCCATTCTATTGTTTTTGGCAAAAACTTATCATATCAAGTACATAAAAGAAAACCTCAAAATTGCATCCATCCAAAAAAAAATATTAGCAACAATAATACTAAAAAAAAGTAATTCAAATTAAATTACTAAGTCTCATGAAACTAAGGGACAAAGATAGCATCGCCAATGTCGTATGAACAAAATTCTGAAAAAGAGTTACAAAGAAGAAAACTTTAGATAAAAATAAAATGGTAAAGACTAAGACGCATCAGGATGTATGGTGTACCACTGTTTAAAATTATTAGATTTCATTCAGCCTATGCAGTATTGCGTAATCCAAAAAGTCTGAGCCTTTAGATGGACTGGTGCACCGAAGTCATTCCCAAATAAAATTAGTATAAGAGTAACTCATAACATCACCTATATACATAGAATTGAGAAAGACATGCGATAGACGTCAATATCATCATCACTGTCCCCCTTATAATCAAAATTTCAACCAAAATTATATAAAATAAAAGAGAAAATTTTAATTGAAATTAATGCATTTTTTGAGTTATAAAATTCCATTGTTTGGATAGTGAATTATTGCTCTCTATTGTTATGCATAAAAAAAACTAGTATTTTTTTTAGAAAACTAGCAACTAGGAATAACCATTAAATTACACTAGAGGAGCCTTGGAGCACCAATAGGGTATATAGAATACTTAATTTAATGCTAAGTATTTTTTTGTATTCTAATAACCATAACGACTTACTGTTTGATCGCCAAAAGTTGTGAGAATTTGTGTATCTTTTTGCAAAATTTAGTAACTTTATTTTAAGAACTATAAATGAGGTTTTCAATTGAGGTTCATGTTTATCCTTGCTTTACTGGTGATTCTATCATGCAGAAACCTAATATAAAAAATTATGACTAGGGTTATTCCCTTTTATTATTTCAAGAATGAACTTTTTTTAGATATTATGTAAAATCCTAATTAAATGGAATTATAATTTCCTAAATAGATAATGCACACTGCATGCCACCTTCCTATTAATCATATGGCTAACCTCAAATATAAAAAATTACATTATGATCAAAGACCCACTCGTAAATACTTGATTACTCTAAGGTTAATTGTTTAAAATATATGTGTAATAATGTAGTAACATCTTCAAAACTAATCAAACTTATGTTTTCTTGGTAGGATGTTGAGGATGAAACCTTGCATTGAGTATCAAACAAGGTCAAATACCAATCCTCATCAGACAAATCAAAGATATGTAAATTTTTGGCACTTTATAAAAAAAAAGTTGTACTTATGATGAAAGTGGGGAGATGGATCTAAAACAAAGGCCTAGTTAATCATGGACAAAAATTGTCCTCTTTAAGATGAGATCAGGGGGAAATTAAGCACCAAGAAAACAATGCAAAAAGGGAAATTTACCTTTAGCACCTTTAATGCCTCTCTTTTTCGCCTACGACGATGTCTTCATTTGCATGCATCCTCCTTGCCCTTGCCGCCAACATTGGAAACCCTCAATCTCTTATTTTGCCATCCTTCTCTATTCATCTGGGTTGGACTACAATGCAAATCAAGCCAAAGTGATAAACGAAATTATTCAATTTACTAGGATGAATTCATAAATATATCTTTTTCCTGTCTCCCATGGACGAATTCATAAATATTTCCTTTCCCTATCCCCTATCAAACTCAAGCTGCAATGAATTAATCCTAGATGTCAATCTCCTAGTGCATTGATGCACCACTTTTTTAGTAGTGCACTATAGTATGCTCCAATACAAAATTCAATAAATTGGTCAGTATTTCTTATGAGCGTAATTGGTACCCTAACTATGAGTTTGAGTTTGTGATTTGGCAACTCATAAAATTTAAGACCATTTATGAGCTTAAAATATTAGCATATTAACTTAACACAACCTATTTAAGCTTGCTTTTCAAATTGAATACTTAGCTGTTCTTTCTCATTAAGTTATGATAGTATACAAGAGTTTAATAATGGTGAAGTTTAGTTGTAAAAATAGTTTAATAACCAAATTTTTGTTTGTCACGTTGTTTATTAGATTAAATGTAGATATAGGGATTCAACTATTATTTATATTGGATCTAGATAATCTATTATTAGTAGATTATTTAGTACTTTTATGTCAGATTTGAGAATTCTAGATTTCTAACTTTTGACTGCATAAGATTGAAATACATAACTCAAATATCATGTAGAGTTTTTTTTTGGTAATAGTAAAAGTGGTAATTTACTTGAAATACACATATAAAGTTCTAGATTCAAACCTTAGATAGGATGAGGACTAAAGCTTATAAGGCAACATTAAATGTTATTGCATTATTAAAATATGGGTCAACTATGTAGAATTTCTACATATAAATTTCTCACACACTTGCACATATAATATTGTTGAAATTAAAATTGCTTGTGAGGCTAGTTTAATTCAAATGAGTGGCAGAGCTTGATTATTATTTTTGGGAGGTCAAATTAAAAATATTTTTAATATACAAAAAATTTATGATAATATAAATTTTAACATTTTATATATTGCTGAATATTTTAAATATAATTTCATAATTATTTATTGTTATAAAATTTAAGAGAAAGTAAACTATAAGTAATTGAATTAGAACATATTAGAAATTATCTTCATTTAAAGTGCATCTTCTTATTCTTTCAAGGACTTAAAGTCATTAATGAATTATCATATAATTAGTAGTAAACTTTTAGTTAGGTTAATTATTTTTCTCTTTATCACTAATTTTCCTTTACAAAAATCTATCAATTATTTTATTCTTAGTTAACTAGTTAAATATAAACCAAATTAGTTTATATAAATATTAAAATAAAAAGTAATAATATAACAAAATCATGCAAATGAAAAATTCAAGCATTACTATTTACTATATATGTATACACATTTTAAGAGAAAAGAAATTCAATAAATTCATTTAATAATTTTCACAATTAGAAATCTTGTTAATTGATTTGAAATTTGTAAAATTAGAATCCTATAAAAAATAAATAAATACTCAAAGTTCTTAATGTAATGTTGTTATGGTAAAAGAAAAAAATATGGCATTATTAGAAAAAAATAAAAGAATGATATTAAGACACACATAAAATCCAAAAATTAGTTGTAAAGAAAAAGAATGGAAATATTTAATGTATATATATTAAAAATGTAATCAAAATTACAATATATAATAATTTTAAAAATTTTTAAACATGATGTGAAGAAGTTGAGATGCATTAATCTACGTTTGTGCTTGTAAAGGTTGGATCTTCTTTTTTGGTTTCCAAGAGATTTAAAGAAATAATAAGTGTTTAAATTTAACTCCTCAAATAAGTTAATTTAAGGCAAAAAAAGATGTCATAAATATTATTTCTCAATTAGTTGGCTTGTGTAAAATAACAAAATCATTGGCATATAATTAAATTAATATTATTTTTAATTTTTTCCTTTTTGTGTATTTCAAATAAGTTTTTAAGGTAGAGTTTTGAGCTTCAACTTTGTAAAATTATTTTATATTCTCTAGATTATATCTTATTGAGTTAACAAAATATTATAGTTATGTGTTTTAAATTTCACAAATTTTAAATATAGGAAGAGTGAAAATATTTTGGGGGGCCAAATAGCACATTTTTTTTACACATCATTACATAATAGAATTACAAGTTGTAAAAAATTTGGAGGGGAGTGTCCTATAAACCTCCACCATTAATTTAGATTATATTATGTATGCAAATCTAAGGGATAATATACATCACTAACATAGTTAAATTTTTAGAGGAACATATAAATTTAGAGTACATACTATACTACACTAAGGTTTTTGGGATCACCAAAGTCTAAGAACTAACAAGCAATTCGGTTGTAGGGACATAAAAAAATCAAGTAAGATGTAAAAGAGGCTAGATAGGTAATTAAGGATAACAATCCAAGATACCAAATTCAATATGCAAGAGAATAATTGGGAAAGGATTCACATGAATGTATGCCTAATTGATGGAGAATTCTTCTTAGCATTGTTATAATCAAACTTTTTTATGCAGTGCTTCTTGTGGCATTGTTGGTTATATTACTTATAAAGAATTTTGGAAGGACATCATATAAGGATCTCACATGGCATGAGCCTACAATCAATAGTAATAGTAAGAACCTTGATGTCATACATGAATATAACCTAATACATGAATAATATAGCCATCCATTTGAAAATGAAACATTATAAATCATTACCTCTTGCAGTATTATGCCATTCTAACTAAATAACCATTTAGGACTTGGCCTATTCTTATATCCAACATGGTGCATCCCAGACTCCACATGTTAGTTAGAAGCCTATATCAATATTTCTTTTTATTTTTTTGGTTTACATGCAGGGTATCCATATGCCTACTTTACCAAGTATGAAATTAATTTCTATTCTAAATAGGAGTAGTAAACAATAAATCTCTTCCAACAAAGGTAACTCTAACAATCAAACTTAGGACATTTTTATCATATTCAAAATGCTTTAAGGCTTTGCCTACTTCCACTAGCCTAACCAATTGTTGGTCTTTATTTATTTCTTTTTACTACATGTATATTACAGCTTATTTAGTCGCCACACTCTAAAGAGATTAAAAATTAATAAATGAAAAAACACTAAAGAAAAAAAAAGATAGTCTTGCATGTTTAAGGTTTTGATTCAAGAAAGTTGTAGTCAATGGTCTAGTTGGCATATAAAGTTAAATATTAGTTAATAATCATATTAAATGGGAAATAACAAAGAAACCATCCAAAATTTCATCCCATTGCTTGATTAATGCTATTCAATTTAGTGGCTTGAAAAAATGCACAAAGTAATATATATTGAGAAAGATAATTAGATGAAATAGAAGTTTTAGAAAAATAAAAGATAGCAAAAAAAAAAGCATTTTCACCTATTTTAAGGACCAACATTGGCTAATTAAAAGTCAATATGATATTCCATATAGGGATGGCAAAAAGATGTACTAGGTTTTACCTAATCTAATGGTTATATAACCTGATGGATCCTATCCAAAAAGATGCATATATTATTAGTTGAGGTTTGGGTCTAAACAACAAAGATCTATTAGTATTAGGTTTTGTTAGATACCTTCTACTCTTAATCCTTATTTCCTCCTTCTACGTTCCTTACATAAAACCTTTCCTACGTTTCTTGTTCTCAAATTATGATGAACTTGTAATCCATGATTTTAGAGGATTCCATATGCAATTATATGCATTTTAAGGGACTTAGATGCCAGTTTATTCCTTTATTGCTTTGTAACTTCTTTCAAAGCACTGAATTGACAACCTTACATTGCAATTATGTTGGTTTGAAAAACTAAAATGTAAGAATTCACCCATTTCATCCTTTTTATGTTTCTTTTATTTTGCAGCATTGTAAGAGAAAGAAATATTTTGGGATCCATTATTCATTTGTGTTTTTGCATAGCATACTTAGTTTTTAAATTTATGCTTCGCAAAGGAAATCCAAGGGAGATTCTCATTTATTTGTTTGCAAAGAAACTTCAAGCATAAATGAAGATTCAATTGTAAATTTGAAGCTTATAATTCTTTGAAGGATGGAAATTCCAATTTTTTTGGCAATTCTAAGTTGACAAATCCTAATGATAGTTTGGTACCTTTTTAATAACCATAAATGAATATATTATTAAAGAAGATATGATTCTTTTTTTTTCTAATGAGTTTTTATTCTTGCTTACTTAGTCTTTTTTGTGATTTGTTGCTAAATCAATTTTTTTTATTATGATGGTTTTATGGGCTTGCATTTTTAGGTAGTTTTTTAGTGATTTAATATGTTTCTATGAGGTTATTTGCTTTACTTGATGAATCAAATCCTCAAATTTGTTATGCCTATCAATGTCTTTCATTAGTCTATATACAATCTTCATTGTTAAATTCTTATACAATCTTCATTGTTAAATTCTTGTCAAATCCTGAAAATCTAGAAATAAATTATCAAATTACACCTAATGACCATTGTTGTCTATTTAATTCCTTACTTGATGATAGTTTGTACAATAAACCCATTTCTTTTTTATTAAGTGACTTACAATGAACCTATTTCAATTTTTAATGAACTTGTTATATTACTTAGAAAAGTTTATAATTTCTTTGGGTGGGTATTAAAACACCACTTATATGAATAATATTGGAAATGAAAATGTTGTCTCCTTATTCTATTTATATGTATAATGTTAGTAATTTCAATCTAGGGTTCAATTGAAAAGTTTAAGCTAATAAGGTTTGGATTATTAAACTATAATTTATATCTTTTTGTTATTGTTTATAGAAAGATTTTCTACTTAGTTAACTTTGAGATTAATTTCATTTTCTTTTGCTTATTTGTTTATCCTTACTCATTTGTCTTAATTATTTTTCTACAAATTAACCTATTTGCTTTTAGTTTAAGTAATTAGGTAGGAAGTTTTATCACTTTATTAATAATTTTTTCATTTAAGTGCTAAGAAATAATTACTAACACTTGTCCACTTTTGAGATTCTAAGTATTGATATCCTTTCTTGAGTTATAATTATACATAGGTTATCACAATAATATAGTATAAATCTATCTTTTCTAATTGATTTTGAAGATATTTTTTTAAATATTAATATTAGGTGAATGAGTGAGACAAACTTAGTCAAGAAGTGTTGCTATGTTGTCTTATAATTCATGAGCTTTACATATGGCTATTAAGGAAAGTAGGGTATTATTTTAAAAACACTAAATCCTGAATATATTAAGGTAATTTTTTTCTCACTCATTATTTTGAAACCTTTCATCTTCCACTTTGGTTACACTTATACTCCATGTTACTTCATATTTAACTAACTAGCTAGTCTAGAACCTGGAATTAGATATTTTAGTTAGAATTAGAATTGTCTACCAAATCCATTGGAATATTTTATTATGCTAAAGAAAAAGCACATAGGCTTATCATTTTAAATTCTAATATAAGTGTCTTCCTTATTGAAATGCAATTTATTAGAATATTTCATCTTTAAAATCAATTTTGGTTTCATTTAATATTTTTTTTAAGGTCTTGTTGAGTTTAGTGAAATATAAAGACACTACTTATGGTGAAGAAATTTATGAACTTGGATAAATTAAAGTTTCTAGTTGAATAGTTTTCATGTTGGACAATAATGTAAATACTTGTATTGGTTGTATCTAGAAGGTTCTAGAATAGCTAGCCTAGCGCCCATTACTACTTGTACATATATGTGTCATTGATTAGTTAATAAACAAGAAATAATTTTCTTCTATGTATTCTTTCTACTTTCACATGGTATTAAAGCTAGTCTTTAGAAATTTTAATTTATTTTTTTTTGGCACTATCTCTGTGCAATCTCTAGTGGCCCTACTTCTTAGCCTTTAATCGCCATTCATCCATTATCAGGGTGCTTGGAATTATATTACTGACCAATCACCAAATATTCATTATCAAACAACTGTGCATGCACCCTTACACACCACAATACTAGTCTTCCTATAACACGCTTCTCTAATTTGTGATTTTCCTCTTTATGGTGCATTTTATCTAACTATCAGCACCACCACTCTAATTAGACCATTGCATATAATCTCTTATAAACCCATCGTTTGACTATTGACATGCCGTTTACTACTTTGCATCATGACTTTTGTCCAACTTTGATTAGCATCCTCCATTACATGTTTTTTTGTCACTGCCATTACCATTTAACTTAATGCCTTCTAATTTGCTTGAGCATAAGCTCCACTAGCTAAGCACCACTATTTCCTCTACTTTCTATTTGCTATTTCTAGTTTTCTTTTCTTTTACACTAGTTTGGTATTGATTCATAGTTTCTTTTAGTTCAACTATGTTTGGTGATAATTCTATTTCCAATTTTAGGACTTTTATTGCAGCTTCTATGACTATTATTAAAAAATATCATCCCAAACATACTTACTATAAAAAATAGGGCCACACTAGAAAGAAATGTTTAAACTACATCACTAACCTCTTTGTGTTAATCTTGCTGATATTGATGATTCTTCATTTGAACAATATGCTAAATAGTTCCATCATTCTATCATACTTATTAGCTTTGACAATGTTGATTACTTTAAGTGTTAAGCATTCAAACAATCATCCTTATTAGTTATTAGTAATTCCATTACTTGTCTTACTCAATCTTCTTCTTCAAGACCATGAGTTTTGATTCAAGTGCCTTTAAACATATGTTTGGTAACCTTCTCTTACATTTTTCCCTTCATGTATCTAATTCTTTGCCTTATATGACTTTAGCTAATGAAAAAAAAATGGTTGCAATAGTTAAAGGCCATGCCAAACCTTTACCTACCATGCCTTTAGACTATATTCTTTATACGCCTCATTGTTATTATAATCTTACATTTATTAGTAGACTTATTTATGATTTTAATTGTTCCATCACATTTACTAATGATATGGTTCTTATCCAAGACTAGGGTATGGGCCAAATAATTGGCACAAGATATGAGTTAGCATGTCTTTATTATTCTAACCTTCTTTCCTCCTATATGACTTACACTACTATTGAGTCTTCTATTTTTTTTTTCATAACCATTTAGGCCATTCTAGTTTATCAAAGCTTTAGAAAATGGTTCCAACGTTTCTACTTTGACTTCTTTCCTTTATGAGTCTTGTTATCTAAGTAAATAGTCTCAAACTTCCTTTCCCAAAAGGATCAATAATTCTGTTACATCCTTATTTTTTTTAGTCCATTTTGATATTAAGGGTCTTGCTTTTGTCATAGTTTTTAGTAATTTTCACTTTTGTTGATGATTATTCACATTGAATTTAGTTATACTTAATGAAAACCAAGTTTAACACATTTATTCAAATTTTGCACAGTGATAATGCCACTGAATCCTTTTATTCAAATTTTATTAATTTTTTATCTTCACAAAGAATTATCTAGTCTTCTTATGCTTATGTCCCTTAATAAAATGTGGTTACTGAACAAAAAAATAGACATTTGATTGAGATTTCTCACACCCTTTCTTTATATAATAATGTTTTCATTGATTTTTGGACTGATGTTGTTATTATTGCTTATTATATTATTAACAGGATGCTTTCTTCCATTCTTTAACATATGGTTCCCTATTCTATTTTATTTCTTAACTAGCCTTTGTATAATATTTCTTTTCATGTATTTGGTTGCATATATTTTGTTCATAATATAACTCCTTATCAAGATAGGTTTTTCCTCAATCTATCTAGTGCATCTTTTTTGGTTATTCACATACTAAAAAAGGTTAAGCTATTATACCCTAAATACTTGTCAATATTATTTATCTACTGATGCTACATTCTATGTATCCTTTTCTTTTTACTCCACCCCTTTCCAATGTCCTTATATATATAAAGCATTACCCATTCCTTATAACTTTCTTATTTTTGTTCTTATTGTATCTTAGTCTGCCTTTTCTTTTATCCTTTGTAGTTATATTATAAATGTTTTAGACCATAGATTCCATTTACTCCAAAGACTTCTACTAATCTTAAGCCTGTTGACTTACTTCTTACTCTAACATCTCCATTTACCTTGGGCCTACCTTTTGATGATTAGTTTCCCATTGCCGTTTGAAAAGGTACATGTTTTACATGCAATCCTTATCCAATTTATAACTTTCTTAGTTACCATTATTTGTTCGCACCATATTATATCTTTCTTTCATTATTATCCTCTATGTCTATTCTTAAAACAACTAGCAAGGTATTGTCCTATTTGAGATGGTGACAAGCTATAGTAGATAAGATAACTGTTTTGCATAATAAGGGTACTTAGGACTTGGTTCCATTATCCCCAGGAAAATCTCTTGCGGGTTGTCTTTGAATTTATATTTATAAAGTTGGCCTTAATGGATAGGTTGATTGGCTCCAGGCTCATTTAGTTGTCAAAAGGTACATTCTGGTTTATGGATTAAATAAAGATGATACTTTTCTCTAGTGGTTAAGATGTCATCTATTTATTTATTTCTATCTATAACTACTATATGTTGTTGGCCATTGTATAAGTTGGATATTGAAAATGCCTTCCTTCATGGTTAACTTTAGGAGGATATCTATACGGAGCAACTTCCTAGCTTTATTGCTCAAGGGGAGTCTAGTATGGTTTGTAAATTTCATTATTCATTATCTAGTTTGAGGCAATCTTCATGTGCTTGGTTTAGACGCTTTAACATAATTTTCCAAGAGTTTAGCATAATTTAGTTTGATTTGAACACTTTATTTTCTATAAACATACATCCTTAAGGCAATCCATGTACTTGGTTGTCTATGTTAATGATATTATAATGATTAGGAGTGATAGGATGAAATTAGTCAATTGAAAAAACATCGATTTAGTTATTTTTAGATTAAGGATTTAGGGCTTTTAAAATACTTTCTTGGTATTGAATTCACATAGCCCAAGTCTAGTATTGTTATTTCTTATAGGAAATACACCTTACACATTTTAAAGTTAGATTGTAGCTAGTAAATTCTCCTATGGATCCTAATATGCAACTTCTTCTAGGATAAAAGAAGCCTTTATCTGATCCTAGAAGATACCAAAGATTAGTTGATAAATTAAATTATCTTACTATTACTTAATTAGATATCTTTTTTGTTATTAATGTTATTAGCTAGTTTTTTTAATCTCTATGTAATAGTTATTGGGATACAATAGTTTGAATTTTGAGATATCTTAAGGGGTTACTAAGTTAAGGATTATTGTATGAGAATGAGGGACATACTTAAGTGATTAAATATTTTGATGTTGACCAGATAGTATCTCCATTTGATAGATGATCCACTTTAGGGTATTGTATCTTTATTGATGGTAATCTTGTATCCTGGAAGAGTAAAAAGTAAGTGGTTATAGCCAAATCAAATGTTAAGGTTGAATATCATGTTATAGCACTAGTGATATGTGAGCTTATATGGATATAATAATTACTTCAAAAGCCAAAGTTTACAGAGGTACATCAAATGGAGCTATTATGTAATAACCAAGTTGTGCTTCATATTACATCCAATCTACTATTCCATGAGGGAACTAAACATATTAAGATTGATTGTTATTTTATTGATATTCTTACAAAGTCTCTTAAAGGTCTTTATATTACATCCATTTAATAAGTTTAGTGCATATAATTTATATGCTATAACTTGAAGGTGAATGTTGGAAAATAATGTAAATATTTGTACTTATTATATCTAAAAGTTTCTAGAATAGTTGTAAGGTTCTAAAATAGCTGGCCCAAAGCCTATTACTACTTATATATATTTGTGTCATTGATTAGTCATTAAACAACAAATATTTTTCCTTTATATGTTCTCTCTATTTTCACAAAATTATTTGTAATAGATGCATGAACTATGAGAAACTATATGTATATACATAACTATTTTAACTACTTAAAGAAAGCTTATAAAAATGGAAAATTTGTTTTTGTTTTTCCTAACCATCTTAAATAATGTGTAATAATTGTTTTTATATAAACAACTGATGTCACTGAACAACAACCTCTACACAAGTGAGCAAGTTTGCAAGTTTTTTTACTAAGTCGGTCCTTTCCTCTGGTTTGTTATAAAAAAATCTAGTTTCATATACATTAAAGGCCAACAAGTTATACATATGGAAATTCAATAGATTTTTTTAAACCTAATGGATATATGTCAAAATTATGAAGACAAAAATTATGAAGGTTGATGAATCTTATAAAGATATCTTATAATTTTTCTAAAAGTACAAGATAAAAATTGTTCTATTGCTTTTACTCTTTTAGATGCAAAAAATTTGATTGATCACAAATTCAATTCAAAATGAAGTTAAATTGTAGCCTTTTTAGGTCATTTCTAGCATTGGAGACAAGCCTATAATTGTCATCAAACTACAAGGGTGAAGGGAAGCAATTTTTTATAGAAATCTTTTATTCTATGGTACTTCAATGATAAGTGAGATTGTTGAGATTTATCTTGGCTCCACAATTTGCTTATTTCAATGATTATAGTCTATTTTGTCCTTTTAAAAGGTTGTAAATTTACGATGTTTAATCTTTATATAAAATTTGGTTGATAAAAGACAATATAGTAAATGGAAATTTTATTAAGTTTCTTTTTAGTCTTAAAATTTAGAGGGCAAAAGAAATGGAGAAAAGGAAAGTGGGTCTAATTGAATCGGGTTAATTTATGAGTTGTTGGGTCCATTTGGGTCTAACTAGGTTTGAAGCCTACATCGGGTTTGAAAGTGTGGGCTCATTTTATGTTAGGTTCAAATTGGGCCTAGGTTAGGTTTGCCCAAACTTGACCTATTATCATCCTTAATTCCATACTTCATAATAGAAAGGCAAAAAGAAGTTAAAAGTAAAAAAACACAGATAATTAAGGAGTCTCCTGTGAGAATATTCATGTTACTAAATCATAGGCAAATTTAGTTTCATACTCCAAACGAAAGATGTTTTGTAATATAATGAAAGAAATCATTAAGGCTCCATTTATTTTGATAGATGACATCTTTTGTAGGAATATAGTTATAAAATATTAAGATGATGAAAAATGTTCAATTTATTCAATGTCAAAAGTGAAAAGTATGGTAGAAAGTAATTTCCTTTTTTTAAAAAAGGAATTTTTCTCCTATATTATTATGACACTAAGCTTTTTTTTTTAATCACCAGGTATATAAGTGATATATTATATCTTTATTTTTATATAGATTTTGTTGTAAAAAATAACTTCCATCTAAATAAATAAAGCTTAAACATACACATTCTTATTAGCCTTTCTTATCTAGCAAGGTTTTGGTAATAGAGTTTTGTTCTTTACATTCTTCCTAATTATGAAAGAGTTTTGCAACTTATAAGATTCTAATCCTAGTTAGAACTTTATAACCCAATGATATAACCTTTCTTATCTAACAAATGGTTGTTTTAATAATTTTTTTAGAAAAATCTAAACATTAGCACAGTATTTTGCAACTTATAAAGCTCCAATCCTATAATGTGAATGACATTTAAGCATTCCAAAAACAACATTATCAATTAAAAGAATCAAGAAAATGCACCCCAATAACTTGGACCTAATATGTGCAAAAAGATGAACATTATAATAAAAATATAAGCTTGTAAATATAGTGTTAGAATGTTAGGATATTACCATTGCAAAAAAAAAGCTGCGAGATCCACTCTACCAAGTGTAAATTTATCAAATCTGATATTATTGGAGAAATTACTAAAATGAAGAATAGAGAGTTGGAAACCTAACCTTGCTTTAGAGCCTTGGTTGTTTACTGTTGAAGATGAAATAGGCATTGAGCAAAACAAAATGGCTTATTAAATTATTATGTTCAAAAATTCAAAAATGGAACTAATTTTCAAGATAAAAAAATAACAATTGTTTATGGGATTTGCATGATTTGTTTTTGCACTAAAATGGAAAACTAATCTATATAGGTTAAAACATAATACAAAAAAGCTTAAAATCAATAATTGCACAACCCTTGCAAATGTAATAAAAGCTTATGCTAGAAGTCACACTTTGTCTAAACAATAGCAATTATCCAATCATTTCACTTCCCTTAGCCATTTACATAAACACATGGGTAGTGCAAGGAGAGATTTTAGTTAGTCAGTGGGCATATAATTTATGTGCACACTAGTAATAAAAATTGAGATATATGCAAAGGGTTGAGATAAATGTAAGAATTTTTTTTATAGTTAATTTTTCAACAACCCTTTCTTGCATTTATCTCAATTTTTATTGATAGCAAGCACACAAAATGTGTGCTTGTTATCTAATTAACAATTTCTTTAGTGACAAGTATAAACATAGATCGATTTTTTTTAGTTGAGGCAAAGTTTTAGCAATTTGGTATCACTAAGTTCCAATGGAAATAGTATGCTTTTGAGTAAAGAGAAATATTTAGTAAGAAATTTTTAGTAATATTGAATTAATTAAGATGGCTTATATATTATGTATTTCTCTTTAAACTCTTAGTGATTACCTAAGAGCACATAAATACTATCCAAGGGATGGAAGGGCAGAGGCCTTTGGTGTCCCCTCCAGTCAAGAATTAGGGCCTCACAATCAATAGCCAATATGCTTTTCTCTCATGCCTTTCTTCGTTCATGGTTCGATATTCTGGTGTCCTAGGCGTAGAGGAACCACACCAATCCATCCCGAACTTGGTGGTTAAACTCTACTGCGGTGACGATACTGTAGGGGAGGTCCTGCGGAAAAATAGCTCGGCGCCAGGATGATAAAAAGCTTAACACCTCTCATTCTTATAACTTTTTCATATTGAAAAAAGTAATTAAGAATGAAAAAAGAAAATGTCGTCTTATTCAAAACCCCAATTATGAAATCCCTTCTCTCCCACTTCACACCTTGGAACGCACCGTTTTTATAGAGAGAGAGGCGCTTTCACATCTTCTTAAGCCGAAATGGCTGGGGAGCGCAAAGGTTCCCTTTTTTAGGGTACTCCGGGGAACAGATCCAGTGGAGATGGGGTGGGGCCTATAGCTCAGAGGATTAGAGCATGTGGCTACGAACCACGGTGTCGGGGGTTTGAATCCCTCCTCGCCCACAACCGGCCTAAAATTGGAGATTTCCTACATGTTGATGAGATCTTTTCCATTTTTTTTTTTTGCATTATCAAAGCTAATTTATTACTAAAAAGGTAGGTAGTCTAATTAAATTGATCATGTGTGGTTTATATTTCTATCTCATAAAAGAAATAAAAAGTTTTTCTTATCAGGGGTGATAGATGAACAACTTCTCATACTTTATCGAAGTAGAATGCTATGAAAGTCTTTCTTCCTATGTAACTCCCTACTAATCCAATGATTTGAACTCATTTGTTGTGTGAACCAAACAATCTTTGAATATATTTCCTTTTGTTTAAGAATTCTTTGTTGAATCTTTAGATTAGTCATATTTAGGAGTAATTCTTGACAAGGAAGTCTAATTGAGCATGGAAAAACAACAAACATTAGAATTTTAAGCTAATAAGAGTTTGGATTGAAAATCTTACATGAAATGGCCCCTCCATACCTATATAAATACAAGAATTTTATAATTGTACTCCATCACATAAGGGTAAAAAAATTAGAATTTTGATTTTGATTTTTACAACAAAAGCTTTCTTACTACTTGGAAATAAGCAGATAGTTACTGTTTTGAATCCTCCTACAACTTATTGATTTTGTGAAAATTTCTAGTAGCAGCTTGTAGAAAAGGGGTGTTATTCTTGACAGAGCAAAAGTGCATCCTCGATCTCAAGAAGATGCACAGTGAGGTACGAATCAAGGGAAAATTAAAATCTTGTTATTTTTAATTCTTTAATTTTTGAATGTGGGCTCATTTTGTAATTTTTCCTAAATTTATCTATAAATTTAAAAATAATATTTATCTGTAGCTTTGATACGTGGTACATCCGCACCATGCCATGTGCCCTGGGTGCCAAAACCCAAATTGGCTCAAAGACACCGTAGCATCCACCCAATTATGTATAAAAATGGTTTATAACAAAACAATGAAACTAAATGTAATTAGTTTTATTGTTGCTTGAAGAGGCCAATTTAATGGTACATTAATGTTGTAGATTACAAAACTTGACTGTTGGAAATCGAGAACTTTGCTCTTAACAATTGCATAAAATAAAAATTATAAAAGAGTTACTTAAAAAAGTGAAAAGTAGTAGCAAAGTGCTAGTTATTTTAACACAAAGTGCATTGATATATGCTTTAGTTATAGATTTGACAAAATGGATCCTTTTATCTTTGCACTTATCTTATTTATACATGTAAAGTGATATGAAATTGAGTTGAATCTATCCTAATTCAGATACAATCAAAGAAAAAGGAAGAGTATTCTTACCATGCTTTAGAAAAAAGGAAGAGATGGGAAGCAATAAAAGATAAATTTGATGCCACAAAGGTTAAATCTCCTTTAATAAGTATTCAAATTCTTACAAGAACTTAGAGATGAAACCTTTATAAGCAATCAGATTGCGTTCTTGTCAAAAGTCAAAATTTACTTTAATATAAGGAACAAGCCTCCTTATATAGCTCTCTAAAATCTTAATTGAAAAATAGGCTAAAATGACATCAACTAGGCCCAAAATATTTTAAAATAATGCAACACAAATTAAACATAAATTGAAAACCCAAATGGTATATTAAAGTCCAAAATACCAAATAATAGAAAAATGGAATGAGGTGGTGCCAATTAGGACTATGGTTGATGTGACATTGATATGATACCATTTCCTTAATGATGTGGTGGTGATATGACATCAAATTAGTGATGATGTAGGATAACTTAAATGTTCTTGAACGATTTCCTCCAAGCTTACTTCCTTATGATTGACCACTCCTTGAAGTTCACATTATTTAGAGTTGATTAGCTGAAATGCAACTTATAATTCTATTGTGCTTTTTTAATCTAGCTTCTTTAAGCATCCAAACTCTTTCTATAAGCCCTTGGAGTCCTTCTTTGATCTTTTTAGCTTTAACTCTTATTATTGGACCCTCTAGTAAATGTAGAAGTGCCTCTTCACTATTGGAATTCATATCATAAAGGGGTAGAGCAGTTACTTGATCAATGATTGTCATTTGAGATGCAATTCTTGATGATTACTAGTTATCCACATGCAAACCAATTTCTCCCCTTTATCCAAGTTTGCATATTTCCTTGTAATAACTACTATGAGGGTTGTGTGACACTAGTTTTATTAACTTTTGCTAAGCTCATCCTTTGAGGTCATATGTTTGACTAACTTACTAAATAGATTCCATTATAAATGGTTTTCCTAAAAGTTTGATTTTCTAGTGGATGATACAAATTTGTTTGACTTAAAGATGGATTCAATCAAACTAACCTAACTTGTGTTCAACTAACTTTACTTCCTACATCCCTGGTTAAAAATTTTAAATGGAGGTTAATAAAAACCTTTAAGTTTTGACACGCTATGCTTAAAATTAAATAAGAGCTAAACTAACCTTTCTCATTTCTTTTCAACTCCTAAGTTATATAGAATAAATAGACCAAGTAGGGGTCTTTACTTGCTAAAAGTTAAAGAAAAATGAAGTTTCACTTACGAGTTTCAACCAATAGACTTGCTTGAAGTGTTGGACAAAGTTAAAAGGTTATTCATTAGAATGACTCCATTCCATTGTACTAATTCTTCCTTTTCTCCATATCCTCTCAAGTTTGTTACTAGTACATGTGGAGCTCTAAGAGTGATTTATGCACTAATTAACTATTAAGTCCTCTTACATGAGTAATCATGTAACTACTTGAAAAGTTAAAATTTTGTGGCTTCTAATGCATAATCAATGTATTTTACCACTCACTATCATTATCCCTTTTTAATGGTGCATGTGGCATATGAAATAATCTCTTTACCTTTAAATAGCTTGGTATATCTCTATTTTGTCACTTTTTCTCATTCTTAGGCTCCCAATTTCTTTACATTAGCTAGTGTTTACCTTCATCTCTATTTTCCTCATCTTTACCATGCATAACTTCCTATTTTGCCATGGTAACTCCATGTAACTCCTTTAACCAAATTGCTCTTTCTACTAAGTTTGCTAAAGTCATTGATCTATTGTTACAAAATTTTAATTTTCTAAAGCTCGTAGTACTTTTCTAATCTCTTAATTTTACTGTTGAGGATAATGAACCCCTATGTTCCTATTTAGGTTATCTTCTCTCTTCCCTTATGATTCATATCTTATTCTTGCTCTTAGACCTCTATTCATGAAGAAATCTATCCTTATCTTCCTTTAGGTAAATAAAAAGAATAAGGCTTTTCATAGTTTCCTCTATCCTTTAATCAATTCCTTATCTAACTACAACTTATGGCCTAATTATGTTCAACAACATAAAGGTGACTTCTAGAAGTTTACAGGTAATTTTGAAGCCATTTACTTTTTGAATCTCCTGTTAGAACCATTTCTCCTATGCTAGATATGGTCGTTATCTTCTAGTTTTTGACTAATTCCATTCACATTCCTTATAGTTTAATAGTGCCATCCATTTTTTATGTTTAAACGATTACCTGTTTGAGTCCAATATGAGAAACTATAACCCTATACCTTTTACCTTCGACTCAAGACTACAAGGTCCTAGTCCCAGTCACCTCTTAGAATTTAACTTATAATAATTTCATTAACACCTACAGAGGGGTAGATAATTTGGCTACAAGTGATGTTGAACATATTACATTCTTGACCTACTAGTTTTTGCAAAAATTTGTATTGCATCCTTTTTTAAAAAATTTTATCTTTACTAGTTCTTTTAGTTGTAATTCTTCATAGGCTAAAAAGTAACCCTAATTCCTTCTATTTTAACCTATATTTTGGACAATGTCAATTTAGTTGTCAAATACTTAAAATAAAATAAGTCATTTCAAATCTAAGAAATCCATTCTAGGTTTTTTACTTATGGTTAACAACCATTTTTAGGACGACTTTGAGTTGACTAAGAAAGATCCTTTTAAGGCTTTTGTAGAAGGTAATTGGTTTACTCACAGTAAGCTAAAATGAGATCTTAGGTCAAAGTTTACTAAGGAATTGTTTAATCATTTCTTTGCTCATTTTTATACTTTTTTGGTCACTCTCCCCATGACAAGATTCATTCCTTTTTATTCCTTTTTTAAAGGTCCATAATGGTTTAAGTCACCCCTTAATCTAGTTAATACCTAAAGCATCTAACTTTAGTTGAAATTTTTATGCCTTAAAGTAATTTTAATTGGTTTTCCTTATGAGTATGCCCCTTCAAGTTACAAGGTTTTTATGAACACCTTTTCTCATTGGTTTAGACTTGTTCAAGGCCATCCCCTTGACCTTATTAACAAAGATTTTCAAGGGTAGGCCTTTAAATTTTCAAAATTAACCATTATCGAAGACATTAATAACTCCTAGATTGAAAACTTTGATTTGCATAATTATTCACCTCTTCATGCTTGCACCTATTCCTTTGAAGAATGATGGTTCAACCATACTAATAAATCTTTCAACATGACCGTTGATAAGAAATAGAGCTACATTACTTTTGTGTAGATAATAAAGGCTTTAAAGAAAACAGCATGTTTGCATTATGATGAAATATCAACTTTTGAAAAATATTATAGAGTCAAATATGATTTTAGACACATAAAATTTTACATTCTAAGAGGCTAAGGAAGCCTTGAAAAAGAAAAGAGAGGCTCATGATAATGCCTTTAAAAAGAAGTTTTTTTTAATACCTTTATAAAGGATCTTAACTTTAAATTAACTTTAGTCAAATCACCATTATGAGTAAAATTAGTACCTTTACCTAATGCACTTTTTAACTTAGTTAAATATATAAAACCAAAGAAATTTAATAAATGCACTTTTAGAGTGGTTGTTTCATACTTTTCCCCTTATACCTTTAATAATAGAACTAGGCTGGCCAAAACCTTACCTCAGCTTACCATCATTCAACCATTAGCTGACTTTTAAGATTTTCTCTTGCAATTTTGATATTATTACTAACCAAATTAAAATGCTGGCTTTTCCTTTTAGTTGAAGGTTCATCCATATTTCTAAGTCACATCTCAAGAACCATGACCGATGTAGACTCTATTACTCAATTGGCCAAATTATTAAAGAAGCATGAGGAAGATGATAAAATGTTCTTTAAGGAAGATAAAGTTGTTGTTTAACCTTGGAAAAGGAAATACTTCATAAAAGCAAGTCCAACACATAGAAAAGGAAATACTTTAAGAAAAGCAAGTCCAACACAGCTAGTAATCAACAAATCAAGAAGAAAGCATTAGATCTTAAGCCGAAAAGGATTAAGCTTAAGACTTTCACTATTTTCAACTATCCATATTAACTACTTCAATTAATGTCAAGAGCCATCCCTTAGCATCCCAAAATCTAATTTCAACTTAGCCATTACATAGAGTTGTTGAAATAGACTTAGGTCTACAAATACGTTCATAACTTTGTTAAAAAAAATGCAAACTAAGACTTGTAAAAAGTTTGTTCATTTAAATAAGAGCCTAAAGTGGGTTGATCAAACTAAACCAAATGGTTTATGAATAGGTCTATATTTTTTTAACATTTTTTAGTTTCAAACTAAACTAATATATGACAAAAATCTTTCTTAACTAATCCAAGACTCACTCTCAAACTCAATTTTTTATGTTAAATTAACTTAGACTAAACACATTATTTCTATGTTAATAATTTTGTTTCTAAATTAATAATTTAAAAATTAAATAGTTTTTATTATAGTTTATTTAGTCTTGAATTATTATTGTGGATTAAGAATGTATTAAATATATAATTTTTGAATTTATTATTATTTTGGATGTAAAATTATTTTAAAATTATGACCAATTTGGATTGACTAATTATGAATGGATTAGATAGGCTCGTTTAATAGTTATTGCACTAAACTAGTATACATCTTAACTAACTTAGTTGAAAGGTCCCAATACCTTAGAACCCATTGGGGTATAGTTGTTATTATTTTTCTTTTTGCTTTTCTTTTTCTTAACTTTCTTTCCTTTTTTACTATTGTTTATACTTTCTATCGATTGAATATCCACAAGATATCTCAATAATTGAATTTGAATAGACTCGTTTTGACATTCATCTTGACCCATATGATTCAATATCAAAGGTTTTAAAAATTCAACAATGCTTAATAGAGAGTACTTATATGGCAACCACTAAAAGTCCTCTAATCAATTTGACTCTAGCAACTCAGATGTAAGTCCCTACATATTAAGGTGATGAACATAATTAGTTTGAAGTTGTACATAATTCAACAAATAGTAAGCACGAAAATCTAGATGCTAGAGATAACTTGGCTTGTAATGAATATGAACAATAGATGTTAAGCGCAATTTAACTGACCATGCTCAATTGAACAATGGCTATGTTTTGGAAGAGCCTATTTTAGTTATGATAATGAGGAAATGATAAAGATTTTTTCATTTTTTGCATTTTGTTATCTTTGGGAGGAATTTATTTAACATTGTCTATCCAACCAACCAAAATTTAATTCCTAACCAATAATGTCGAGAAGACATCTGGGCTACTAAAATTACATTGAAAGAAGTTCTTAACCAAGACTTAAATGTTTTACTTAGAGAGACTAAGAGTCAAAAGAAACTTGAATCAAGTTTGAGATCATTGAAGGAAACCACAAACTTTAACTTTTTAATCAAAATAAATTTCAAGTCTTACATCCTTAACTTGGCAAAGAATTTCCCTTTTATATTATCAAATTTGAGCAAGATTTTAGTTGTAGAAAAAGCTTATCAATCCCTTAACTAGTGCAAATAAAAATTGACAGAATTCAACAAATTTGGTGAGCAATGTTGAAAGACTCTTGTTGATAAATGTTGAGCTTGCATAACCAAAATTAAAGACAATTCCATGCAAGTTTTGACCATAAAGGAAAAAAATCCTAACTCTAGCAAGAGTTACAGCAGTTTCAAGAAGCTTAACTAGTATTAGAGTTTTAATTATAGTTAATGTAGCTGGAAGAATAAGATTTTTGCCAAAAGGAAAACAATGTAGTAAAGGATTACAAATCAATTGATGCCTGTAAGTCTATGATAAATGTTTCTCATATTAAGCGTTACTTGTTTTTACCCTTTCTGAATGTTGGTTTCCTTTTATCATGGTGGGGTCTAATTTTTATGCATTTACCTTTAGGACGATCTTGTTCTAACTTTTTAATGTTGATTCGGATTCCAATCTCCCTTATTAGTTAGTTATAGTTTAACCTATAAAAGGCACACTTGTTTTTTCCTTTCCACCTTTTTGAAATCTTTGATTTTGTTCAAGGCTTCTTTTTATTCATCAATTAGTTTTTAAACTTTAGGATTAATTTAATCTATCAATCCTTTACCATACATCATGATCGTTAGTTTATCATAATATTTCTCACATCCAGGGCACATTTTCAATACTCATCTTACATATTGGATCTTTTGATGAAGTTAGTGTTTAATTGTCCTTTGTATAGATATGCCGTAGGAAAGAATGATGCATCCAATGGGTCATTATACTCATAATTAGCCATACATTGAGTTCTACATCAAGCAAGTCAAAATCATTATATCTATAGTAGACCACCATATTAACTTCTATGTCTAACAAGTTAAAGTCATTATTTGGCTCTACATAGTTTGACCCTAATTGAAAAAGGTTTTTGTCAATTATCATCTCTTTCCCCTTGTTGGCAAACCTTAGCCTTCCTTGCTCGATTACTTTTTCAATCATTTCCATGAAACAGACATAGTTATTAGTAAGATAGTTGAACATATTATGATATTTGTAATAATTTTTATCTTTTATTTCTTCTTTTAATAGAATTTTATGACCTTCTAATAATTTTATCTATTTATCTTTTAATAGAAGGTCAAATATTTAATTAACCTTATTTAAATCTAAAGAATAAATCTTTTTGTTAATCCAGTCCATTTTTTTTCCTAATATTTTTTTAACAAATAACAATTGTAAGGTAGGCTGAGCTTAAGTTTGCCTACATGAATCTTATTATCACCATTTTTATTAACCTTTTCTTCTTTGATATAGGCTATTTTTTCCCTTTTGAAATGAGTTCTTCTTAATTTTCTATCTTTTTTATTTTATAATTGCTCTATTTGCCATATTTTTTGGCTAATTAAGTAACATCAATAATGTTTTAATTAACTAATTTCTTATAGATGGCATAATCAAATATTACCATCACTAGCCATCTCATTTTCAACAATTTGGATGAAATAATAGTTTTAGGCTTGTTAAAATTAGAATAAATATTTCTTAGCTAATTTCATTATGCTCTTATGCAAATTCATAAGGTCAGTTAAATTCATTTTGATCTCTTCGTAGTGGAATTGATCATGGAACAACCTCTCCATTTAAGCCCATGTGTGAATTAAATTAGGTTAGAGCCTTAAGTACCAAGAGAATGTTGTTTAGGTCAAGGATAAAGGAAAATGTACGTCTTAATTTTAAGATTTCATTCCAAGGAAATCTTTACACTCATTTATGAATTAAGTTATATGTTCAATGGTTAACTAGTCATCTTTACCAAAAAGACATAGTGAACTTTGGCATTATAGTTTAATTTTGTGTATCCGTTTTAGAAATGTTGCTTAGAGATTTAGGTATGTACTTTAACCGCCTAACTGATTTAATAGTCTTTCAATTGAGAATTGTATATTTTAATCCTAGGCTTGACTAAGGTGGACATTCTAATAATGTAGTACATTTTGGTTCAGCTATTGTGTATTATCTCTTGCACTTCTGTTTTAAGGTCTATTTAGTTTAGTCTTCTTATTTGCTTACCATGCCTTGAAAGTTTTATATGGTTATAATCCATCTTTTGACCTCATTGCATTCAACTTCAAGTTTAATCTTGGTCTTTTCCTTTTTTAACTCTTGCTTATCACTTTATTCCAGACTAAGATGTTGTATTACTTTTTCTAAAGTTTAATTTATTCAAGCCTAGCCACAACTGCATTCTTAATGATTGCCTTTAACATGGCATTTATTTCTTATGAGAGCATATGTTCCATATCATGATTACTTTCATTTATTTGTTATTTGAGCATAACTAAATTCTATGGAGTAAGCTAGCAATTATTATTATCTTTAACAAACTTTAAGGGTTATGCATTTATTCTTTCAACTTGAACTATTTCAACTATTATAAAAAATAACCTTAGTGTTTTCATTGATTCGTGATATACCATAAGGCATTCCAGCAAGCAAACCATTAGCCCTTTAGCATTATTTTTTTCACTTTTGTTTGGCTAAATGTTATTATTTGCAAGTGTATTTCAATTATTTTGATTATGTGCAACCTATTTATTGTTTTTGCAACCATTTCTTTGATTTTGTTAATTTTGCCTATTGTTTAGCACATTATTATTCTGTTGACCATTACTTGGCACATTTATGTTTTGATTATTAGTATTTTGAACCATATCAACATTTTTCATATTTCAACTATTATGTTTTATGATTGAGTTTTATTAAATTTTCAATAACAACCTCGTCTTAAAATAAAATGCTATCATAAATAGTTCTAGTTGTATTCGTGATGAAAGGTAGTAAAATTGTATCACTTCTTAATTGCACAAATAGAAAATAATATAAAAATTTGTGCCTTAATTAGGTCCTGTTGAGCATGCCAATTTTTTTATGGTTGAAAATGCAATAGATTAATTTGAATCTTTTCTAGGCAATAGGTTATATTCTAGTATATTAACGGAGTTTTGAATGGATTTCTAATAAGTAGATCAAGAAGTAACATAAATAAATAAGTGAAAATTAAGCATTAAATGTGAACAATAATTGGCAATTGTGCATAAAAAAGTTTTATGACAAAACAAAGTAACTAAATGTAATTAGTTTTATTATTGCTTAAAAAGGCCGATTTAAGGGTGAATCAATGCTGTAAATTACAAAAACTTAATTTTTAGAAAACTAGAACCTTGCTCTTAAGAATAGCATAAAATAAATATTACAAGAGAGATTCTCGAAAGAGTGAAAAGTAGTAGCAGGGTGCTGCAAGGATGCTAGCAAAAGGTGTTGATATATGCTTTAATAGTAGATTTAGCAAAATGGATCATTTTCTCTTCCCACTCATCTTTTTTATACATGTAAAGGGGTGGTGTGGTTACTCAATTTGTGGCTATCATTTTGGGAGAAGTTCCTAATGATTACCAATCATCCATGTGTAAAGATATTTCTTCCCTTTTCTATGTTATGCAAACCTAAGAGCAATGTTAGAATTTATCAAGAAATATCCTAAAATTTAGAAATGGAAATAAAAATACAAAGATATGCATGTTATACTCCAAAATATGGAAGAAAGGAAGCGATAAGTAATGAATTTAAGCACCATAAAGGATAAATCCTTTGAAAAGTTTAAAAGTTCTTTCAAGAAACAAAGAAAGAAAGCTTATAAAAAGTTTCTTAAACTTCAAATTTAAATTCTAATAACTCTCCTCATGTATCTAAAGTGAAACCCTAGAATAATTGAGCTTAAATAAACTCAATTATGTATAAAAATACATATAAAGTAAAACCTAATATTTAAGCTGCATATGTTTTAAAGTAACTAATGTAAGGTGAAATGGTAAATTAATAGGCTAAAAGCTTCTAACACAAAAAAGGCCAAATATGTCTTAAAACATAACCAAACATAATTAGAGGGCACATTGCCCAAAGATGGTGGTCAACGTGGCCCAAAAGTGACATCACACAATAGCATGATTGAATGACCTTAAGTTTGGTCCTTCTTGGCCAAAATACACATTACTCACTTAGGAAGCCCATCCAAGATCTCCTTTTTATATGCATAAGTATCTTGAATTAGCCTTTGGTGTGCCTCTTAGCTTTGATCCTTGTAATTAGCCCTTCTGGAATGTATAAATACTCTTTATGCATCTAGTGGTCACAACATTCCCTTTTTTCCTTAAAAGGATTCATTCTCGAATCTTCAACAAATACATTGAAAAGAAAAAAATTAACAACATTAAAAAGTAGAACTCATATTATAATAACTAAAAAGATCTAACTTGTAAGCATCATTAATGACTCTTTCCAGCATTTAGAATGGAAATAGCACTTAAAATAGACCATCCCCTCTTAGATGCAACTTTTTTCTCTTTAAAGAATTTTCTTTCCATTTATGCAATCAAAACCAATCACTAGGTGTAAACACAAAATTAACAAAAACTAGGTAAAGCTGGTAAAATTAAGGGTGTAGCTATAACACTAAAATCTTTTACAAAACTAACCAAATCATAAAAGCTCCTAATCTTATTAATAGATTTAGGTGGAGGCTATTCTTTAATTGCCTTAAATTTTTCTTTATCCACCTTTAAGCTTATGCCATTCATAATAAGACCCAAGAGTACAACTCTTTCCATGAAAAAATAACATTTCTCAAAATTAGCACATAATTTCTCATACTTCCAAACTTCTAGCATAAATTTTAAATGTTTTCAATATTCATCTAGGCTTTTGTTATACACTAAGAATGTCATAAAAAAGAAATACAACAAGCTTACCAAGGAAAACATACAAAACAGGGTTCATCAAATAGCAAAACTAACCATCCATACAAATCATGTTTTGATTTGACAACATTTTCCTATTCAACACTTTTTCTCATGGAAATTTGATAATTTCCATTTTTCAAACTAATCTTTAGAAATACACAAGATTTAGGTAACTCGTTAAGCATATCATCAAAAGTTTTCCTAGCATTAAAATATTCCATCATATCATTACCATGGGTTTTTCTAATAAGCAAATCACCTCAAGAACTTTTAAGTACACACAATTCATTTTTCTTACATAAAAATCTATCATGCCTAAAAATTTTCCCAAACACCATTTCCTTACAAGCATCAAAACTCAAAGCAAAATCATGGTCATTTACATACAAGTCCTTTCTATATTCAAAACCTAACAATTTAGCATGCATAGTAGAGATAAGGGTATACCTATGAGATAAAGCATCATCCACCATATTATTTTTACCTTGTTTACATTGGACAACATAAGAATATATTTTAAAGAACTCTATCAACTTGGCATGTCTACTATTCAACTTTCTTTGACCTTTTAAATACTTTAATCTCTCTATAGCACTTGACAAAATATATTCAAAATTGTTAGTATTCACATAGGCTTCTTTGTATAAAAAATTGTCCCGGAACCATAAAAAGCATTCTTCACATCATTAGCTTTTACAAACACACTCAAATTTTCTTTTTCTTGTCTTAGCTCTTCTTTTAATTTTATTTTTCCCTCATTTTTTTACAACTACTATCTTTCTTTTTATAGCTCTCATTTTTTTTTCTTTTCTTTTCCTTTGTTTCCTTTTCTTCCTTTTCTTCCCTTTCTTACTTTCTTTTCTTCTTTTCTTCCTTTTTCCTCTCTTCCTTTGTTTCCTTCTCTCTATTTTTCTTTTCCTCTTTCTTTCTTTTCTTTTGCATTTTCATTTAATATTCACACATTTGTTTTAGTGTCAAAGGTTAAAGGTTTACCTTCTTCCTATTCATCACAAAACTATATTTATTTGTCTTTCTATCATGGGTCACACACTAATTAAATCGCCACAGCCTTCTTAGCAACAAATGGTGAGCGTGCACAGGTATAATATCATATAACACCTCATCTTGGTACATCCAAATGAAAAATGAAATTGACATTTGCTTTGTCACTTCTTTCTTTCCATTATCATTCAACCATTTCAATTTATAAGGAGTAGGGTATTTCAAAGTTAGCAAATTCAATTTTTCTACCAAGAATAGTACTAGCAATATTAATATAACTACCACTATTAACAATTACATTGTAAACATTTCTTTTATTGTGGCATCTTGTATGGAAGATATTTTTCCTTTACTTTTCATTTTCTTCTTTAGCTTATAAACTCAAAGCTTTTCTAACCACTAAACCTTACCTTTCCATTCTCTTCCATCATTATCACTCTCTTGTTAGGACACTTGCCATTATAGTGTCCACGCCCTAAACGTTTAAAGCAATTAACATTACTATATTTTTTTATGGACTTTTCAACATTGCATTTACTCTTAAGATCCTCTTTTTTAGCTTTTAATGATGATTCACCTTTGTATTTAGCATTGGAGTCTTCTATTTTGGCTTTTGATGATATTTCAATCTTATGTTTGCCATAGGCCTTGTCATTTTTTTCTCTCAATCTTCTTTTCCTTACTAGACTTCCACAGAGAAGTTAAATCTTGCTTATACTTTAAAGAACTTTTCCTTTTGAGTTTTCTTTCAACTTTTATAGTTATATATATTGTATTATCTAACTTCACACAATGTTGTAATTTTTCCATCTTAGTAATATTTCTATTTAACCATGAAAAATTTTAACCATTATAGCTTCCTTCAATAAGCTTTAAGCATAGCAATTTCTATTTCATCATGGTAGTCTTCAATATTTTTTATCCTTATATGAAGCTTTAAAATTTTGGATACTACTCTATAACACTCCTCTTATGTTTCTTATTAAATTTTTAAAATTTTTATAGCAAACCCTTTAATATGAACCTATCATCGTTATTTCTATCATCTTTTGACCTTATTTTAAAGAAATTTTGATGAAAATTCCAAGAGTAAAAGAGAACTTCCACATTTACCAAAGGGTCTAATCACAAGATCTAAGACTAAAAAGGTTAAAAAAGGACTTCAAGAGTTTATGGAGAGAAAGTTTGGATGTAAGAAGAAGGAAGGGAAGTAAGTTTGGATAAGCTTAGGAACTGTGTATTTTAGCTTTGACTAAATCTATGTAAGTACTCAAGTTTAGTGCTCGAGTACTAAGCCTTACTTTTGATTTTATATTAAAAAACTCGAATATAATACTTGAGTACTTGCAATTTTTCTACTTAGTACTTGAGTAATGTACTCAAGTACTTTAACTTAATGCACACCCAAGTGTAATTTTTGGCTTTGTTTCTTATTATTTAAGATATTGTTACGCATTATATCAATTTAGCTTATTATTTAGCACTTTATTTTAAATAGTTAATATTGTTTAATTAGCTTTCCAAATTAGGCCTAATTAGTCAAATCAAAGCCCAATTAATTTACTTAACTTTTTTATTTTGAAGACTTATTTGAAGAGAATTATTCCTTATTGTTACAACTTTTTGGCATTTAAGAATTTGAAAACTCTTTAAGAGCTTTTCTTTTAATGATTCTAACAAAAACTTAGGACTCATTGAGATTGATTCAACTCTTATGGTATCAAATTTCACTTATCAAAGGATGAACATCCTTTGTGGCATGATTTTTTTCATTAATTGCTTCTATTCTTCCTTTTTTTTTAAGCATAGCTTGATTATCTTTCTTTTTTAATTTATTTTTAAGATTTAGGATGATCTGACTCTAGGTGTTCATATTATTTGGTATTCAGAGCAATGGTTTTTCAAATTTTCAACTTGTGTTCTTCATTTTTTTTATTTTTTATTAGATTTCTTCATTTCTAATTTTTTGATTTGGTTCTTAATGTTGTTTCTTGTGTTCATCTTGTTATTTCTTGTTGAATTTGTGCTTAAATTCAAGTTTGAGTCATTGTTATTTATCAAATTGTATTCCTTTTTTGCCATTTTTGCATAACTATGTCAAATTCCTTAATTTGAATCCAATTTATGAGTTAATTTTTATATTTTAGCTTATTTATGTGTTTAATTTTTGAATCTATTTTTGTTCCTTATTTTTTATATCTTAAATTTGTGCAAATTTATGTTTGATTCTATCAAATTTCATTGAAAATTAATTGAAGTGAAAACTTGTATTGAAACTATTTGCAAGAATTTCAAAATTTGAAGTTATGAAGCAAGCGTTTGAGTAACATAATCAAGTACTACATAAAAATTGCATAGTACTTAAGTATAGTATTTAAGTACTTGAAGGTAGGAAGCACCAAAACTATTGGTACTTGAATACCTTGAACAAAATTATTTACTACTTAAGTTTAGTACTCGAGTATTTCAAGGCAAAGGTGATATCAATACTTTATACCCAACTACTTTATTATGATTGTGATATTCATTTGTAAGTTACTCCTTTACCTTGATTTACTTAACACCAAATATGTTATATAATTATTTAAGGTATCAATCAAAGAAAAATTAAAAGAAAAAATGAATCAAAAACAAGAAAATAAAAACAAAAAAAAAAGTAAGATCAAAAGTGAAAAATCAAAGAAAGCAAAGAAAAAGAAAAAAAAATTAAAAGTGAAAGAAAAGTAAAAGAAAAGAAAGAAAGAATTCCTAAAAGGGAAAGTTATTTGCTAAAAGGTTGATTACTTAATTTTATGCCTTATTTCATCCTTGTATGCTTTAATTCATCTTTGAACTTCTCACTTTAAATTAAACTTTTCATTATTTCTTTTGTACATCTTAATCTTCCATTGTCTAAGTGAAGTTGCTTGTTATAATTGTTGAATCTTGTTGATAGTGTCATCTAGTTCCCAAAAAACCATTAAGAGGGAAAGATAAGTGTGGTAAGAGTGTGTGAGATCATTTGAGGGGAAATGCCTTACTTAGTATGCAAACACAAGTGAAGTGTCTTAAAACTCAAGTGAAGAGTGTACTTTTGTGAGGTCTTATTCTTTATTTAACCTTTTATTGCAGGAAAAAAATTTTCTATAAAGATGTCAGGAAGTAGAGTAAATAATAGTTATATAATGAGGGTGATTCAAGAACAATTGAGGAGAACTATGTAAGAATAATTTGAGAAGATTGGAAAGATGAGGGGAGAAGGAGAGAGAAAAGAGAGATAAGAGAAAATAAGAGACAATATGATGAAAAAGGAATAGATAGTAATGAAGGAAGTAGTGAGAGCTCCAACTTATTTAATAAAAGTGCAAGATAAGAGAGTAAATGAAGGGAAAAGAAAGAAGAAGAGATGATAAGAGAGGTAAAAGAAAAAGAAATGAAGGGAGAGATGAAAAAAAAGGAAAAAATAGGCAAAGAAGTGGAAAAGTTTATGATAAATTTCACAATATCAAAACGAAGATTCCTTCATTTTGAGGGAAAAATTATCCAAATGCCTACCTACAGTAAGAGAAAAAGATTTAGTTAGTCCTTGATTTCCATAACTATTCAAAAGAGAAAAAGATAAAACTTATGGTAATTGATTTTTTGAATATGCTATTACTTAGTGAGATCAATTTATAACAAATGTCTAAAAAAAATAAAGAAAAACCTCTTCATATTTGGGAAAATTTAAAATTTGTTATAAGAAAAAGGTTTATTCCTAATAAATATCATAAAGACATATGCCAAAAATTGTAAAATCTTACACTAAGTTTTAGGAATGTTAAGGAATTCCACAAGGAAATAGAGTTTGTCATCTCAAGAGCTAATGTTGAAGAAAACAAAAAGACAACTATGGCTAGATTTCCTTATAGCTTGAATAGGGAAATTGCTAATGTGGTTGAATTACAATACTATGAAAACATAAAGAATATGATGTATATGCTTGTGAAGGTAGAAAGGCAATTCAAAACAAATGGTTATTCTTAACATAGTTCTTATTCAAGTTCCATATGGAAGTCATGGGATAAGAAGAGTGACAAGAAAGAAGATAAAGGAAGAAAATGCAACAAAGATTATTTTTTCAAATTAAGAGGTGAAAACTTTAAAGGAAAAAAGAAAGTTAAAGATTTTTAAAGGCATTGTAACATCAAATGCTTCAAATGCCTTAGGAGAGATCACATTGCTAGTGAATATTCTAACAAAAGGGTTATGATCTTAAAAGATAGAGACTATAAGTCTAATAGTGATAAAAAGAATAAAGAATATACAACATTTTCTTGTGATAAAAGTGAAGAAAGTGGGAGTCCATTTGATGGAAACATCTTGGGATTAGAAGAATTTTGAATGCATAAGTAAAAAAAAAAGAAGGGGAGCAATGAAAAAACATTTTCCATACTAGGTGCAACAACAGAGGTAAAATATGCAATGTCACCATAGATAATGGTAGTTGTGCAAATGTAGCTAGTACTATTTTGATTAGAAAAGTTTTAAATTCATAAGCTAAAAAAGAAGGAAGGGAGCAAAGAAAAAATACCTTTAATACTAGGTGCAACAACAAAGGTAAAATATGCAATGTCACTATAGATAGTGGTAGTTACACAAAATAGCTAGTACTATTTTGATAAAAAAATTGAATTTGCCTACTTTGCAACATCCCACTTTATACAATTTACAATGGTTGAATGATAATGGAGAGATGGGGTGACTAAGCAAGTGATGGTGATTTTTTGCATTAGAAAATACCATGATGAAATCCTTTATGATGTTGTCTTTATGTATACTCATCATCTTTTACTAGGTAGACCTTGGCAATTTAATAGAAAAGTTAATTTTGATGGTATCCTCAACAAGTATCAATTTATGAAAAATAGGAGAAAAATAAATCTTAAGCCTTTAACCCCATATATAAAGATAAAGTAAAGTTATAAAAGAAAAGAAAAGAATAAGAAAAAGAGAAAAAATGCATAAAAATTGAGAATGATAAAAAAAAGTGTGAATGAAAAGAAGAAAAGTGTGAATGAAAAAAGATAGAGCTTAAAACAAATGAGTGAAAAAATAAGTGTATATACAAAAGTGAGTGATGTGAGAAGTGCATACTTTGCATCTAGACCTATGTTTGTACTCTTATATAAAGAAGATTATGTTAACACTAACCATGATAGCTTTCCTTTGGCAAAAGCTATAAAATCTCTTTTGTAAGAATCTAAAGACATATTCTTAAAGGAAACTCCAAGAAAGTTACCATAGAAAAGGCTTATTAAGCATTAAATTAACTTTATTTTAGGAGCTTATATTCTAAACCATCTTACTTATAAGATCAATTTAGAACAAGCAAAAGAAATTCAAAGGCAAGTGGAAGACCTTGTGTCAAAAGGATACATAAGAGAAAGCATGAGCCTATGTACAATGCTAGTTTTAGTGCCCAAAAAGGATAAATCTTAGAGAATGTGTGTTGATTGTTGGCTAATCAACTAAATTACTATAAATTATAGACATCCTATCCTTAGGCTTGATGATATACTTGATGAATTACATAGGTCTTGTGTCTTTTTGAAAATTGATTTAAAATAAAGATATTATCAAATAATGATGAAAGAGGACAATAAATGGAAAATTGCTTTTAAGACATAACATGGTTTATATGAGTGGCTTGTAATGCCTTTTAGTTCATTTAATGCATTGAGTACCTTTATGAGATTGATGAACTATGTTTTGCACCTTTTCATTAAAAAATTTATGGTTATTTATTTTGATAACATCCTTATATATAGCAAGATGTGGATGAGCATGTTTTGCATTTGAAATATGTTTTACAAGTTTTGAAAGATGAAAAATTGAATACAAAAAATTGAAACTTTTTTGAATTAATTAAATTGATATGGAATAAAACTAGAAAAAATATCTATTTTGATCTTTTTTTTATTTTTTATATCAAACCTATTTTTTTAGAACAAAAAAAGAATGGCCTTGTACTTATAATGTCCAAAGTGAGTTCACCACCAACAATAGTAGCACCATCCGTTAAAATTTATCCCTTTTTAATGCATTTACCCCATTGAACTTAAGAGTTGCTCTTCATAGTGCTTTTGGACTAATAGGTTTCATATTACATTAATTTGAACTTGCTCAATTTATTCAATTGCAGCCTTATAATGCAATTGCATCTTGGCTTTAATTATTTTTTTTCTGTATACATGGAAAAAATTTATTTTATTTAGTTAAAATTGTATTCTTGGGCTATGTTATTAGTAATAAGGGAATTGAAATAAATTAAGAAAAAGCGAAAGCAATTAAGGAGTGACTATCCTTAAAAGTGTAAGTGAGGTGAGAAGTTTTTATAGGTTAGCTAGCTTTTATAGAAGGGTTATGAAATGATAGGAAATCACTAGGGGTGGCTTGATCTTCACAACATAGGTTATTTAAGAAAATCAAAACAAAGTGAAAAAAATGGATATGAGCACCACACTTTAAAATTAAGGAAGGGGAATTAGGAGTGATAAGCTTTGTATTAGGTGGTTTAATGACTTAACAAATGCAAGTAGCCAATTAGTGTTATAAGGAATGTGACCTACTACTTAAACCTCTTGCTTAATCACAAACACAAGTTAACTAATCTACATGACAATGCATTTAGGTTAAAGCACAAATTGAGGATTTTTATGAATTCTAAATCACCAATCTTATAAGGAAGATTAACAAAGTAAAGTTTTACAAGAGTATAAGAAGATAAAATTCTCATACTTTGGAAAAGAAATGCTGAATTTCAAAGTATATTCATCAACTACTGAATTCTAAGTTATATAACTTCCTATTTATACTAGTCTTAGCTTCTAAAAGAAACTACTTTGTGATTTCTTGAAATCCCTAAGAAGACTCCTAGTAAATTACAAATAGTAAATGTCATACTTAGGAAAACATAAAAATTTGACTATCATACAATTAAAATTAAAAGATATCTTTAGTTTTTTTTTTATTTGTTATATTTCATATTGGGAAAATATCTTCAAATTTCTTTATTTGTTGTGCTTCATATTGGAAAAATATTTTCAAATTTGTTGCACTCCATATTGGAAAAATATCTTTGGATATCTTTATTTGTTGCACTCCAAATATCTTCAGATTTCTTTATTTATTGCACTCCATATTGGATCATGATTTTCTTAGGCTTGAATAAGTAGAACTTCAACCTTATTTTCCTTTTCTACTTGGGCTTCTTAGGTTAGAATTGCATTTACATAGGCTCTAATTGCCTTTTGTATCCTTTTAAGCCTTCCTTTTATCATTAGGCCTTCATTTAGAGTCAAATTATTCTCTACTTGAGCTTGAGCATGCAAAGTGGCCTTTGGGTTCATATCATGAAGGATTTTAATACTATAGTTGCTCCGTTGAATGAAATAGTTAAAATAAATTTTAAGTTTTGTTAGAAAGAAAAACAAGAGTGTGTATTTAATTTGTTGAAACATAAATTATGTTTTACCCTTTTACTTATTCTTGCAAAATTTTCTAAAATATTTTGATTTGAATGTGCCACTTTAGGTGTAGGTATTAGAGTTATTTAATGTAAGAAAAGAAGCCTATTGCTCTTTTTAGTGAAAAACTGAGTGAAGTAGTTCTTAATTATCCTATCTATGACAAAAAGCTTTATGCTTTACTTCATACTTTGGAAACTTGGTAACACTATTTGTGGCTAAAGAAGTTCATGATTCACATGGATCGTGAATCCTTGAAACATTTGAAGAGTAAAAGAAAGTTGAATAGGATGCATATAAGGTGGATTGAATTCATTGAAACATTTCTATATGTCATACAATACAAGTGAGGTAAAGATAATATAGTTATTGATGCATTATCAAGAAGGTATCTTCTTATCTGTTCTTTGAAATCCAAGTTATTAGGTTTTGAACACTTTAAAGATTTATAAAGGAATGATATTGATTTTACCACTATTTTTGAAGCATGTGAAAAGAAATCCATTGAGAATTTTTATAGGCATATATGTCTAGAGGATTTATTAAGGAATTACTTATAAGAGAAGCCCATGGTAGAGGTCTTATAAGCATTTTGGAATTATGTAAACTCTAAACATATTGAATGAGCATTTCTTTTGGCCTAGCACAAAGCATAATGTGAAAAAATATTGTGCTAATTGTATCACATGCAAAGAGGCTAAATCTAAAGTTTTACCTCATGATCTTTATACTTAATTTCCTATTCTTGGTGAACTTTGGATTGACATTTTTATAGGTTTTGTGCTAGGTTTATCAAGGATAAAGAATGGAAAAGATTTTGTGTTTATTGTTATTGGCAAATTCTTAAAAATAGCTCATTTTATACTATGTCACAAGATGAATGATGTAACAATCATAGAAAATCTTTTCCTCAAGGAAGTAGTGAGATTGTATGGAGTGCTAAGAAGCATTGTATTGCATAAAGATACTAAATTCTTGAACTACTTTTGAAAAGTTGCTAAATTTGGGATAAAGTTACTTTGCTTAATTACTTGTCATCCTCAAACTGATGGATAAATTGAGGTAATGAATAAAACTTTAGTACTTTATTACACTCCTTAATTCAAAAAAAAAAATTAAAAATTAGGAAGAATGCTTGCCATATATTGAATTTGCATATAGTAGAAATGTTCATTCTACTACTCACTTTTCTCCTTTTAAAATTATTTATGGCTTTAATACTTTAACTCTATTGGATTTATTGCTTTTACCTATTGATGAAAGGTTAAGTTTAAATGAAAAGAGAAAACTGGATATAGTTTGGAAGTTGCATGAGCAAGTCAAGTTGAATATTGAGAAAATGGAATAATATGTCAAATAAACTAAAAAAGGTGGAAGAGGGTTATTTTTGAACTAAGAGATTAGGTATGAATTCATATGAGGAAGGAAAGATTTCTGACTCAAAGGAAGAGCAAATTGATCCAAAGAAAGACTTTTCCTTTCAAATGTTGGGGAAGATCAATAAAAATGTTTATAAATTGGATTTGCTAGGTAAGTATAATGTGAGTGTCATTTTTAATGTTATTGACATTTCTCCTTTCGATGTAAGATTGGATGATTTGGGGATGAATCTTTTCAAAGAAAGGAGGATGATGTGAATTCCAAAAGTGAAGAGTAACCTTCACATGTACTAAAGGGTCCAATCACAAAATCTAAGGCTAAGAAGATCAATAAGGGACTCTAAGGGCTTATAGAGAAAGTTTGGATGCAAGAAGAAGTAAAGAAAGCAAAGTTGGATAAGCTTGCAAGAGTTTGGTTGTTATGTATTTCAGCTTTGGCTAAATCCATGTAAATACTTGAGTCTAGTACTTAAGTACCAAGCCTCAATGTTGGATTTGTATTCAAAGACTCGAATATAGTACTCAAGTACTTACAATTTTTTTTTCTTGATATACAAGTTGTGTACTCAACTACTTAACCTAATGCATGCCGAAATGTAATTTTTTGCCTTGTTTTTTGTTATCTAAGATATTGTTAGGCCTTATATTAGTTTAGCCCATTGTTTGATATTTTATTTGAATAGTTAATATTGTTTAATTAACTTTCTAAATTAGGCCTAATTAGTCTAATTAAACCTAATTAGTTTAGTTAGCTTTTTAACTTTGAGGGCTTATTTAAGAAGGGTTGTTCCTTATTGTTATAAGTTTTTGACATTTGAAAATTTGAAAACTATTTGAGAGCTTTTCTCCTAATGGTTCTAATAAGAACTTTAGACTTATTAAAAGATTAACATCTTTTGTGGCGTGATCTCTTCTCACTAATTGCTTCTATTTTTCTTCTTTTTTGAAGCATGGCATGATTATCTTTTTTTTTTTCAATTTGTTTTTTAGATTTAAGAAGATCCAATCCTAGGAATTCATATCAAATTCTTGTAAGAAAGGACTAGGAAAAATGGATCTCACCAAATAGCACACTTCTCACTTAATTTAAAAGCACTCGCACTCATATTTACATTTTAAATTAAGGCTTGTACCTGCAAATATGTTCAAATAGTTTTGCCCTTTACCACTTCTCAATTTTTCCTCTTGTGGTTCCTTGAGAAGTAAAGAAACATAACCAATAAGGTTCAATAATTGTAACAATCAATATCACCAATTAATCCAAACAAATTAGAAAGGAACAATAAAATGCAATTAAAGACTTAACTAATGGAAATTCGAAGAAAGGGGACTAAATAGGACTTAAAAATTAAAACCAAATTAATAAGGAAAAGAAACAACCACAAGACTCAAAGAGCAAAGACTAAGACTAAAATTTTAATGAAGGAAAGGAACAATGTAAAATTGGATTAAAATAAAAAGTCCAAAGATTACATAGAGTATTCAATGAGTAACTGACTTTCTTTTGCTTTTGACAACTTAAAAAACTTACTCTTTTGATTTTCAACTACTAACAGTTCTTTTATTTTTCAACAATCCACACTTCTTATTCATTTTTCTTTAAATTCAATTTGTTTTTACATTTCTTTTTTCTTTACTTTCATAATTCAAGCATTTTTTATATTTTTGCGCTAATTAACTTCATTCATTCATTTATTTCTCTTTTGTTCTATTTTTTCACCACACTAATTCTCTTTTTCAATTGTACTTGATATATATATGTATTATTCAACACCCATATGAACTCAAGTGCTTCTTAAAGCATTAAGATATTGTTAAACAATATGCATAATGGAACAATGCTCAACCAGAACCAAAATGGCATAATAGAGTTATTATAGTTGGCAAATACCAAAATGCAATTAAAGGCAATTAAACTTGGAATTCAGATAACAGTGAATTGGAACCAAAGGAACTAAACATGAATTGATGCAACAAGAAGCAAACAATGACATAACACTAACTTGAAAAAGAAAATATAAACAAGACAGAAACCATCAAATGGAAAACCAAAAGTGATGATTACTATAGTAGCAAACAACTCATTTAGGAATTAACATAATAGAAATAAGGATAGCATCAACAAGAACAATGAAAAGCACTAAATGAACCATCAAAACAAAATGGACTTTTAAATGTAATTTAAAGACAAAACAAATAATGGTCAAAACTAAGATGTGAAACAAATTAATTAGACTAACATAAATTAATTAGAGTATGAGAAGCATTTACACATTACAAAAGGACCATTTATAAGGGTTATGTAACATTGGTGTTACTAACTTTGACTAAGCTCATCCTTTAGGATCACATGTTCAACCAATTTTTCAAAAGGGTCCTATCATATGTGATTTCTCTAAAGGCTTAACTTTCCACTAGATGATACAAGTTCATTTGGCTTAAGGAGGGATTCACTCAAACTAACCTAACTTGTGTGTTGACTAACCTTGCTTCCTGCATCCTTATCCAAAAATTTTAAACAAAGTCTAACAAGTGGGTATCCAAATTTCTAACAAGATGCTCTTTGTTTGCTAACTTTGCTTATTACCTCATGTTTGTTTATCACTCAAAAGCTTGATGGATATAAATTTCTATTTGCATTAAAAATTATTTTAAAAGTAGAATGTTTGTGTGTGAGTGCTTTTTATACATCATTATCACCTAACACATGTTTAGTTATAGTGTTTCTTGTATGACTACTACCTCTACCAACAAGTACACATGTGATCCTTGTGTTAAAAATTATTTATGAATTAAAATGGGATAAGTTATAAGATTATCAAATTCATATTGTTCATTAAGTAAGCCTTATTTTATCTTCAACATCATTTATTTATAAAATGGATAAAAGTTAAATTTTAAGCATTCAATTTTTTCTTTGCTTGCAATTCCACTTTGGCTTTTATTAAGGTGGCATTATTATTTTTTGAAAAAAATGTAAAATATTTCCTTCAATTTTGGAGTGATTAAATTTTATCTACTTTAATTTTGAAAACTTAAAAATTACCCTTTCAATCCACATAAAATTTGAAATTAATACTCATTATTAACTTAATTTATTATTTTAACAAATTACATAATTTTTATAAAATATTTTTAAACAAAAATTATAATATTATAATACGATAGTTTATTTTATTATTTTTTCACAAATAATTTTTATATTATAAAATTAATGGAAACTAATTAAATATATAGAGTTTCAATTAAAAAAATAAAAAAAGAGTTGCAAAATTATATAAATATGATGTAATAAATTAATATATTATAATATTGTTATTTTTATTCAAAATGTTCTTGAAAAAATTTATGTAATTTAACAAAATGGTTAATTAAGTTGGCAATAAATATTAATTTTAAATTTTATGAAATTTAAGGAAGTAATTTTTAAAATTTCAAGTTTGTTATTTTTATTTAAAATGTTCATGAAAAAAGTTATGTAATTTAATAAAATGGTTAATTAAGTTGACAATAAATATTAATTTTAAATTTTATGAAATTTAAGAAAGTAATTTTTAAAATTTCAAGTACTTTACATTTTTTCCCACAGTTTTTTAGTTTCATATCTTTAAGAGAAAATGTTCCCTCCTTCCATTTGATTAAATGGAAAATGTTTATATGACAAGTTAGACGTCAACCTCGCCTTGTAATTGAGGAAGAAAATAATTTCGTTAGTCTTTCAAAAAGAATGGGGGGTTGAAAAATAGGAATTTAATGTGCTATATTATTTGGGAAACAATTTCGTTTTCTCCCTCGATCACAGCCTTCCTTTTTATTTGTGATTTAACAAATCAGTTGAATACTTAACGTGCTAGGTTGACGTCTTTTTCTAAGGCTAGTAAAATTAGATAAATAAATGAAACATTCTTCGAAACAATAAGTAAAGAGATTCCTAATATCACCGTAATATAACCAATGATAAAATTGCTAGTGAGGAATAAATAGAAGGATTTAAGTTATTTATTTTATGAAGTCAAATTTGAATGTAACTCAAATAAATTCTCTCATTGTGACCAGACAATGGACTGAAGGTCCTGGTTCACTCTCAATCCCATTTTAAAATGAATGCGTGCGCGCCTGTGCTATAGTGAAAAAACTTTCTCAAATATGTCTTTACCCAAATTTAATTACTTAAAATTTTGAAGTCTTTCATATATAAATTAATATACAAGAACAATATTATTATTTTTTAAAAATTTAATGAGAAATTATATAATTTAATAAAATTATTAATTAGGTGAATGATGCTTATTAATTCTAATAATAAAAATAATAATTTACCTGATTAATATTTTAAAAATCGGATTGGATGTTGAATTAGAAAGACTTCCAATTCATTGTTTGATTGGTTCCATGGATTGAATCAATAATTAGATCAAATAATATTATAATTATGAAATTATATATATTGTATAAAATTTTATAAATAAATTAAATATATACTTTAAAATATAGGTCTTAATCTACATAAAATAATAAATTTAATAAATAGAGCTATCATAAAATTAATAAAGTAGCATATATAGTGATGTTGAATTTCAATATATTTAGTTTATTAATTCATTAATGAATTTTTCTCTCTTTATTTTTTTTTTTTTTGGATTGGGCTACTAAGTGTAACCTAAAGTTACTAATTTTTGTAAAAAAAAAAAAAGTGAAAAAAATTCAAAATAAATAAATAAATGAGCCAAAACTATTTTTACTTACCAGATGAATTCTTCGATTTAACCCGGTTCTCAACAATACCGTCCGATTTGAATTAGTCCACTTGTCAAAGTAGCTTTAAAGATTGACTCAAACTGAAGTGCTGGTTGAAGGTTGGATTAGTCCAACCGTCTAATTCAGCTTACTTTTACAAACATTGAACTTAACATACATAGAGTATATTTGTGCAAAAAATAAAATTTTTAAGATAATATCAAATTATATAACACTATTAAAAATGAAAGCTAATGAATTTGTCATTTAATCATAAGACTTCGTAGCTTTCAAAGTTATAACAATCTAATCAATCGCTTTAAATTTTGGCTAAAATATAAGAAACTCTCTTGCACTTAGTCTTACATGCAAAAAACCTCATAATTTTTAAAAACATGCAATAAAGTCCCTAAATTACATATATATGGGGCAATTCCCCCCCCCCCCACCGTTAAGCTTCCAACCAAATTTTAATGATAATAATAATTGTCTTTTTAGTAGTGATTTTTAAGTAAAACACATTGACCACGATTTCAAAAAGAAATTGTTTAGTAAGACTAATAATTTATATAATTAATTTTTTTTATTATTTAAAAATCACTGGCCAATAATTATTAACCAATTTTGTGAGAAGTTTTGATTCGGAAATGATTATTGCGTGTTTATTAATGTGTTCTTTTATTTCAGATAACCATGAATATTTTTCATTTTTACTTTTTTTATCATTAATTTTCTCATTTAAGAATAAATTATTATAAATATAGAGATAACTTATAATATATATGAATATTTTTCAATTTTATTTGCTATCTAATTAGACTAATTGCTTAATAATTTTGAATTTGATGTTTATATTTATTTTTCTTAATTGTACAAGTTTTTATCATTTTTCTATCAAGCCTTTTTTTTAAAATGGACAATACGCAATATATGAATTTTTCCCAATATTTTTATTACATATAAAATTGGAATTCTTATAATTTTTATGCAATACACGATATATGATTTTTTTTATTTATTAATTTTTTTGTATTTTTTGAGTTGTAACTACATATATATGTATTTATATATATATACCAATTTTATATATAATAAAAACATAAAAATATACTCTCCAATTGATAGAAATTACAATAATTTCTTAGTGTTTTTTTTAAAATAATAATAAATAAATAAACCTTGAAGGAAAAGAAATTGTCTATTATTAAAAAAAATTAATAAAAAAATGATAAAAACATGTCCAATTAAAATAAGAAATATAAATATAAATATCAAATTCAAAATTGTTAAACAATTTGTCAAATTATATAGCAAATACAATTAGGAAATATTCATATAATATATATATATATATATATATATATATATATATATATATATATATATATATATATATGTATATATTATAACTTATCTCTATATTGATAATTATTTATTCTTTTACAAAAAATTAAAAAGTAAAGAAAATGGAAAATATTCGTGGTTATTGGAAATAAAAGAGGACTTTGTCAAATATGCAATAATCATTGACAGATCAAAACTTCTCACAAAATTAATTAATAATTATTAGCATTGTGATTTTGAAATGATAAATACAAAATTATTATATGAATTATTAGCCCTTACTAAATAAAAATTTCCAAGTTATGGTTAATGCTTGTGTTAATAAAAATCCACTACTTTTAAGTTAAAGAAAATGAGAAAGAATTATAATCAATATTTATAGCATACATTAAGAAAGAATTTATTAAAATTGTAAATATAAAAATATAAAATATTGAATGAATAAATTTTTAAAGATAAATATGTATGACCGTTAAAGTTTGGATAAAAATTTAATGAAAGAAGTTAATTGATCCATATATATAATTTAAGAGGTTCATTGCATGCTTTTAAAATATAGAAGGTTTTTCACACAAGAACTTAATGCTTTAAGAGGATTCTGCAGTGAAAATACCACTTTTGTGCAGCATGTGATACAACAAAAATCTAAACTGTTAACTTAGGGGTCATTTAGTTTACAACAAAAATGTAGGAAGTTGTATTTTTCAGGAAATAAAAAACTATGAGTTATTTAGTTGCTCACAAAATATGAAAAATCACTTCTCAGGAAATTGTATTTTCATAAAATGTGAGAAATCATTTATCTACTCCCTTAGGTAATTTCTATTTCCTGAGAAATACAACTTCCTTTATATTAATTAAATAACATTGAGAACTTCTTGGCAAATTTATATAAGAAGTAACTTTCTAGGAAATTTAACTTTCTACAGGAACTTATTTTTCATATGAACCAAACGATCCCTTATTGTCCATAAAATCCTGACCCTTAAATGGATGTGACTTGATACTTAAATGAGTCAACATTTTTTCTTTCTTTTATTTTTGTACTATTTTATTTAGGTGACCCTGCCAACCAGTTAACGAGTCCTTCCACCATCTTCTTTTGTTTCATCTTTTCTCCTTTTCTAGAATGATTTGGTTATTAAGATTTTAAAAAAAAAAATACAAAAAATAGAGGAGAATACGTCTCATATTTGAATTTGAATTTCAAGGCACGTGTTTAATTTTTTTTTTAAATCAATTTAAAAATAGTTTTTTGTGTTAAAGGTAAGTTTCATTGAATGTTTAAATTAGAATACATAATCTCAAATTAAAAAATTATATTACATTGTTTCAAATAATATATAAACTTGAATTGATATATGCAAATTTAAATTTAAATTACTATTTAAAAAATTATAAATATGTTATACAATTGCTTTTTAGAATTACTCTTTAAAGTTACCATATAGGTAATTAATAATTAATCATATTAAACATATTTTTCACCATCTATATAAAAAATAATCATTAATTAATTCTTCATAATCTTTGTTAAAAGCGATTTTCTTTATATAGTTGCTGTAATCACACCTAAAAGTAAGCTGGCTATACAATTAATCCTTCAAGGTTCTATTAGTATTGAATGTACTTATTACATATATTATTTTAAGGAGTTCAATTTAAAATATAAATTAATTTTATATTATTACCCATTTATATATTGTTATATTAATAAAAAATTATTAAATTTTTTTTATTATTAAAAATTCTTAATTATTATTATTTTTTAATAACGTCCCTTTTCTTTATTTACTAATAATATCAAATATTTTATACTAGTTATAAATTAAATTTAAATTCTTATTTTATTTACTATTTTTTTAATAATCATAACAATATAGTGTGTGTAAATATATATATAATCAAACTCACTTAAAAAAGTGGAGTTCTATGACTTATAATCAGTTTTGGGCTTCAATAAAGCAGTTGAAAAAAATTAATTTATTCTTCAATATTTCAATCAAACTAAAATATAAAATTGAGAGAATTCTGTGGTATTGCATTCCATACAATATGGCATTGGTGAATAATGGTATAAAATTAATTTATACTAATTATAAATTAAATTTAAATCATTTTAGACTACTAAAAGTTTTTAATTTTTTTAATAAAAAATGATATGTAGTCTAAAAATTAACAATTTTTATTAATATTAAAATATTTTAACAATTTTTATTGATATGCCAATATGTAAGTGGATAAAAAACTAATACACTAACAATAGGTCAAGTTTAAATCATTTTACTACAAAAAAAGGTTTTTAATAATTTTTTTAATAGTGTAACAATATATGGATAAATGATACTATAAAACTAATTTACACTCACAATAAATTAAATTTAAATCTATTTTTTATGAATAAATTGTATAAAAACCCTTTTAACTACTTGTAATATGTATCTCTTTTGATAGAATTCATGATTGATAGTAACAAATCAAATTATTAATTAATCTTTTAAATATATTAGATTGTATTTTTAAAAGCTTTTGATCATTAATTATGGACAATGATCCCTATTGGAAAATAAACTATTTGTACTTGTTTGGTATAATAATCAAAAGTCATGAGTCAAATAATTTATTAAAATGTTTGGTTTCACCTTTATGAATTTTCAATAATCAATTATGGATAATAATTTCAAAGTTATCAAATGGATCATAGATTTAAATAATTTGAATTATTTAAATTTTGATTTGTTTTAATTGAGGTCTCATATAGATTAATTTGTGTGGATCAAAATTTGGACATATTAATTTGAACCAAACTGATTTGCTAACTTATAGTTAAAATCTATGAAATTACTAACCAAATCATGAATATAAACCAAATTGGACCATAAATAATTTGGTTTTCTTTTTAAATATGCTTATATAGATCAATCTGTTTGCCATCCTTAATAATTTCGATTAGAAAAATAAGCCAGGTATCGTGTTTTCTAATTATATCCACATAGATTTCTTTTTTTTTCTTCAATACCTTTCTTCTAGTAGTATAAGTTTTAAATTTTATACCTATAATAACTACGTTTTATTCATTTCAAACTGACTTTCAAGATTTTCTAATTTAATTGTTTACAACTTTTAAAATCAATAAATACCGAAATAAATATAAATTCTAATCTAATCATAAAAAATTGAACTATCTTATTTATGAAAAATGATTTAAGCAAATAAGAATATATATTAAATAATAATATACATAAATTATATAATATAAATGAACTAAGATTATACATGTATATTATATATTTTCTTTAAAATAATATCAACATGGTTATAAAAATTAGTGATTTTGATATAATCATGTGTATTTTATTATCTATTTTAGTAATTTAAGTGATTATTTTGTATGTCATTCAAATAAGAGCGGATTGTATATAATCAATTATTAATAGATGTTACCAAATATAAAATATATTATATATAATTAATTATATCAAAATCAATTATTATAATCATAATTTTAATAATATATTATTTTCATTGCTATATCAAAGGGTAGTTTATTTTCTAATTGTAATTATAGAAAGAGAAATTTTAAATTTTATATATATTAATCTCATTTTTTATTCTTTTATTTTCACTAAACTTCTTCTAACTATATAAATTTTAAATTTAGACTCATACTAAGCTTATTTTATTTTAATTTTACTAATGACTTTCAAAATTTTATAATTTAATTATAGGAATTTTTTTAAATGAGTGAATATCAAAATAAATATAAATCATATTTTGATTATAAAAAATTGAACTTTCTTATTTATAAAAATAATTTAAATAAATGAGAATATATACTAAATAAAGGTACATATTAATTAAATAATATATATTATATTTCAATTATTATATATATATGTTAAATAATATTATATATATTCTTTTACAAATGATAATACCAAAAAATTAGCAAATTAATATTTTTAATATAATTATATATGTATTTTATTGCTCATTTTAGTAATTTAATAATAAAAAATGATTATTTTACATACCATCTAAATAATAATAGATTATTTATAACTAATTATTTCAATAATTAGTTATTTTCATTGTTTTATCAAATATGTCAAGAATGGATAGAGAAAAAAATGAAGCTTTGAGTTTAAATTTGATCTACTATGAGTGGATTATTTTTTACATTATTAACAAATGAAAAGATGGCATATAATTAAAAATTAATATTTTTACTAATAATAAAAATATTTTAACAACTTTTGTTGACATGAAGGCATGAATGAGTAATAATATAAAATTAATTTATACTAATAATGAATTAAATTTTAAATATTAAAATTTTTATTTAATTATTACATTTACTTTGTGCAAATTGAATAAACTTTTATATTTAGTTTATTATGTTTAAATATTAAATATTTTATTTTTTATTAAATTATGAAAAAGTACTACATAATAGTCCGAAAATGACAGTAAATATAGGTATTTTATTGACCGTATGGATATATAATATAAATAAATTAAATATTTTTTTTCTGCATTTCATACTCATTCTTGTAATATGGTAAACCTATAGGACTATCTTTTAAAGGTTTTGCATCAATTATTTTATTGCCTATATCAGGTTTGAAAGATAGAATCTTCCACATGTCAATTATTTGTTAGTAATCAAGTTGTTGTATACTATACAACAAAGTTAAAATTGTATTGTAGAAACCTCCAATACTTTATTTGGATAGGAGAGAAATAAAAGTAGAAAGAAAATGAGAGAAAAAGAAATTGGAGAAGAAGAAAAAAAATGGAGGAGAAGAGATTTTCTTTTGAGTTGTTTGGATGGGAGATAAAGAAAATAGGAGAGAAGTTATTTTCTTTTATTTGGATAAGGGGAAAATAAGAGAGAAAGAAAGTATAATTGGATTAATTAATCATAATGCCTTTATGTATAAAATATAGAAATAGTTATAATATTAATTCCTCAAATATAATGAAAAACTATTTCATAAATGATAAAATTGTATACAATTAATTAGTGATAATTTTTTATTAAATAATTAAATATTCATAATTAAAGAACAACGAACTCAATGAAAAATTATTTTATTAAAGAGAAAATTATATACAATTAATTAATGACAGGCTTTTATTACAAAATTAAATATTTAAAAAAAAATAAAATTAAGATAATGTAACTTTAATTAAAGTAACCTTCAGAAGAAATAACATTTATTGTTCAGTTATCTCATTCCAATTTTTACTCAAGAAGAAAACTTAATTTCGAAAATCCCTAACCAAGCTTACTATTAGCAAGCCTGAATTAAAGTCATTCAACCAGTTAATGTCATTGATGAGTACTCCAAGGGAGAGGAATACAAACTGGCTATAAATAGACCCATTTGTCTTACACTTTTGCAAAACAATGCCCTTCTCCTCACCATGTTATATGGAAAATCTTTCAATGTGATTGTAAAAACCAGAAACTTTCCATTACAAAAAGATCACTTTTCTAGCTTATCTAATACAAACAAACAAAAAGGGGTAACAAGAAGAATGGAAAGACCTTACACTACTTATAATTATACATTAATGAAATTACAATTAGTATGATCTTCCTTTCACTTTTTTCCTTGTCCTTTTTATTCCCTTTTTTTTTTGTTTCATAAAACTTCATGGATAATTAGGGTTTTATTTCTAGGTCTCCATAGTAAAAGTAATGGTCGCAACCCCCATTGGTGCTTGTTTAGACATCATTAGTAGTTTTATTTTGCTACAAAGGAAAACTGAAGGATTATATGAATGGAAAATAAAAACTATTATATGGAATGTCAAACCAAGTATGAAGATAAGATCTATACAAAGTGTTCCACAACTAATAAGCCTACAACACAATAATCTTTCATCATATTAACAAATGTAACTTGTAGAAGGCATCAAATTGTTTCATTATCAATGACTCAACAAACTCCTACATTGGTCATGAGTTAATACAACATTTGTAAGCGTAATTGTGGTGGAACACTAAAAAATTGCTTTTTTGCCTTCTTATTATCATATAAAAAGCTATAACACTTCAATTAAAATTCCTAAGATATTCCTATATTCTCCAATTCCGTCCACACTTTTGTCTCATTATAATGACAATGCATACTATTTTCAAGGATTGAGAGACTTCTTTCAACTATATGAATATGCCTTTCTACCACCTCCCTCATACATTAGTCAGATTATTGATTCCCATGTTTAATCTTTCATACCCCTTTTCAATCAAATCAATCATTAGCGCTTTTCTCTTAGAACCCCTTAATGATGAAGTTTATTAAGATTGATTTGAGTGAGCATACTCATGGGATTGGTTGGAAGGAACACCTTTAAGACTGAATATATCAAATTCCTTGTAGGATTGGGGGCATTGTTTCCCAAATGGACATTACAATCAGATATTATATCAATGTTATCATTCAAGTCTAGGCCTTCTTTCTCTCATCTCCTAATTTTGTCTCTTGAACTCTCAACATATGCATCAATAGCTTGGTCTTCTCTAAAGAGCTCTAATAACTTGTCATAATTGTAGATTAGAGTACATTTCCATTTTTAGGCCTCTATTTTCTCCTATAAATGCATCCTCAATTAGATCATTATACAATAACAACTATGTCATGCAATGTTCTTTTACAAGAATTACTAAATAAAATAGTACCATTAATGATTTGTCAACACTAATTCCTTTGTTCATGTACAAACATGCATAAAGGCATACATCCTTACATATGTTTGTATGATATGTCAGATTGTGTCATATTTTATGCAATACCATAAGGAAAAAAGAACCATTAGATGTTTGTGTTAATGCCACAAGATACTATCAGAAGGCCTGTATGTTGATTCATATATATGAAAATGAAGGAGTATATCATTATCTATGCATATAGCCTAAGCTTATGATAAATCTCATTCCAAAATTCAACTATTCAACTGTTAAGGGGTATTATACGTGTGTTTAAGATACTATATTCATTACCTTATAAATCTTGTTCCATATGTCTTGTTCAACTTCGAACATTTATGTTGTTGGATTCCAAGTAACTCCACTTTACTTGTGGAATAAATCATAACAATAATTGGAGTGATTCTTCAAGGTTTTCATCCTATTTTTTATATGTTGCCTTTGGAAGAAAGAACCTATTTCTTGCTTAAACTTTGACACCACAGTGGCATATACCATGGAAGTAAAAGTGTCATCAAGTCAATTCCCTTTATGGACATCCTTCAGTAATGCATCCAATAACATGACATTCATTTCAAGTGTTCATCATAATAAGTCTTTGGAAGATATTTATCCCCTACTGTTAGACTTCTTATTCTTTGGCATACTTCAATCTATAAAGTCCTATACAATTAAGTAATATGTGATAATACAAATTGTACATAACTATGCAATACATGCATAATAGTGAATTTCTATTCACAAATAACTCACATAAATGTGACAATCAATTCTAGTGCAATTGAGACATTCTATTAGTTTCAACTATTATACAATATAAAATGAACTGCAATTTCCATAATTAATTCAACTCATATGTGGCAAACATAAAATACAGTTCATAAACCCATTAGTGGCACAAGGATCATAAGTATCACATGATAAGGTACACAATCTTGTTGAATAAAAAATAAAATTTATGACAAGCTCTATTTATAGTTATTTCACATATAGGATGCTATGGTTTCTCTTAAAATGAATCCATGCTTATCGTCTTCCTCAGTGTTTTGTGATTCACAATCCCCTATATCTTCTATATTACTATTTAGTAGTTCACGGTCCACCTCATTAATTAACTGTGAATCGAGATTAATATCCATTAGACAATTGCGTAATATACAATAGACAATAATAATATCTATCATGGTCTTAAAAGAATAATGTGGTTTTGTACTATCAATTATTATTAAAAATCTTTTTTTAAGACCTCAGATACCCTTTCAATTACATTTCTCAATGATATATGCTAATTGTTAAATATTTTCTTTGCATTTTAAGGATCATATGTTGTGTACTCATTCAGGTAATAACACACACTTCTATATGGTGTGAGTAATTCCCCCTTTAAAGGAGAACCTACATCTCCTAGGTAGAATTTGCCTAGGATATACAACAATAATACAAATATATGTCAGAAAATATAACCATAATAAAAACACCTTATAAGAATGACTTTTGACATTTCATTATGAATGACAAATCACATTTAAGTTTACCTCTCGGGATTTTTAGTCTATTCCCCTTCTTATTTAAAGCATGTTTAAAAACTCTAGAATCATATATAATTCCTTCTCAACTAGATAATACATAAGTAAATTTTATATCAAAAAAACACACTATAAATACATTTTGTGTTAGATAAGCTTTTTTTTTCCTAAAAAATGATAGGTATCTTTTCTTAGAACTTTAACTCATATATGTATCCCATCTAGAACTCCAACATAGTCTTATATTTTAATTTTTTGAAAATTTGATTATATAATATGACAATTAAACATGTTCATATGAGTCGAGTATTGGAACTTATACAACTTATTATATTACCCTTAAATAAGGATAAAATTTACTGTTATTAAGTATTTATGAAAAAAAATTATCTAAAAAGTTGCACAAGATACTTATCCTTGAGTAATATAATAACTCATAAAATGTTGTGAAAATGACAACTAAGTGTCTTTCTTGATTGATGGAAGAAAAAAGATATAGTTCTATTTTTTATATTGTGTGCTAAGATGTGTAAGAATTTAACAACTTATTCCTTAACTGTCTTATATGTGAAATCTCTCATTCTACCCGTTGTTTTTAACTTTTCACATAGTTGTGAAAAAGCATAAGGGCTCATGCACACTATATCATGACATTTATCTACTTGTAATAAGTTTTGCAGTAATAGCTATCACATCTGATCTTTTCTTTCAATTGCACTATCAATGGATTTATACACAATATTTGTTTACAATTGCAACAAATGTATAAAATAACTAATATAGCAAATAAGTTGCATAACACATTTGACATAATCTGTTCTGTTACTCCATCATATCGACATTAAGTAACTTGTTTAAGTCTAACTTCTCTTTATATGCATCATTCATGTTATTTTTTCATAGTCACTTGTAAAATAGTCAAACATAACTACAGAAGTACTTATTAACTTCATAATATGTGGACTAAGGTAAGATTTCTTATAAAAAGAAAATGAAAAACACACATGATTAAAGTTAACACTCACAATTATATGTATAGGGAAACATAAAGCTGCCATAAATGCACTTTTTAAATGAGAAGAGATTTGTGTAAATTGAATGGAGAATTTATGTGAATGTAGATCCTTTCATAGAGTGTATCTTTATATTAGCGATTTTCTATAATACCTATTAAAATGAACAAGTTATGTCAAAGAACACATTTCGATATACTCATACACTTTGCATATGTGAACAACATTTTTTATCTATTGGTAATCTGTTAAAATTATTTTTATTATGTACATATCTTATATGCATGTGTGTATATATATATGTGTGTGTGTGTATAAAAATTGTATACTATTTAGCATTGTCTTGGGCAATAATGTTTTTAAGTAATTACAATGCCCTTTTTTAATAAAAGTAATATGATGTAAACCACATTTTTTACTTAGTGCTAGTCTATAAATTTTTTTTTATTATATACATATTTATATGTATATGTGTATATATATATATGTGTGTGTGGGTGTGTGAAAATTTGATACTATTCATATTTATATCAAATAATAAATAATATATGCATATTGTATGAATCATACATCAGCTTATGCATCATAGAATGTCAAAGTTGGCTAGCATTCTTCAACGTGAACTTGTGTATTAGGAATTGGGGAGTTTGCAATTCTATTTCACATATACATTTCTAGCTGGTTTTGTGCCATGTATAGAAAGGAATGATATTAAAATAAATTTGCAATGGATGCTAGACCCAGGTCAGCCACGCGGACAAGGGGAGTAGGACACAACAGCTATCGATGTTTGCAAAGCATCATGTTGACCGCATGCACCTTGCTCTGCCAGAGTCCGTCAGCAGCAACTCCCAGTCGGCATCCTTCACGACAGATCCATGGAGAACGACCTCCTCTGCACATCCCAACTCTTCCAACTAGGCAAATTGCAAAATACAACAAGGACAGAGAGAAGAGAGCAACAAACAGTTCCTTTACCTGATCGGTACACGATTGAGGATGGTGGCAACTCCTGCGCTGCGGTGGCAAGACTTCTGCTCTGTTTCAGCTGTGAGGTGACGAGATTAGCAATGGAAAGTGTAGAAATGAAGCCTCTCTCTCCTCACGGGTGGGGGGAGAAATTTTCTGTGAGCCCCACTGATTTTTCTTCCTGAATATTTCTTTCTCTTCCTTTTTTACCATTGCAATCGAATAGGAGAAATCCTAAACGCCCCCCTCCCCATTTTCTCCTCCCCTTTTCTTTGTGCCCTACATAGGGTAGGTGCAAACGTCCTTTCTTATATTTTAACCTAAATAAAGAGTGATATTTTGTATTTTTGTGAAGTGTCGGTAGCACTTGTTATGTAGTTCTACCTCCGGCAATGCATTGGGGCTCGCGGTTTACGATTCCTACCTTATGGACGGTCAAAAGGAGTCTACCGCTTGCACGATACCCCAGTTTTGTCCATTTTTTAAACAGTTCTTACTTCATATCACGATGTCTTTGTCAAAAATTATCAAACTCCAGAATCGGCCACTGCCACTTCCGGAATTCCAGCTCATACCCAAATTACTTACCTAGCAAAGTTTCAATTTTCCTTGGCGGAATTCCGGCAATCACAGCCGGATCATCCTTTCCTAGTCTCGTCACCTTTTTCTTTAGCGTCATCCAGCAAATCAGCCTTCACGACAATTACCATAGAAGCTTCATTATCAGCACCCAAAATGGTCAAAGCTATCAGAGTTCATGAACTTGGCGGACCTGAGGTTTCTCTCTTACTCTTCTGCTTCTTTCATATGTGTTCTCAGTATTATTCTTTTAGGAAAAGGGTCATTAAGACATAGGCAATTGGGTAGTCGTTTTCCTATGATTTTGAAAGACCTAGTATCAGGAATCGGACTAAATAACAGAAGTTATGAAATTTCTTGTAACTGGTTAACTGGGTTTTCTCTCTTACTCTTCTGTATCTTGATCGTGTCAGTGAGAAATCAATTATTGGGTACTCATTGGGGATGGATTTGGAAAACCTGGAAATTGAGACTGGTAGTCAAACAGAGGCGGATCTACGTTGTTAATTGTCGGGTCAATTGCTCCATAATAATAATAATAATACATACGTACGTACGTACGTACATTCTAATTGTAACTATTACCCCATAAATTTATCTAATATTGCCTCTAAATTTGTTTGATCAGTTAAATGAGAAAGATCTTATTTAATAAAAAGATATAAAATTTGACTTATTACATATACTAAAATATATAAATGAGAAAATTAAAATTAAAATAATGTTTTATTTTTGTTTAAATATTTAATTATTTTATAATAATTTAAATTTTTATTTTTATATGTATATATTATCCGACAAACCAAAATTTCTGGATCGGTCAGTCAAATGTTCATTTCCCATCCCCCTTTCAATTTACATTGTTAAATTGATGTTCTTTAGGCCTTGTGTGACCTATTTCCTAATGACAATAGGTTCTAAAGTGGGAGGACGTGGAAATTGGGGAGCCTAAAGAAGGTGAGGTCCGAGTGAGGAACAAGGCTATTGGGCTTAATTTCGTTGATATCTATTTTCGAAAAGGAGTGTACAAGGCTCCCTCATTTCCCTTCACTCCGGGTATGGTAATCTGATTTACTTCTAGGAGCATTTTTCATCTGAAACGTATCTAGTGCTTGTGGCAGGAAGAGAAGAAAGCATTGCTTCTATTATGCTTGTAATCACCTGCTTCCTGTAGATATATGTAGAATTCTCCACGTAGTAAGGTATAATATGGATTAGTAAGCTTGTTTGCCAATCAAAGGATTGAGGTACAAGTGATAGAGGCACTTCCAGGAAAATCTTGCATTAGTCGTCCTATAATATGGCTGATGGGACCGATCACTTCTGAGTTGGTCAATTTATGAGACTCGCCCAAAGGGATTTGGCCCCAATTACTTAGGTATTTATAACTATTCCTTATACTACTTTATGAAATGCTCTAATATTGCAATCATTTGAGAGTAAAATTTTGATATTTTTATACTGTAAAATGTAAATTAAATTCAACTCAATGAGGCAGAACGTCTGCTTCTGTTTCTGTTCCGTTATAGATTCATCTAATTGTATAGGTGGTGTTTGGGAAGTATGCTTAAGTAACAAATATTGTTACTATTTAATAATCGACTTATAAGATTTATGGCAGTCACTGAGTCACATTGGCTGATGTACTATTCATGTCTCCACGTGCACTTCATATTATTTGTCCCAAAGCCCATATTTTACATTCAAGCCTTCATTATGAAGTCTTCTTGTGACAATTTGGTAGTTCCATTTGCATCTTATATGTCTCTTAGGGATGCAGTTCCTATCTCCTAACTAGCTGTTGTCCTGCCAGGCCTTTGGCACATGTTCTTAGTGCACATTTATCTAGTTATAGTCTATGCAAAGAAAATAAATAGTTACCTTTTATCTGCTTTACCACTAATATACAGGTCCTAGGAATGTAAAAATATATGAGAAACTACAACAGGGTTACTGGTGGTCCCTTGTCAACGGATGTTTTAGCTACATCAGAACAAAATCCTTCTTGTGTGGCCAAATATTATACAGCAGAATTGAAGTTTGGGTCCTAGTGAACTGAATCAAACTCTGGTGTGTTGCTTTCAAGAATGGAATTGTTTTCAGGTCGCAAAGATAATATCTGGATTATATTGCTCCCTAATAACTTGAACCTGCAAAATGGAATAGTTACCTAAGAGCTACATTGGCTTCTACCCTGCCTCAAACAGTCAGCATGCCCTCACTTCCTCCCTTCAGGTGTGCCTGTTTAGCAGAAAACAAGTACGGAAAAAGAATGAAAATTTTGTTCAAACTGTTTGTAGAAAATAAACATCCATAGTTCTAGATATATTTTTTATTTTTAATAACTGATTATTTATATCTTGCATAAATCATTGATTTCCAAATTAAATTTGATGACTTGGCCCTAGCAGGTTTATTACTGCTGGACAACTTCTGCTTGTGGAACATAATGCGAAGTTGTTAGTTCACTGAGGATGACTTGCAACCAACCATGTTGAAGTCATTGACTCTTTTTATCCTTCTATCTATGCACAATTGGACAAACAGATTTTGCATTGCTTGAAAATTTTGGAGATCCAATTCAACATCATGATACATTGAAGATGGCGTTTGTGTTCTAGGCTAAGCAGAGGTGTCATGTATTATGACATTTTCTAATTTAATAATTCAGGTGTGGAGGCTGCTGGAGTTGTGACAGCTGTGGGCCCGGGAATTACTGGTAGGCAAGTTGGAGATGTTGTTGTCTATGCTGGTCGACCCCTGGGTTCATATGCTGAAGAGCAGATTCTCCCAGCAAACAAAGTAGTTCCTGTTCCTTCCTCCATTGGCCCAGTTATTGCTGCATCCATCATGTCCAAAGGCATGACAGCTCAGTTTTTACCTCACCGTTGTTTTAAGGTAGGCTTTCATAATTTCCTAGGTAGTATGCCTTTATCCTTTCACTTTATAATAATATACTATCATTGTTGGCTCAGAAGCCAAAACGAAAAGAAATAAAACTCTCCAGGAAAGGAACTGTATTGATTCTTAATTTTTCAGTGCTTCAAAGTACAGCAGGAAATGGGCATTTATAGTGGTTTTCTAAGAGCCTTTTTGTTCTAACTTTTCTAAAAATATCTCCCTCATGCAGATGCCCATGCAAGCTTTTGAGTTTTCCTATAACTAGATGCAAAGTTTTTAACTCTTTCGAGGCATATCTGGAAAATTTCATGGCTAGGTGCAAATTAAGGTTACAATTTCAAGAAATCTTCTTGGGTTCTTTGCTAATTGTGTTAGAAAATTTCATAATTGTGGATCTTCAATTGATGAAGGCCATTCGTTCAATTATTTTTGAGTTTTGTATTCTGAGGGGATACTCATCACAATTATTTAGTGTTTGCTACCAGTTGTCATCACCTGTTTTAAGTACTCTTCTATGGTTGATATTTGTGAAATGTTCCATCGAATAAAGTAATACACTTGTTTCTCTGAATTGATGGTGGAGCCATGTCAGCAGTACTAACCTATTGTATTGTCGTTCATAGCAATTTTTAAAATATATATTGATGATTAACAAATTATCAGTCATTTAAAGATCTTTTTGTTGAAGCTAGTTTTTTGTCCATTATGTGGATTTCTATTTTTGTTTTGTGAAATTATAAATATAGATTATGCATAACCATACATTGATACTAACAAAATTATTGACTTTCATAGCCAAAAAAAAATTGCTTCTTCCAGTGTCAGGTATCAGCATATTATACTGATTAAGGGAATGGTGTACCAAAGGAATTTCTAGTCAATGGTTTAAAGTCTGACAATCTGCAAAATGAGATAGTTCTACCACAGAACAAAATGGACTAATTATATGAGCTACACTTTCCCTTCGTGAGTTGATGACCTAGATTTAATCCAGATATAAGATTGTTACAGTGCCAGGAGCTTTGACATTTTTGCTATGATCATGGCTGGCTAAAATATCATTATTCATCATTGCATTTTTTTTTTTTTTTGGTGGTGAAACTGATTTGCTTGTTAATATTTTTTTCCTTGCTTGTAAACAGACACTAAAATGGATATCAGTAAAATATTATTACAGGTTGAACCTGGTCACACAGTCCTTGTCCACGCAGCAGCAGGTGGGGTTGGATCTCTGTTGTGTCAGTGGGCAAACGCTCTTGGTGCAACTGTTATAGGAACTGTATCTACTGAGGAGAAGGCAGCCCAAGCCAAGGAGGACGGGTGCCATCATGTTATATTCTATACAGAAGAGAATTTTGTTGCTCGCGTCAATGAAATTACATCAGGAAATGGAGTTGAAGTGGTCTATGATTCTGTAGGAAAGGATACCTTTCAGGTAGTAACATGCCTATTGATCAAATTCCTGCCACACCTAAATAACTGAACTTTATTTGGCAGATAACTGAGCGCTTGAGACATGAAATATTTTTCAGGAATGTGTCATCTATATGATGTTACCATCAGAATTTCTTTATATATTCTAGTTCTTCTGTTGTAGTAGTTCAGTATCTGGGAAAGCTAGTGAATTTAGGGTAAGTTGGTATTGATCGCCATTTAAGAAGGTTGCTTGTGTATTTAGATAAGTCAATGGCATTCAGCCATTTTCTGATTTTCAAGATGGCATTTAGTCATTTTCTATTTTTTCATAGTAATTCAGTTTGATGTTGACCTATTATAACTTTTTAATCTACACATATCCCTTGTTGTGTCCTATATTTTTGATGTGTTCAATTGTTAGCATTGTACTGCATGTCCATTTGGTGCAATTTTTATCATTAACCAGAGCTAGGCGATGTACCAAACACCAACTGGATCCATGTTGCAGAAGTGTATAACTCTGTAGTAATTGTTGTGTTGATATTTTTGGTATTGTACTTTAACACCATGGAGATTTCCAGTGAGGTTTTAAGGACTGTGGAAGTATAAAAGTTTAGATTTGTCAATCTATGTTTCACATTTCCAATCATGTTATTATAACTGCTAAAAACTGAAGTTGTTAGAAAAATTAAGGTCTGACTAAGTTGTTATTCTAATTTCTTCAGGGATCTTTGGAATGCTTAAAGCTTCGAGGATACATGGTCAGTTTCGGGCAGTCTTCAGGTACACCGGATCTAGTTCCATTATCCACACTGGCTACAAAATCTCTGTTCTTGACACGGCCGACTCTAATGCAATATGTTGTCACTGGCGATGAGTTGCTGGAGACAGCCGGAGAGGTGTTTGCTAATGTTGCTTCGGGAGTCTTAAAGGTTCGGGTCAATCACACATACCCTTTGTCTGAGGCTGCAAAAGCACGTGCAGACGTGGAGAATAGGAAGACATCTGGGTCTGTAGTGCTGATACCGTGAAGGTAATGAGTTTTATGTGATAAACATTAAAGTGCTACTTTAATTCCTCTTAATAGGTACTCTAGGATGTAAATATTATTGTAAATGTGTTATTTTCCTTTGGATTGATTATACTTTATTCTGCAGCTGTCTATTCTGGTATTGTGTTGTCATGTTTGTCTAGCATGGGAATTAACTGGTGAGGGCAATTGTCTTTACAAACAAAAATTAAATTCCACGTGTGTTTACGAGATACTCTTATTGCCTTTACAATTTGGGCAAAACTGTATGGACGTTAGTTGAAAGATCAAAGGGGCTTGTTGCAAGTTTTGCAATAATTTTGCTGACTTTTTCCATTAAATTTTACAATTTTTTTCTATAAAACTGCAACATTTTAACAGAGCATTTAAATATTTTCGCATTTCAAGTATGACCGTATATGTTGCAATTTTTTATGGAAAATGTGAGATTTTATAAAATAATTGCTACTTTATAGTTCATATCCTAAACACTTAATTTTTTTTTATCTAATCACGGAACTTCCTATAAGAGAGGAAGTAAAACACAAGCTCAAAAGTATGATTTTAAGAAAAATCTAAACGTGTGGCAACACCCTGGATGACACACGAGAAAAACATTTTTATGATGTAATTATTTATTGTGAACAAGATTTTTTAAATTCTTTATTAAAAAATAAAAACTAAATTTTTTGTATTCACCATTATTGAAAGATCATAAACTTGAAACTCTAGATTTTTATCTAATTTACAGAAAACTATTATTATTGCAAAAAAAGTGTAAATTAATATTTAAAATCTTCAAAATGAGTGAAAGATTGATGGAAACTTATTTTTATTCCATCGATTGAAAATGGGCTGTCAAAATTACATAGTAAAATATATTTAAACCCCTTATATTTTGGATGATGTACGATTTATCTTCTGCCTCCGCTGAACTATATAAATAGTCAAATTAAATTCGTGCCATTATGTTTTCGTCCGATTTAGTGACAAATTGAACACATGATTACTCATCCATTATTTCCACTATTGTCCGACGAAGTTTCTTTGAGAAAAACTCGCGTATTTGTTGGTTCTTCCGCCACCTTTTGTTGAACAAGTACCCCTCAATTTTTATAAGAAATTAAGGATGTAAATTTAGAAAAGTAATAGTATTGAAATTTTTTTATATTGAAATAGTAAGTTTCTCAATAAAAAATAGTAGGTTCCCGGATAAAAGATTGTATATTTACTTTTCATAAATTGAAAGCAATTGATAAGTAGGAAATGAAAGGATTCAAATTCCCGTTGTCTCATGACAACAATAATTAAAACATGCAGATGCATTTGGTCCTCAACCATTGATCACAAAGAACCCTTTCCGTGATGTAAGACTTGGGACATTATTTGTAAGGAGAAATTATATTAAGGAGATTTGACTTAAATAAATGCATTCAATATTTTATATCTTTTAAAATTATATGTACTCTTCTCTTAAAACACTTTTATTATTATAAAATATAAAGATATTAAATTTTTAAATTACAATTTCTATTTTAATGTTATTCTTCATAATTGAAAATTTATTTACCTATATTTTTATGCACAAACTAATGTGAATCCCATGCCAAGGGTGGATTAGTTAAGATTATATATATATATACACTTAGTTCAAATAGTTAAGAAAATAAATGAAGACTAAGTCATCAAATGAATGAAAAGAAATTCAAAATAAAAAACTTGTCCTATCAAACTAAATTAACTTTACATAATAAAATAAATTTATCCTATCAAAATAAAAAATTCAAAATACAATTGACTTAAGGTTGTATTATATTATATTGAATAGAAAAAAAATCCATGGTATGAAATATATGAAGGTACATTCAACTTAGAATTTAAAATTGATTCATTGTTAGTATAAATTAATTTTACATTATCGCCTATCTATATATTATCCTATTAATAAAAAATTATTAAAATTCTTTTACTATTGTAAAAAATTCTTAATAATGATATATCCTCTTTTCATTTATTGATAATGTCAAACATTTTATACTAATAATGAATCAAAATCAAACTCCACAATTTATGGATAAGCTTATGAAATAAGTGAAGGTACATTCTGCTTTCATTATTAGAGTCTTCTATATTGGGTTTTTTAATGGACGTATATATTATATATATATGTGTAAATAACAATTATAATTGTATATTATTAGTTATCATAGAATTTGAATCAAATTAAAATGATCCAATAAAATCTAAAGTTGAATGAATTTAAATCATCTCATTAAATATGAGCTTTATAGACTTTTATGTGTAGAAATTCCAAAATCTTATTTTTTTTTTCATTTATGATAGGTGAATTAAAAATAAGAAAAATAAAGAAAATAAATAAGTGGTTATGGTTCCTAAATTGTGTGTAAGAATTTTATTTTGTAATATCATATCATTAGAAAATAGGGAGAGGTTTTGCATAGAAAACTTATACGTACCAATTTAGAAAATTAAGAACTGCGAAATCATAGTCTTTTTAATTCTTATGAATCCAGATACACTTTCATATCTAATATATTTTTCTATGTTTAAAAATGAAAAAAATCTAAATTTTAATAATAAATTTTATCATTATCATAATTAATTTTTTTAACAGAACCATGAATTATTGAGAAGAAAATACTTAATTTGAATCAGAATTTTATGGATTCAACTTCAGTGTAATATATCCCTTCCTACCCAGCTAACATACAACTGTTAGTGTCACCCTTGGCTGGAATTGTGATTTCGCATATAACCACATTGAATTGCGATTTTGTTAAACGGCGTTGACTTGTAACTGTGATTTCCATTTTTTCGTTGCGTTTGTATACATACATACATACATACATACATATATATATATATATATATATATATATATATATATATATATATATATATATATATATATATATAATTCGTTGGTTTTAAAAATAGGTTTATATAATATCTATGAATTTAGTATATCCATTTTTATGGATTAAGGATGCATGATTTATCATTTTATATATATAAAGCATATTTGAAAAACGGATTGAGATTTGATGTTCAGAACGTATATAATTTTATATATATATATATATATATATATATATATATATATATATATATATATATATATATATATATAAGGATGATATCAATCATTATATATATATAAATCATATTTGAAAAACGGATTGAGATTTGATGTTGAACATCAAATCAGAACGTATATAATTTTTTTTATATATATAAGGATGATATCAATGGTATTCAGTTTTTTAATTTAATATATATGATGTTAGTGTTATATTGTTTTATGAATTCATATTGATCGATTATATCTGTGGATTCAAATTCATATTTTAGTATCTTTTATTCTTTATTTTTGGATGTCTAATATTTTAAATTAATTGATTGAAGTAACAAGTTATCAAAATAACCTATCTTGTGTAGATTAACTAATTTGAAATATTAAGATAATTGTATATTTGGATTTCAAGCAAATAATGACTAGTCCAATGGAAGGTTATTATTTACTTGAAATTCAAACACACTTGTGATGATAATCATGTAGCAATTGTTATATTTTTCATGTAAATGTTAAGTCGATCCAAAGAAAAGCTTATTATTTAATAGGAATTTATTATCAATATTTGATTACTACACTAAAAATACCACTTACAAGTTAATTTTTTTGTCTGAAGACTGAATGTTAATTTTATGCTAGGTATCTTGTGATACGATTTACCATTATTTGAATTTATTAATCATGTTGAATTCAAATTTTGATTATGAGCTTGTTGCTTTATGATTTTATTCTTTATTCAGTAAATGCTTCTAATGCTTTGGGATCTACAAACATTAATTCTATCTCTATACTTAATGGAACAAACTCTAAGAATTGAGAAGAGAATGCCATGATCATTCTTAGTTGCATAGATTTAAACCTTACTATTTGAGTTGAGCAACTCTTTCTCTTATGAATGCAAGTTCCTTTGATGTTAATAGGGATTTAGAGAAGTTGGAATGCTCAAATCGCATAAATCTTATGATCATGAAACATGCAACTCTAAAAACTTTCAAGGTAACAATGTTTAAGGAGAAAATTGTTCCTTAAAGAATTTGAGAAACATTTTGCAAAAAATAAAAAAAAGTGGAGACAAGTACCCTTTTAGAAAGTATTGTTTACATGAGGTATAAGGACAAAGGAAACATTAGGGGGTACATTATGAAAATATCTCATCTTATATCATCAAAACTAAAAAAGCACTAAAGTTAGACTTGTCTAAGGACTTGCTTGTGCATTTGGTTCTAATCTTTCTTCCTAAACAATTCAGTCAATTCAAGGTCAATTATAACTATCAAGCAGAAATAGACCCTTAATGAGCTCATTTCAAGAAGAAGAAAGATTGAAGTAAGAAAAGACTAAAAGTGCTTATTTGGGTTCAATCTTTAAAGACAATAACAACAAAAGGAAGTAGGATAAGGAAGTTACAGTTGCTCTTTTATAGAAAAACAACATAAGGAACAAAAAGGGCAATAAGGAGTTTACTTGCTACTTCTGTGGAAATACTTCTCATAAGAAGAAACTATGTACCAAGTATCACACTTAGTTTCTTAAAGAAAGATATGCTTTTCTTAATTTGGCTTGTTTTGAGGTAAATTTAACTCTAAGGCTTGGACAAACTTGGTAGGTAGATTTCAATGCTACTACTCACATAAGTGTGCCTATATAGGGTTACCTGAGTTGTCGAAAACCAAGTAATAAATTTATTTGGGTGATAGCAAATTAATCAAAGTTCAAGCAATTAGAACTTTTAGGTTATTGTTAAATATTGAATTTTATTTGGATTTGAATCATACTTACATTGTACCATTATTGAAACATGATTTGGTTTCTATTTTTGTATTAAACAAATTTGCTTACTCTTATTCTTTTGAAAACAATCGATTTACTCTTTTTTATGGTTCAAAACTTGTTAGTTTTGATTCTTTATCTAGATATAATAAAATATACCTGCGTAATACAATTACCTCATTTAATTAAACCTTATATGTGTTGGGAATTTAGATTATTACATGCAGTGGAAATTCAAAATTTAATTTGAATTCTACCTAGGATCCATGCAAAAAGCATAAATCAATGATTAGGGTTTTACTTATTGGGCACTCATGTTTCTATTGATCAAAACTTGAGAGTGGATGAATCAAACGCTGGCTAGAAGGTACAGTGTCTCTACGGTATCCACACGGAGTGAACAACGACCTCTTGCCTTTCACGAATCTGTTAAGATGTGTTTCTCTCTCTAGGAATTAGGATTCGATGTTTTCTAAGTGATTTAGGGTTTTAGGAAGCTTATGAACGTGTGTTTAATGTGCTGCCCTCAAGCCCCTTTTTATAGAACTTAGGCAAGCCACAATCCTAGTCCTATTAGGATAATGCTTCCAAAATCCTAATCACATTTAACAACTCATCTTATCCTTATCCTAGAGATAATGAGGAGAGATAGGACTTATCTATTAATTATCTAATATTATCTCATAATATAAATATTTTAATATTCGATAATTGTATATAGTTATCAAATATCAAAATAATATTATCTCATAATATATTTATCTAATATCTGATAACATAATTATTTGATATTACTTTAATATCAAATAATATCACATAATATTATATATATATATATATATATTACATGAACAACACATTATTATTCTTAATAATAATATATATGCACGAAAATAAGTTCAATTAATTGGATATTAATATAATTAAAGTCCAATTAATTATTATCTTATTCCTACTCCTTTTGTGTGACCCTATAGGTTCTTACTACATTGACAATGACTCATTATTGAGTTATAAACAGTAAGCAGTATCTAACAATACATCACTGCCACTCAAGTAGTAAGAATATCTGTGATTCAACATCCACCTAATATATGATCAACGTTTTATATCATAATCCTTTTTATAATAATATCCAAATTGAACTGGAGGCATGAAATGTATCATCTTCGTCAATGTTCAATTTATATTTCTTGATATTGAGTAGACTTAAAATAAATGATTAATATCACATATTAATCTAATTAAGCATGGCCATGTATTTTTAAGTCTCACTCAATCAAAGGGCCCAAGGATATTTCTCTTTTATACAAGAGTAACAAAATCTCATCTACATCACTCACTTCCCTTTGCATGATTCATGACACACGTAATCAATGCCCTATTCGTCATCCTGATTAAAGGTGACATAGGATAATATTAAAGTGAGTAATTCCTCATGTAGGGAACCGTAGTGACTTCAGGTCAAAGGTTTATGTGTATTTGTGATCATATGAGAATAACTTATAACACGTTTATCCATGCAATATTCTCATAGTGGGTCAATCTAGTACATTGTTCACTAACAATGTACTCATGTATTGACTTGATGTCACATATCCATGATTCGTAATCATCAGTCACTATACATGCTAGTCTTAATATATTATTACTATCATTTTTCGTAATAATACTTGACTAGGGGTATTTTAGGAATAGTAAAATTATTTCAAGGATAATTATTATATTAAGTTATAAATCGCACAGAATAAAATTATTAAAATAAAATATAATAATTAAATTACCTAAAATAAAATATAATACATTGTGTATTATTTCAATCATCTATATGATTGGTTCTTGGGACACACACCAATAATATGTTAATTCATGTGGTACCAAAAGGAAATTAACTAATGAGAATTTTACATCATTTTGGCATAAATGTTTAGAGCACATCTCTAAAGAAAAAATTGAAAGACTTGTGTCAAATGAAATTCTTGATCTTCTTGTTCTATCAAACTTTAAAGTTTGTGTTGAGTGCATTAAGGGAAAATAGACAAATAGAAGGAGATTAGATGCCAAAAGATCTTTAAATATCTTAGAACTAGTACATACAAATATTTGTAAGCCATTCCTTACAACTTCTTAGAATGGTTAACAATATTTTATTACATTGATAAATAACTTTTCATGTTACAAATACCTCTATTTCATTTATGAGAAGTCTTAAGCACTATATGTGCTTAAGGTTTTTAAAGTTGAATTTAAGAATCAACTTAACAAAAGAATTAAAGGCATTAGGTTTGACTGCAGTAGTGAATACCATAGTAGATATGATAGATCAAGTGAACAATGTTTAGGTCCATTTGCCAAATTCCTATAAAAGTGTGGAATTGTCCTATAATACATGATGTCCTGAAGCCCTAACATGAATGGTATTGCTGAAAAAAGAAACAAAACATTAAAGGATTGGATTAGGAGTATGATTAGTCATATTACCTTACTGAATTCAATTTAGGGAGAGGCATTAAAGGTCATAGCTTACATCCTCAACAAGGTTCCAACTAATTCAATAACTAAAACCTCTTATGAATTATGGATGAGCAAGAAGCCTAGCATATAATATCTACATGTTTAGGGTTGTCCAATTGAGGCAAGGTCTTATAGGTCAAATGAAAAGAAACTAGACTCAAGAATAGTTAGGAGCTATTTTATTGGGTACTTTGATTGGTTTTGAGGGTACAAGTTTTATGATCCTATAATTAAGTCCTTTATTAAGATGGGGAATGCTTAATTCTTTAAGGATATTGAGTTTAAGTGGTGAAATAAGGTTAAAATAAGGCTAAAAACTTTATTTTTGAAGAGGACTTTGTTTCTCTTCCTATGGTTGTCATTGATCATGATCAGGTTTTTATTCTTGATATTGCTCAAAAAGTAACTCCATAACCATAAGACAATGTTGAAAATCTCCTTAATCAAGATCAACAGGTTATTCATCAAGAATAAACTCAACAACCTTGAGAACACATGCCATTAAAAAAATCCACTAGAGAGAGAGAGAGAGAAAGGAGAAATGTGATTCCAAATGATTATATCATCTTTCTCTAAGAACATAAGGTAGACTTTGAAATGGTGGAAGATGTTCTAATCAATTTCCATTAAGTTATTAAAAGTTACAACTATCAAAAGTAAAAAAATCCACTTATACGCTTAAACAAGTTTCTCTTCAATAGTATACCAAGTTGTCACCTAATTTGATTTTGAGAAGAATGTAATTGATGATTGTATATACAACAAGTTCACTAGGAGTCTAATGTATGCTCAAGTTTGTATGTGTTTAGATATTACATACATTGTTAGGATATTAGGTAGATACTTAAGCAATTTAGGAATAGATAGTTGGAAGTAACCAAAAGGTTCATGTAGTATCTTTAGAGAACAAAGAATAACATGCTCACATAGAAAAGATAGGATTAGTTAGAGATTATTGAGTATTTCAACTCTGATTTTGCAAGATGAAGACATTCATAGAGCCACTTTAGGCTATATCCACTTACTTGTTAGAGGAGCTACTTCCTAGAAGAGTGCTAAGCATAAACACATAGCTTCTTCCACTATGATAGTTAAATTTATAGTATGTTATGAAGCATCTAATCATAGGATATGTCATAAAATTTTGTTACTGGGTTGCAAATTGTTAATGGTATTGAAAGACTATTAAAGTTGTTTTGTAACAATAAGTGAGTAGTACTATATTCCAATAACGACAGAAGTTCATTAAAGTCAAAGCACATAAACATTAAATTCCTAGCTATTAAAGAAGAGTTCATAGTGATTAGATATCTATAGAGCATATTGGAACAAACTCCATGGTTATAGATTTGCTCACTAAGCATTTACCATCTAAAGTCTTCATGAGCATACTACTCATATAGGTGTGGTATCCCTTGATGATATGCTAATTAGTGGGATTTTGTATTTATGTATACTTCTATCTACATATATGCTTTATAGGTATCTTACAACTATTTATTATAGTATAAAGATTTTGTATAGTTACACTTTGATCTTATTTGGCTTGATCTCACCAAAGAATAAGATGGACTAATTGGAAATAGGCATGTTAAGATTACATTGTATGTAATTTCTATATTGCATCCATGCTTGATCCATGTCATTGATTACATCGATATATTTGACCATTGATAGATTTAGTTACAATAATTATATCAAAGGTTGCTTTAATCCTATATTGATATAATTGATGAATTGGATTGATTAAAGATGATTATGGTAATGATAAAAATTTTGAACTCATAATTTTATATTATGATACAATTATAAAGTAGGTGCTTGCTAAAGTGCCTCTAGAGGTTTGGTACTCAGGGTGATATAGTAAAATATAGGCCACTGAATAAGATTACAAAAATTTTGGTAATAACTTAGTAATCTCATCCAATGGCCTGTATTTTGCCACACCCCCCGGGTACCAAACCCCTAGGGATACCTTAGAATTCACCTTATAAAGGATTATATATATACATATGTAGTCCAAGTGGGAGATTGTTGGATTTTTTAATAGACATATACATTATCTATATATGTGTAGATAACAATAATAATTATATATTATTGGCTATCATAAGATTTGACCCAAATTAAAGTGATCCAATAAAGTTTATAGTTAAATATGTTTAAATCATCTCATTAAATATGAAATTTTATATGTAGAAACCCAAAAGTCTTATCTTTTATTTATGATGGGCGAATTAAGAAAAAAAATGAAAAAAAAAGTGGTTATAGTCTTCAAACTATGTGTAAATATTTTATTTTCTAATATCCTATCATTAAAAAATACAGAGAAGTTTTCTCTAGAAATCATAATTTCGTTAATTCTAATGAATTCAGGTACACTTCCACATTTAATGTATTTTTCTTGATGATTAAACATTAAAGATTTGAATTTTGATAATGAATTTTTATCATTATCATAATTAAAGTTTTCCTAACATTCCATACCTAATCAAATTAGCATCATTGACAAACTTGCATAAAAATATTGATTCAGCATTATGATTAACTTAGTGTTAAATGAAATTATCAATTGCTTTAACAAAATAACACAATGTGCATAGAAGGTAAATAGAATGGCTTGCTCAAAAGATGCAATTATAAGAGATTCCAAAAAGATTTTTAAAAGCTAAATATGCAAGGTTTTGAAGTTACAATTCAACCTAAAACCACATAATATTTAAGTATGACGAGAACTCAAACTTGATGAATAATATCTGTATATATATATATATATATATATATATATATATATATATATATATATATATATATATATATATATATATATATATATAATATGTATACTAGCAAACTTGGAGGACCCCTAAATGCAAGAAAAAAATGTAAAAATAAAAGTAGGGATCACAAACAGATTACAAAATATAATATTTGTATTAAATTTGAGAACTTATAAATAATACAAAAGAAGAAAAGTAGGAGAAAAACTTGTGACTTGAGAGCTTAAAAGGGCATTCAAGAGAGCTTGCTTTTCTTAGTTGATGGGTCCCATTTTATAGACAATTTCCAAGATTGTTACAAGATTCCTAAATAGTTCTCCGATACATTATTATTACATTTAAGTTAGAAGGATACAATGGCTAACACTCTATTATTATTACAAGTCAAGAAGGTACAACGATCGACACTCTATTTTACATTTAAATTTAAATTAAAATTAGGCTATCACCTACTTTAATTGAATTTGGACTCAGAAAGGTATATCTCTTTTATTGTATTATGTCTCCTTTTCTAATTGAAATTATTTTACTAGGAATTTGCTTGGGAATTTACTGGTAATGGGTTTGTCCTTTTTGCATCAGTAACCACATTTGCTTCAAATTTGAATTTGTATTTACACCAGATGACTCAAATTAGATCTTCAAAATTTATGGAGATTCCATCTCCTTTAAGATCAATTTTAAAATAGTCATCTTTATTTGATTAAGCATATTCTTCAGAATTCTTTTGAATTATTAGATGCTTGAGATTGAGCTTGAGATTTGGATTTAAGCATGAGGCAGATGTTTTCAATTCAAGAACTGAATTCCTTCTTAGTTAAAGTTAAAGCTAGTGCTACCATAAATTATGATTTATTTTTGGAGGAATTGGTTTATGCCCTCCTTGGGATTTTTACTAAATTGAGGGAGTTTATTAAATCATTTTTAAACTCCAGTTTTTTCTACAATAGCGAATTGTTTGAAATTAGCCTACCATTTTACAAATCCTCGCCTCTGGACAATTGGATAGTTACTTTAGAGATTCCAACCAAGTTAATATTCTTAAAAATATGTCCATAGAAGACCTATTTTTGAGAAAAATTATAAAAGTATGGGAAGATTACTATGATTTTCATTATCAAAGTAATTTCTAATGGTTTCCTATCCTTATTTAATATTTGAGAGAAAATTTTCTTCAATTGGTCCAAAGATGTCCTACCACTTAATGAACCAATTTGGGATTTGATACTTGGTATCATGAAGGAGATAAATTAACTAAGAATGTTTGAAATTTTTATTTTGAAAATATAGAGTATTCACCTAAGCCTTTTGGTAATCCTAGTAAGAATATCCTAATAAATTTAGATGAAAAGGTTTTTCAAAATTCTTCATTTTGAATGGTTCTAAGCCCCATTCAGTTCAAGTAATAATTTTCTTAATTTTAAAAATTAAATAAGTCACTAAATTTGGATCATCTTGACTTTTATGATGTTCTATTTTGACAAAGTTAGAATCAACCAAAATGTGCTTATAGGAATCTCTAGATTGGAGTAGCGTATTAAGGACAAAATGCTACCCTTTAGGAAAGACTTTTGGAATAAGATCTTTCGGGTCTTTTGCCCAATATTTGGATTCTATGTAAAGAATATTTTGAAATTTTGGTTTTTTGATATATTTTATCGCAAATTTGATAGGTTTTAATTCTTTGGGAATAACAGCTTTGGTGGAAGTTCCTGCTATTATGATATGGTTCTTTTTATTTGAAATGGCCTAAACAATTTTGGATTGACTAAGGATAAGTTCCTTATCTAGATTTTCCTTTTGTTCCTCTTCTTTAGCAATGTCTGCCCAAGATTTCTTTGTGATTTGGAGAGGTCTTTGGAGAGAGGCTACAAGGGATTGCAATACTTTAATTGAGAAATCATTATCACCAATTTCTTAAGGAGTTGAGGATTTGAATTTAGATTTAGTTGATGATTTGGAGGAAAAGGCAATTTTTTTGCCTTTCTCTTCTACAATTAGTTTTAGTTTAGTTGGTCTTGATTTTTGGGGAGGATCAAGAGGATCTAGATTTCTGGATTTCTTTAGTGGCATGATCACTAGTTTTTTCCCTGCAAAAATTCTCTCATAAGAAAATCTAGAAGAGAATTTGAAGAGCTTTTTAAATGTTTAATTTCGAAATTAAAGACATTTAAGATGCCTTACCATCTGGTAAAAATATGTTTTGATGCAATATTTTTTACATCCTTTTCCAAAATAGATTTGGTAAAACTGTAATTAACTTTGATAAGAAATTTTTTATTTAAAAGTTTAGAGTGGAATTTTTGAACATATAAAGCAATTGCCAAAATTTCTTTCTTTGGATGGAATAATTTTGTTGTGTAGAATTTTAATGTTTGGATGCAAATGCAACAATATGCTTTTTGTCATTTAAAACTTGTTTGAGGACATCTTCATCACCTAAATTAGAGGCATCAATTTCAACAATTTTAGATGTATTTAGGTTTGAAATATGCAGAAAAGAAAGACTTTTAACTTGAGCTTTAACTTGTCCAACTATTTTGGTATGAACATTAATCTAAGGAGGAGGATTTTTCTTAAGATGTTCAGCAAAGGTTTGATAGGATTTGAAAGATTTGGAAAGAAATTTGAGATATAGTTTAAACATCCCAAAATTTTTTGAAATTAAGTTATTTCAATTCATTGGTCAGGAAATTTGTTAGCAAACTTAATTAATTTTTCAATTGGAGTTATAGTTTCTTGATAAATATAATGACCAAGAAATCAAATTTTAGTTTGAAAAAGAGAATATTTAGCTTTTGAAATAGCTAAACCATTTCTTTGAGTTATTCATATGAAGGAAATTACTAAGATGTTTAAATGTTGATTGATATTTTCTAAGAACACTAAAACATTATCAATATAAACAATGCTAAATTTAGAAAATGGATTATAAATATCATTCATAATCCTTTGAAACTTTGAGGGTCAATTCAAATGGTATTATGTTCCATTCATATTAACCAAATGGTACCATAAATGTTGTTTAATATTTGTTTTTAGGTTTTATTTGAATTTACCAAAAAACCAAATTTCCCATCAAATTTTGAAAAAAAATTTGCCAAATAAAGACAATTCAGTAAATTCTTCTTGTTAGGGATAGGATATCGAATCCATTGTAGTGCAATGTTGAGCGACTTAAAATTGATAACAAACCTCGGTGTGCCTTGCTCAATTTTAGCACTCTTATTAACATAGAATGCTACATATGACTAAGGATTTTTTATTTTCTAATGATCCTTTTTTTAAGAGATCTTTGATTTCTCTCTAGTAATGGTCCAATAGTTCTTGGCTCATCTAGATGGACCTTGTAACTCCCTTACTTATTAACACCTTAATTCTCATTAAATAGGTAATTATTGTGCAATTAGGCCTTTTTGAAGCTAATTTAAGATTCTGCGAAACAAAATATTACAGATTCTGAGTTTCAGAAGTTTTCTGCTCATTTCCAGAATTACTGGACCAACTTAAAAAATATGAAAAACTACTTTGTAGAACTCTAAAAATCATGAAATTTAATTATATGAACCTTTCACGTGTTAAATTAATCCTGTAAAAATTTGACATAATTTAGACATCATTAGGCCTTTCAAAACTCACAGAAAAGTGTTCCTGTCCCAGTGCTGTCCAGAATTCACAACTGTAAAAGTAAGCCCTTATTTCAGGGGGTAAATAAACTCCGAATAAGCTCAAATTTGTTATGGAACTTAATTAACATGTTATATACTTGAAATAAAATTTTCAGATCAAAATTAATTCATTTACTGCTTCTGATCACTGAGTTACAATTAGTACTCAGCACTGTGACGATAACAGGGCAGTCCAAAACATATAATAAATTCACATAACATAGGAGCTTATTTTAAGCTGAATTTTGGTACAGAGGATGGTAAATAAATTAAGTTCACTACTGAATTTTATCATAATTTTTATAGCATCAAAACTCAACCAAAAGTCCCTGCAAACATACTCCTCTTATTGCCTACAAATTCACTGTTCATTTGGTCATTTACTATTCATTTGGTCATTTCCAATTTCACACATATTGCATACTTAGTTGCCTTTTACTCCAAACCAACTCACAATACATCAAATTCATATATTTCATATAATATAGGCAAGGGTCATATAGTTATACAAAAGTTTAACTTACAAAATATATATCCATCACATATTAACATCACAAACTCTATAAATATTTTTAATGCAACTTCAAAACATTATTCTCCTTTGTCAAGAGGGCCTTTAGAAGTATCACCTAGAATGGTTAGTAACAATATAAAAACATAAGAAATAAGATTTCCCAATAGCTAGCTATTTCAAAAAAAACATATCAAGCCATTCCAGATCCTTAAGTCAATAAAAATATACATTCCAAAATCAATTAATCAATCATTTAACACATTATTTCATAACATTATCATCTAATACCATTGTAGGAATCATGCACCGCACACAGCAATCATCAAACCCATTCAAGGACTCATATAGATATCTAGATGGCTATCACAGATAATCGTACCTAGGCCTCATACACAGTAATTTCACTATCTTCCCGGGGTACTCGAACCATAAGCCTCACATACAGCATTTCATTATCTTCCCAAGGTACTCGAGCCATAGGTACTGCACACAGCAATTTTGTACACATTCCATACAATGGCACAAGATACAGAAAAGCATGTAAATAGAAAACAGAGCTTAAGGATAAAGTTAGCTACCTTTTAAAAACTTCCAATAGTGATGTTTCCTTTGCCTTCATTTAAAAACTTCTTTACAATTCCTCTTATCTTTCCAACTTGTCACTTCTTAGTCTACATAAATACACATCATAATTCTTATTAAAACATCATCATTTTTCTTTAACTTCATGCATTCTTCACTTCCTTCACATACACTAAGCCATGAAGGAAGTACTCAAATTTTAATGTACATTCCAATACCTCCTAAATTTCATTGTAATATATTATTCTAATCTTCCAAAAATACAATTAAATGGCTAAAACTCCTTCCTTTCCCATGCTCACGGTTTTGGCTTTCAAAAGGGGATTTTCACACAAACTTTCATAATTCAAAATTTCATCTTCCATAAGCTCCATAATTCATAAGAATCATTCTAATTTCATCAATTTAGCCAAATTCCAAACAAATCATACCAAATCCATACATACACCATTATGCCTCTAAAACCCTAGTTTGTACATCATGATTTCTTGTTATTTTTACACCAAACCAAAGCCATAGATTAACATAATAACATCCAAAACATCATTAGACATACTCAAATTATTCAAAACTCCATGGTCAACCTCCTTTGACCACACCAACATCAAAATTTCAAGAAACTAAAAAGAGTACATTAAAGAGCTTTTAGAGGAGAACATTTTTACCTCTTGGAGCAACTTGAGAATCCTCACTTAGGGCTCACCAAACTTCATCAAACTTGAGGTTTCTTTAATTTAAACACACTAATAAATAGAGCTCGATGAGAGGAGCAACTTTGTCTTCTACACCTAAGCTTAAATCTCATTATTTTTGGGTGAAAAAGCTAAATGAAATTTTCTCTCTCTTCCTTCTCTCTCTAACTCACGGTTTTAGCTTCTTTCATGGAGTCTTCCATGACTTTGGAGAAGAAAGGAGAAGGAGAAAGAGTTTTCATGAAGCTTCAAGGGTATTTTGATCATTTTTGAAAATTTCAAGGGTATTTTGATCCTTTCTTATCAATTAGTACGGCTATTCTTGCCATTTTCTTCTAATAATGACACTTGTCATGTGTCTATTGGCCACACTAAATAAAATTACATATTAGATCCCAAATTCTTGTTATTCATACTTTAACTCCCAAATTCTTGGTTATTCACACTTTAACCCACACCCGATTTTGTACTTTTGCAATTTGGTCCATAGGGTATCTGTCTGTTTAAAATTCCTTACACTGTCAGACTTGGACAACTCCCATTTCTAGGATTTTCTAACTTCCTCTAATCATCTATACTATTTAGGAAAAATTAATTCCTTTCCTATTACCCTTTTTCCTTCAAAATTTTGATTACACTTACACTTAATTCCTTTCAACTTAAGATTTACCTACCAAGCTAATTCAAATGTGCTCTTCATTTCTACGACCTTAGAATTTAGAGATTCAAATGATAGAATTAAAAATTCAGGACATTACAGACCTCGCCTTGGTTAGAATTTTTCTTTTAGAAAAATCTTTCTTATATGGCAATTCTATCATATGCTATTTTCTATTCCAGAATGCATTTGGAAAGTCAACCCAAACATTGTCGACAATCCTCTTTTCCAAAGATTTGATCTTTTCTTGGACAATTGGATTTACCAATTATTTTTCTATCTTTCTATAAGATATTTCTTTAGAAAAGTAGTTGATTTTAGCTTCCTTGTAATCTATCAACTTAATCTTTTCATATTTTTTAATAAATTGGTAGATGATTTTTTCTCTAAGAACTTTGATGGTAACCCTTCATCTAAAAACTTATAAGAAGTTAAGGCTTGAAAAGAGTTCCCAAGATAACTTTGTTGGATAAATTTTTAACAAATAAAAAACTTTGATTTGTTTGATAAGAAAAACTAACAATCTCTATATCCAAAAGTTTAAAATTAATTTCAAGTAGGGATCTATTAGAAAATTAGATATTTAGTTGAAACTAGACCTTCTTGGCTATAGATGATATTTGCCCCTGTATCAAATAAGGCAATTATTTCTAATTCCTAGTTATTTTTAACTATTTTGATTGGAATATGATATTTTGGAATTGGGGCCTTAAAAATATATCTTAAAAAATTATTTTCTTCATCCCCATTAGTTTTAATTTTTTCTTTCTCTTTCAAAGAAATATAAAGTTTAGGAAGAATTTCTATCGGAGCTTTTAAACTTTTTTTAGCTCCTTCACTTTTATTTTGAGAAAATTTATTTTAGATTGTAAATCCTATCATGTAACAAGTTTTCTTTGTTCTAACTTAAATCTATTCGAAACATGTTTGAAATTGTAAGTATTTGGTTAAGAAAACCCTTTTGAAAATAAAGGTTTATCCATACTTTACTTAAGTTTTTAGAGATACTCTTACTTCTTTTCATTATTAGGATAATCACTAATAATGTCAAGAAGTAACTTTTGCTCTATATTAAGCATATTTATCTCTTACTCAAAAGATGATTCTTCTGAGGATATTTTATCATCTTTAAGTAGTTGAGACATTTATGGTACTTGGTCTTATTCATTTTCAAGTTCCTCTTCTAACTGCGAAGATTTCTTAGCAAGAAGATTGGATATTTAGTTCAAAATAGATTCATCTAACTCCTATTGCCTAATCCTTCTATTCAATCTACAACATTTACCTATATGCCTAGGTTTATTACACTTGTAATACATTAGCCTAATATCTTGTGCTTGATAAGGAGGTGGAGTATATCTAGGTTTAGTTTTTCTCCTTTGGTATGTTTTGGATTGGTGTTTTGGTTGTGGCTCAAGCTTTAGTTCAATAAGTTACTACTTAGTTCTTCACCTATGTTTATTATGTTTAAAGGTTCTTAGGCAAATGAAACCAAACTGTTCACAGAAGATTCCTAATTCTCTTCTATTTTGGGCCTTTTCTTTGGCTAAGTATCTTTGGATTTTTTTCATCTTGATAGATTTTGAGGGCAACCTTTTGAACATAACTCACTAATTCTCCATAATTAAGCTACTTATAAGAAATTTGACTATTGTACCGGTTTCTATTTTTTTTTTACCTTATCTCCTAAGGATCTAGGAAGACCAACAAGAAAATTTTCTTTCCAAAAAGGTTAGTTACTATTTGACGTAGAAAAGATTATGCTAAAGAACATATCTTCATACCATCTAAAATTAGATAAGGATTTGTATTTAAGGTTTAAAAAAGTTCAGCAGATTTGTTTTTCCAAATGTTTAAATCACCTATAAAGTGTAGGGTGATGGTGTAAATTAAGGTATTTACGGCATCTAGAATTGGTTGGCTATTAGCTTATGAGATTACACACCTATTTTGATCATGCCTAATTGAATCTATTATTTGGATTTTCTCTATTTTAGTAAAGTGTTCATCCCACCATTCTTTGAGTTAACCAGTAAATCCTACAACTAGATAGTGGAGTACTATTGTATTGTCAGAATTATGGTTTGATTGGTAGGTTATGCTAACCATGGTCATTTGCTAAAGGGTATTGAGAATTTCATATTCAGACTTGCCATCTATGTTCCATTCATAGATGTTATTCCTGCTATAGGAATTCTAAATAATTTGGGGTTTTCCTTTTATAACTTGGTCAGGTAACTAGCCCTTTGGTAGTACAATTTTTTAGGTATTCTCTAATTAGTTTCCCTAGGTTCTCTTTTAATTGGATTTATCTCTTAACATTCTTCTGAAGATGTTTTAGAATCAACATTAAGAGCTTTTACCATCTGACTGGAAATAGATTTAACTAATAGGGGTGTTTCTGACTCATCAATATACACCTTCCTTAGTTTTTGGTTTAGTTCTTCCAGCATTTGGTCTATTTTTGCTATAATTGGATCTTTGGAGAAAGTTATTTATTTATTAGAAAGGATTTGGTAAGACTTGAACAAAAAGTTTTTAATCTTCTTTATGCTAAAGGATTTTCCTACAAATTTCCCAAGAATGCCAGAAGATAAAATGTGATTTTCAAGAGTTTGAAGAACTTGTTGGTATAATTATTTTGCTCCATTATGGCTGCAACATCCTTTGCTAAAATAGATTTGCCTTCTCTTGCTCCCCTTTTCAAGCTGTAACTATAGACTTTTTGGGATCTGTCATTTCCATTTAGAATGTTGTTTTAGGTGGTAACTTAGAGATAAGCCTTTCTCCTTTAGTTGTGACCCATTCTTGGGTCTTTATAGTGTCTACATTGACTAAGCTTGATTTTCTAAAAGGATAATCTATTTGCTTGTTTTTAGCATATGCTTCAAACCATTCAAAGAAAGATATATTTGTTTGGATTAAGTTCATAAATTTGTAATAGCTTTCTTAAATATTTGTCCTTAATTCTCCTTTAAATTTATTTAAAAATCAGGTTCTTTGGAGAGTGAATTCCTCCAAATAGGATTCTCTTCTCAAAGAATCCTTATCAATCTAAAACTATTTTTCATAATTCATAGGAAAATAGGATTATCATCAAGACATAGTTATGAAGTGGTAGGTGAATTAATAGATTCAATAGATTCATCATAGTCACTACCATTTCTTATTTGTTCACCATCCTTCTCATCTTTTATCTAAGTGGTTTGACTATATATTGGATTTGGGACTCGTGGAATATTTTCAACACCTTTCAAGTCAACATTAATTGTTAATTAAGAAGATAAAATTGATCTCCTAGAAGGTTCAAGCTTGAGACCTCTCCTTGGCCTAAATATTCTAGAGAAAGATCTCCTTAGCCCAACAACCATATTTCTAGGATTTACCTATTCAAAAGATCCTCTGATTTCTTCAATCTTAGGTTTCCTTCAATTTGAAAAAGAAATCAAGGTGAAACCATCTGTTGTGGTTTCTATCCCTAATATATCTTTTATTGGGATTTCCTTAAGTTTAATAGTACCTTTGACATCCCAGTTCTCAGGCCAATCTATACTATTCCAAATTGTTTCTTTAGAAATTGATAGATTGATCTTTGTGCAATCTATAAGAAAGAAGATAGTTTCTCCTTTTTTGGTTGGTGTTTGATGCACTAAGATCGTGCTGAGTTGTGTAACTTGTAATGGATTTGATTAATAATCACAATAGGAAGCTGTCTAGGCTCCATTGTGTATCCATGTAATTTGACATGAATCTTAAGAAGTGCTTACAAAAATTGGTCTATTGCAATATTTATGTTTGGAAAATAGTTAAAATATATTAGCCCTTGTGATAGATTGGTCTTTACTACTTTTAAGAGAGAATTTTTAAAGTCACTATTGTAACTCCTTTACTTAGTAATACCTTAATCCCTTAATAAATAGGTAATTACTACATAATTAAACCTTATAGAGCTTAATTAGGATTCTGAGAAACGAAATATTACAAATTTTGAGTTTCTGAAATTTTCTGCACATTTCTAGAATTGCTAGTCCAACTTCAAAAATGTGAAAAACTACTTTCTAGAACTCCAAAAATCACGAAATTTGTTCCCATGAATCCTCTGCTCATTGAATTTTTCTTGTAAAAAATTGACATCATTTAGACATCATTTGTTCTCTTAAAATTTGCAGCAAACTAAACTCATTTCAGTTCTGTCCAGAATTTGCATCACCGAAAGTAGGCCCTTATTTCAGGCAGTAACTCATCTTAAATTAAGCTCAAATTTGGTATGGAACTTTATAAATATGTTAAATGCTTTCCATAAAATTTTCAGGCAAAAACCCATCCATTTATTCCCTTAAAATGCCAAGATACAATTGGTACTCAGCACTGTGAGGGGAACAGGACAGTCCAAAACGTGTAACAATTTCCCATAACAAATGAGCTCATTTTGGGCAGGATTTTAGTAAAAAGTACATTGAGTATGTAAGGTACATTTCTGAATTTTATCATGATTTTTAGAGCACTATAACCCAGTCAAAAATTCATGTAAACAGACCCAGCTCACTGCCCTACGAGACTACTGTTCATTTGGTCAATTACTACTCATTTGATCATTTTCAACTTCACACATATTGCGTACTAAATGTCTTCTACTCCAAATTAGCTCACAATACATCAAATTCTTATATCTCATACAACATAGGAAAAGCTTACATGATCATACAATAATTCAAGTTTACAAAACACACATAATATACATCCTCAATACATAAATAAACTCATCCATATTCAATCCTTGTTAGGAGGGCTTTTGGAAGTATCACCTGAAATGGTTAGTAAACAATATAAAAGCATAAGAAACAAAGTTTTCCAATAACTAGTTAGTGCAAGAAAAACACATTAAGCCATTCTAGATCCTTAAGCCAATAAAACATACATTTCAAAATCAATTAATCAATCATTTAACACATTATTTCATACTATTGTCATCTAATACCATTGTAGGAAAATGCATTACACACAGCAATCATCAAACCTATTCAAGGACTCATATAGATATCTAGATGGCCATCACAAATAATCGTACCTAGGCCTCATATATAGTAATTTCATTGTCTTCTCAAGGAACTCGAGCCATAGGCCTCACACACAGCAATCTCACTGTCTTCCCGGGGTACTTGGGCCATAGGTACCGCACACAACAATTTTATACACATTCCATACAATGGTACAAGATACAGAAAAGCATGTAAATAGGAAACAAAGCTTAAGGATAAAGCTAGCTACCTTTTTAAAAGCTTCCAATGATGATGATTCCTTTGCCTTCACTTGATAATTCCTTTACAAATTCTTTACTTCTTCTACACATAAGTACACATTATAGCAACCATTAGAACAACATCATTCTTTCTCATCATTCCAAACCTTCCAAAACACAATTAAATAGCTAAAACTCCTTTCCTCCTTAATTTTCCCTTCTCACGGTTTTAAGACTTCAAAGTGAGGTTTCCACACAAACTTTCATAATTCAAAATTTCACCTTCCATGGGCTCTATAATTCACAAGAATCATTCTAACTTCATTAATTTAACCAAATTGCAAGCAAAACATGCCATACACATACATATACCATTAGGCCTCTAAAACCCTATTCCGTATATCATGATTTCTTGTTGTTTTTACACCAAACTAAAGTTATACATCAACATAACAACATCAAAAACATCATTAGACATACTTAAATCATCCAAACTCCATGGTCAACCTTCCTTTGACCACATAAATATCATAATTTCAAGAAACTAAAAAGAGCATCTTAAAGAGCTTTGAAAGGAGAATAAATTTACCTCTTGGAGTAACTTAAAATTTCTAACTTGAAGTTCACTAAACTTGATCAAACTTGAGATTTCTTCAATCTAAACATACCATGTGATAGAGCTTAATGAGAGGAGCAATTTTGTCTTCTATACCAAGTCTTAATTCTTAAGATTTCTAGGTAAAAAAGGCTAATAAAAATTTCTCTCTCTTCTTTCTCTCTCTCACACGTTCAAGCTTGCTTTCATGGAGTCATCTATGGTTTTGGAAAAACAATGGAGAAGAAGGAAGAACTTTCATGACAATTTAAGGGCATTTTGGTCCTTTCTCACTAATTAGTTAGGCTATTCTTGGAATTTCCTTATAAAAATGACACTTGTCAAATGTCTATCGGTCATACTTTATGGAATTACATACTAGATCCCAAATTCTTGATTATTTACACTTTAACCCACACTTTGTTTTATACTTTGCAATATAGTCCATAGAGTTACTTGACTATTTGAAAATTCATAAACTGTTAGACCTAGACAAGTCCTATTTTTAAGGTTTTCTAACCTCTTCTGATCATCTATAGTATTTAGAAAAATTAATTCCTTTCCTATTATTCCCTTTCTTTCAAAATTTCGGTTACACTTACACTTAACACCTTTCAGCTTAGAATTTACATACTAAGCTAATTTAAACATATCCTTCGTTTCTACAGCCTCAAAATTTAAAGATTCAAATGATAGAACTTAAAATTTAAGACATTACAACTATCTCTTCCATCTCTAAGATAGAGGAGGAAAACATTATTTAACCCTTTTTTTAAGAATGGATTTTACAGTTATTTGGCTACAACCAATGTGTATGAAGTTGTATTTCCTTTTGTGATTGATTGTTTCTACTCTTGAAATAAGAGTGAAGTTTTCATCTTTAGGTTTTATCCCAACAAGCTTTTTGATAATTTTAATCATATAATTAGATTTGTTGAAAAGCCTTTCATTTTGGATTAAATAAAGTTCTCTATCTAGGATATTTGGCATTTTCCAATCATCAAATCTTTATTTATATTTTCAAATTTGATTTCTTTTTTGAATTTGAAAACAGTTTTTTAGTTGGATTCATTTCCAAATTTGATAAGAGATTTGGAACAAGAACTTGGACAAAAGTGACTAGTAAGAGAGCAAAAATAAGACATGAAAACATATTATATGCAATTTCAGGGACTAATATCAAAGCTCATCAAGTTCCATAAAGATAATCATAAGAATTTATTATGCTTACAATATAAACTGAATATTAGAATCTCAACATGACTTATTCATTCTAGATTATCTAGCCCTAACTTATTATTCACATGAGAGCACGGGTGACAGAGGTTATCCAAACGCCTTTCCTCAAATGGCCCAACCAGGATTTACGTCATTTTACAAACTCATGTTACTATATGTATCTATTGATTTTCCAGAATTTCATTCATACTTAGAAACTAATATGAAGTTTATAAAGTAAATATAATAAATTTATATTACCATACCTCCTTCCCCCTAGCTCTAATAATAAAAAACATTAAATCTTTTAGGTTTTTTTAAAAACATCCCTAAATAGCCTAATTCATTCAAACATTCAAAGAACTAAAGCACCAAAATTTTTAAGTCACTCATTAACTCAAAATTCACTAAATAATTTGAGATATCATGCTAAGTAAAGTAACAATATCATGCCAAAAATCTTAAATCTAACCAACAAACATATCAAGGCATATAGATCTAGCAAAAACTTATCATAAAATATGGTATCACAAAATAGTATCTCGATAAGATATATATATATATATATATATATATATATATATATATATATATATATATATATATATATATATATATATATATATATATATATCCAAAAATCATGCTAAAGCACAAAAAGCCACAAAAAAGGAAGATCACAATTGTAAGCTACATGTCAAAAGACCAAATTCTTCACCTAGGAACATGCTTCTTACAACTAGTGCTTTGATACCATTGAAGAAATTTCATGGAATACTTGATTATAAATCCAGTCATGGAAACTCACATGCTCTCCAAGCTTATGAACTTAGAAAGTGAGTGCATCTTGTAAAAGCACGATCAAGTTAAGAAGATAGTCATAACTTACACTTAAAGCGAGCTTTTGAGTAAATTCTGGGATGAAGCAAAATAGAAGACATGTTCACCCTTTTTCTTGCTCTAGAAGCCTAAGATATTGCTTTAAATCAAGAACCAATATTTTTCTCTCAAATTAAGTGGTAAAGAAACTTTTTCCTTTTTTTTTCTCTTTCATTTTTGTGCTCCCCTTTTTTTATTATTATAACATTAGTTATAACCCCTAAAAGCCATGTTTTTGGGTTACCTAAAGGTGAGTAACCAAAAAGTCATAACTATAACACTTAATTCCACCATTATTACCTAATAATGAAGTGTAACAAAGCTTAAAATCATACATGAGGAAAACAAAGAGTTTTTCTCTTACTTTTCCTTTAATATTTGGTTATAGAAGATGAACACATATTTAATTAAATTCATAATAATAGACTCATTAATTTCCCACTAATGGTGTAATAAATATCTACTTTATTATTAGTATATTCATATTTAATTTCTAATAATAAGTTCATCAATTGTTTTACTAATGGTCTAATTAAGTTCCACTTTATTATTAGTAAATTAAACATAACCATATGTGTAGGAAATCAACAAGATATATTTTTCTTCCTCACACATTTGGTATACCTAAATGGAAGATAGGCTTAAATTATTTTAAGGAATGAACCAAAAGTCACATCTTGGTCTTTTCTCAATAACTTTGTCATAAGTGAAATATAACATAATAATTCAATCAAATTTAATCTTATGCGAACATTTGGATGTTTGTACTCACTAGCTTAAATATTCCAACAAACACATCCTACCAAGGATTTTATTATCAATGTCACACATACATTCACATTCAATAGCAAACTAAGGGCCTTTACAATTTATATAAATTTGTATTTACATATATGCCAACTTAGAAAACAAGGTGGGTATTTAAGTATGGTAATCGAATATAGTATTCTAGAGGCAAAATCTAAGTTCCATATTCAATTATAATACTCAAATATACTCATCTAGAGACCATAAACTTTGTGATATTCAGATACGATTTTTAAGTATGGGCTTTTAAGAAATAACTCTTAGCCTATATTCAATTACTATACTTGAATATTTGCATTCAAAGGCAACCATTTTTTAAGGTATTTGACTATGGTATTCGAATATGGCTTGTTAAGAATAATTGCTAGTGTCATATTTGATTACAATATTCGAATATAAGCTAGGTTTTTCAATTTTTCAACAAATTTCACCATGTAAGTGGCAAATTCTATCTTTAAATTCAACATATATCATTACTAACCCATATTTTACCACACCTTTATCATTTATCCTTCAAACTTATCTCAATACACAACATTTTCAAGCTATAAGTAAGATTTCAACATCAAATCATCAAAATTCATAACAATTACTAATTTTATTAACAATATTCATATAATATGAAATGGAAGTGGCAGTAAGTATATTATCTACTTAATTATATAGGAAAAGATGAAAGTATGATAATGAGTATTTATTTTGCCTTAGCAACATTAATTTCAAAGAAAAATAATTACCTAATTTCCTATTTTCTTCACATAGAGCAAAACTTAAGGAAATGTAAAGCAAAAGCTTGAATTTCCTTAAGTTTACCTTAAATTTGCTTGAATTAGATGAAGATTTTCTTGGATGCCTTAGCTAATCTTGCTGAAATTTGATGGAAAAGAATTTGCTAAAAGAGGAGAAGGAATGTCAAACATATGGGTTAACTAAAGATGAAAATAAGCATAGTTAGGAGTTATAAGGCATTAGGGGCAATTTGATAACTTTAGGCCTAAGTAGGATTAAATAGAAAAATGGCCTCTATATCTACTCCACACAACACAACCTAATTCTAATTATACAGTAACTTATAATTAATTTTATTATTCTCATTTTCAACTTAAAATTTTATTTTCTTCTATTAATATCTCAATTAAACCACATTTTTAATAATTAAGTAATTGTTACGTGTATGTAAATATAAATAAAATAAATCTTAATTTTCTAATAGGAACAATAATCTTGTTTCTTTTCATAAAATGGATGAATGAATAAGTGCTCACATGGGTCAACTAAAGATGAAAATAAGCATAGTTAGGAGTTATAAGGCATTAGGGGGCATTAGGGGCAATTTGATAATTTTAGGGCTAAGTAAGGTTAAATAGAAAAATGGCTTCTATATCTCCTCCACACACAATAACCTAATGCTAATTATATAGTTTATATTTAAATTTATTATTCTTATTTTTAACTTAAAATTTTATTTTCTTCTATTAATATCTCATTCTAACCATATTTTTAATAATTAAGTAATTGTCATGCATATGTAAATATAAATAATAAATCTTAATTTTCTAACAAGAATAACAATCTTGTTTCTTTTCATAAAATGGATGAATGAATAAGTGGTCCAATTTTTTTTATAGAAAGGTAAAGAACAAAGCCATACAAGAAGCTTTAAGGCCAAAAGAGCCAAAATCATTAGCATAAGAAGAAAATCTAGTGAACTTCGAAGAAGTTATTCTTCTATCTTTATGGTTTGGAAAATATCTTTTCAAACACTTATTTCTCTCCCCAAAAACCTTTTGATCTTAATAAGGAGTCATTCTATTTAGTCCCTTCCTAAACCACTCTTTAATATAATACCTATATAAATTGAAAAAAATAAAAAAAACATGTTATAAATTATATAAATCATACATTGCACAGCACATAAGCTATCATTAGAAATTCATTTAGATATACCATGGGTTTAATGAGTAAGCCATACAAGTGAGTAGGGTAAAACTCTTTGTCCATCTATTAATAAGAGTGTTATAGACCATTTCATAGAATGATAATGTATCGTTTTCTTCCTTTCCTTCTTGCCTATAGATGACAGCCTTCACTTTTTGTATCATAGTATCTCACATATCATACATTAAGTGTAAAGTAAGGTGATTAGTATCACATATTTTAAGCACCTTATATATAGGCTTTATAAATCTATGGATGTAATTAATTTTATCCTACCATAAGTCATTTAATATGAATTCTCTCATGGCTTGAACTTTCCTAACATCACCCTCCTTATAAGAACTCCATTGGTTACTAATGACCATATTTTGCAAAGTAAACTTTAGAAGTTTAAATCTTCTAAGCTTCACTATAACCGATACAAAATGTGTCTCATCAACAAAAAGTAATTTCAAGACAAATTTATTGAAGATTTTCAATCTTATTGAATGATTTATGATAAAATTTCTAATAAAACACACATCATTAATTACCTTAGTAATCTAATGACATTTAGTATGAAGATTTCCATTTCTTTTAGTATTTTTAGTTGTCTATAGGTTCTTTAATGCAAGATTAAGAGTTTGAACTACACATAAAGTCTAAAAAATGTGTGAAAAATTAACCTCAATCAACAATCCTGTTGCCTTACAAATTGGGGAATTATCAGTTATTATTTGAAAAATATTTTGATGCCCTACCTCATTGACTACATCTTTAATTATACTATCTATATAATGTTTATCTTTATATTCCTTAGAACCATTTATAGCCTTTAAGAAAATATGACCCCTTTTACTTACAATTATAAAATTAATTAAAGGTCTTCTTTGAGAATTTGTCTAACCATTAACAACAAGACTAACTCCTTTAGTATTCTAAAGAGTTTTGATAGGTTGCAGTAACCTTTCAATATTAGCCTTTTCTTACTATAGAAAAGTTTTTCAAAAAGCATTTTATCCAAGAAGGATAGAACCATTCATATTTGACTTGTAACAAAACCATATGAAGAGACATAATATAGGTTTCTAGTTAAATTAAAAGGTAAACCAGCACTATAAAATAACCTAGCAATAAGCTAGCACTATAAAACAACCTAGCAATAATTTCTCTTAGGTGATTTTTGTTTTCCATGTTAAATATACCTACTATAAGGTTAAATTTCCTTCTTGTCTATATAGGTTCTTAAGATTTATTGTTAGTAGGAAATAGCACATTTTTTTCCTTCTACTCTCTGTCAGCTTGCTTAGAAATTGATTTTAATTCAACTTAGTATTTAATTTTAAAACACACTAAAGCTCCAGTACTACTAATTCTATACAAATAAGCTTTCACTCTAGAATATGACCCAGTCATTTCTTTTTAACAAAAATTACATGACCATAACTTATTTCTTCATTCATCAAATTTCTTATTACCTGCTAATATAGTTATATAAGACCAAATATGAGCATTATCATTAGATATTTAAGAAGAAGTAAACTTACTCATTTTTAAACCAGTAAAACTTCCACCTTTATCAGTATTGCTTTTTTTTTTTTTTACCTAAGAATTCCTATCAACATTGCTACTAATCAGATGTCAAAAATTGCATTACCTTTATCCCTTCAATTTTTTCACACCTATGCAAATTATTATTGGATAGAGAAATTGTCAAAGAATGAATGATAAGTGCTATGTTCATTTTCAAATAAAAAAATTAAGGATTTCAATGTGTGTTTTTGGTTTTTGGTTTATTAGTGTGTTAATAAGAGAATAAATGGTAAAAGCTAAGCAATGTGCTTGTTGAAAAAGGAAGTATGTTATTAAAGAAGCAATGCATCAAATCGAGATTGCATTCAAACTATATTCAAGCAGCACCTTTTTTTTAATTAAAAAATAAAAAAGGATACTTTATGGACATGTATTTAGGTGAATCACACTAACACTAGTACTGGATGCTGGTGTGACACTAGTTCTTGGCCAAAAATGTAACATCTAAGCATTAGAGTGGATGCAAATTGATCAAAGTCTAACTACCACAACATAAATAAAAACAAAAAGAAGATTACAAATAAGACATTAAAAATAATGGAAGAAGCTATGCAAATGCAATGTGGTCTTTTTTATGGTGACAAGAGGAGTGGTTAAACCATAAAACTCATATACATAAGAATTTGAGATTGAATCCTGGATATGTAAGAAGGCATAAAGCTTTTATAAGGCATTGGATCCAACATGAGCTAAAGGCTCTTGACAAATGCAATGTGGTCTTTGAACTGAAGAATTGGATGGTTTTTAGTGTTATCTAACAAAAAAACCAAAAAGGAAAATCATAGAAAGCTAACATTAAAAGAATTGCAAAATGCAATAGAGATAAGATAGAAATGGTAAGTGTTTCCTTTAAAAGTAAAGGTATAGTTGTTGATGACACATAAAAGTCAAAACTAGCTAGAGAAAAAATGTTCATAGAAATAGTTAACATCATCCAAGTAAGGTTTCAATTATACTTTACAGAAAAAATCTAAACACCCAATGTTTTCCAAGAGAAGAGTCATATAAGAATAAATAGAACTTAGAAGAACATGAAAATAAAATTCCAATATTTCTTTATTGATGGAACCAATATAGTCATGAACATATTTCCTCTAATAAGTGCATCGAAATTAAGATAATTATACAAAAATAGTTCAAAAGATGAAAAGTTATTAGAAAGAATCTATAATAAATTTTCAAGACAAGTAGAATTAAGAATACCATAAAAGATTACTAATTGTGATCACTTATCAAGCTTGAATTTTAGCTATAACAACCTATCTAGGGAGTTATATTTGAACTTAGCAATTTATTTTCTCTCAAGTACTTGTGGGACCTCAGCAACAACCATCTCCTAGGATCAATTCCTTAAAATTTCCCCACAACATCCACATTATAAGTGATACCAAAACGTGTACACACTTGTGCATATATTAAGCTAAATAAAATTTATACAAATGGGACATTCTTTATCTTTTTTCATTATTTTAAGGACATTGGGCCTTAGAGAAAATCTTACCTTTTAAATTTAGTGAAGAAGTTTGAGAACATGTTGAGATGTTAAACCTTTTTAATATTTTCTCAACATATAATTGCTAAAACAAGCCAAGTATAGCAAAATACCTATTAAGGTGAATTTCAATGCATAAAATAAAAGAGGCATTCCCTAGGTCAATTCATTTTAAATTGCTTTAACACCATATTTTTCATCTTAATTAACATGTCTATACCATTATTGGCAAGGAGAATGTTGTCAATGTGCAAAACTATGATTAGAAAATTGTTCACACTCATTATCATGCACATGCAATGCACTAGTTTGCATTATTCTCCTTGAATTCAAGAAAGGTTGCTATTTCATCAAACTTGAGATACTACTATCTAGACACTTGCTTCAAGCTATATAAGGACTTTTTTAACTTGAATATAAGAGTGCTCCTTATTCTTTTAGAAACTATTTAGTTGTTTCATGTATTTTTATCTATGACAAGTTATCATTCAAGAAGTTTATTTTAATATTTGAATGATTTAGCTTCAAGTCAAAAATAAATTACCTATGCCATAATAATTTACAATGGGCCTTTCATTGATATTAGTGAAAAGGTCTTTTATAGTCTATACCTTCCTTCTAAGTGTAGCCCTTAACTACTAACTTAGCCTTGTGCTTTCAATTTTGTTTTAAGCATCCTTTTTGGGTTCTAAATACTCATTTACTTTTGATTAACCTTCTATGTATAGGTAATTCAACTTAGTTTGATACCCAATTTTATATAATGAGGTGAATTCTTTCTCAATTGCAATGACTTATTGGAACTCTATGGGAGTTCCTTAAAGAAGTTTCATCAATTTAGTCTATTGGCTTTATATCTTTTGTTACTAGTTATATTAAATCAAATTATAGGATGGCAAAAGATGATTTAACAAGTTGTGGTACTAGTGGAATCACAACACTTTTTTCTTTCTAACTCTCATTATATATAGCATTTAAAAACTCTCACTATCCAACTCAAACTCTAAATAAATAGTCAATTAAGAACCTAAAGATGGTTTTAAAATTAGTTTTCTCTTCTTAGTTACTAAACTAATAAAGTTACCAAAACTTAGGTTAAAATTAATTTTATACAATCTATTTGATAATGTACCAAAACTAATCATATATGAATCATGAATCAAATCAAATTTTATTCACAAAAATGATAAAATATTTATTAAGATAAAATATAACAACTAAAATTAAACTCTTTTAATGAAAGGTACAATTTTTCCTTTTTTGTTTGAGTACATGCCTAATAAATAAATCATAAATGCAAAGAAAACATCCCTAATGTGCTCTAATAGAACTTCATCACTCGATCTCCTTAGATTTCTCAGCATCTTTCTTCTTTTTCTCAATCTATCTCTTATATTTGAAGTATGCTTTCTTATTTCTTGCAAAACCTATAATTTCCTTTGAAATATGCTTTTTTAGGCTTGAGGTGAGTATCCTTTGTTTGACTCTTCTTTTGGTCATATGTGTTTTTCCTATAGTTATTTCTAAGATGCCCTTTTATTCCATGTTTTAAGGTTAAATCATGAGAGATATGTTTGACCATCTAAACCTTTCCTCTTCTTATGTCTTCCTTTGTTTGACAAATAATGGATATTAGTTCATTAATGGTTCACTTGCATTTTTAGGAGTCATTCTTTAAAACATCAAATTAAGTAAGCAACAACTCTAGTGCATGACAAATTAAAAAATTGTCACCCAAATCAACATTTATACTTTTTAGCTAGTTGTAATAGTTAACCAAGTTTAAAATATGCTCATGCATTCCACTAACACCATCATATGCATTCTTCTTGAGTAATGAGAGATAATGGTCATTCTCATCTTTATCAAACTTTATAAATTTCTCAATAACAAATTCAAGAAAGGTTTTAGTATTCTCAGACTCATGGGTGCTCTATCCAAGAGTCTTGTCCATTGCATACTTTATAATTATTAAACATGCTTAGTTTGAGTGTGCCCATTTGCCATATTTCTCCTTTTGTTCTACACTTGAGTTTGCATTAATAATAGGCTATTCCTTAGTAAGTATTGAATTCATATTTACAGTCACCAAATATAACTTCAAAGAATTGGCTCATTCCTTATAATTTGTTCTATTCACTATCTTTATAAAGGTTAATTGCATAAGCAAATTTAAGGAAAATACACAACTTATTAATACATATAATTACTTTAATCATGCTTATATTTTTCTCATAAAATTAACTATGCAATTATATATAGTATTATTATATAAGACCTAATATCGAAAATATATTTAAGACTTTATAATATAATATAAGAATTAAATATTACATTCAAAAAAGCTAACACCGATAAGGTGTTTAAAATTTTAAAAACATAATACTTAATTCTATACTTATATTATTACTAATAAATTATATTAATAATAAAATATTAAAATGATTTTGAAATTACTAATGTATTTTTTCCTTGATACATATTAAATAATTTTATTTTAAATAAAATTTTATGTAACTGGTCCCACAATAAATGGGTATACAATTATATAAAATTTAATGGCATAACATATGTTATTTATAATTCATACATTGACATTCAATAATATCCAAAAAAATTGTTAAATTATCCAAACAGGGTTAAATAATTCTATAAAAATTATATATAGTAGCTAATGACATGGAAATTACATGGTAAAAATTTTAGGTTAAAATAAATTCAAAATGGATGGTTAAATATGATAGGAAAAGTAATAGAATTATTTTTAATTTCAAAAAAAATAAGAAAATGCCCATAATTACCACCTTAAAGAATGGAAACCAATGGTGTTATCATTACAATCATTCAATGTTAGGATGACAATGCATGGCACTCCCACATGGAAAGCGTAAGTAGGAGTGTGTGTCAATGCACTATTCCACCATATTCAACCCCTAATATATTTGCATTTAGATTGACATGACATGGTTGTAGACCTATTATGGACCGAGGACCAACTTAGTATGTTTTCTTGCTATTTTGTGTAATTTTTTACAAGAATTTCACAATCTTTTGCAAATCTTGTCTATCAACTAAATCATTCACCATTTTGATAAAAAAAATGTAAAAATTTTATGTAAAAATTTCTAAAAAATGTGGAAACAAAACTAATTTTTCTTAGGAATTTATTCGATATTTTAACCTTTAAATGATTCCATTCTTTTGCAAATCACATTTTACCTCTGACTCAATCCATATTTCACTTAAAAACTTTGAAAAATTTGAGTTCGAACAAACCAAAATATGGTTCTCTAAAAAACTTTCTAGAAATTTGGCTTTTTTAAACTATTTTCTCCTAAAAAATTAGTTAAAAAATATGATTTTGCTACAAATATTTTGTTCAATTTAAAACTTGATATTTCCTAAAAAAATTCCATTAGAAAGTTGATTTGTACAACATGCCATCACCTACATACCTAATAACTTTGTACTTTGCAGCAACATTGATTTACACATATTGTTTATTTGCACATTTGCATAATGTAGCTAAAATTTAACAATGTATTTGTGGTGCTTGCTACGGTACCTCAGGGGGTTCCAAACTCAGGGTGATATGACAAAATACAAGTCATTAGATGAGATTACCAATTATCAAAATTCTTGGTAATCTTAGTAATCTCATCCAATAGTTTAAAATTTGTCATATTACCTCGGGTTTGGAACCCCCCCAAGATACCTTAGAATTTCCTTATATTGTTTGTAATTTCACAATTTGATCTAAAAATATCATCAAACCTTAACAACATAATATAAGAATAGAAGTTCAAAAAACATATGTGGCAAAGATATGCAAGGCTAGCCAAAAACTTGGTTTTAATAATCTTTTCCCAAAATGCATAATGAAAAAGCAAAACAAGCTTTGATAAGAAACATGGAGATACATAAATTTCATTGTAATGCAAATGCCTAACAACAAATGCACATAAAGCATTGGTATGTTTTGGTTATATCTTGAAAGAAAAAATAGTTAATCAAAGAAATAATATTGAAAATAAAAATATAATTCTTAGTTCATGGGCATAAGAATAATGTATATAACTAGACTTTAAATAGAAAATGCAGCATATAAAAGACCTTTCTAATCACAAAACTAACTAAAAGAATACTTTAATATTGGAAACATACTCTTTTTGGGAAGACATATTTTTAAAAATAAAGAAACTCTATAAACTTATGTTTCTTAAAACATCATTAATTAAAACATGCAACAACCTTTTTTAGGTAGATTATTGCATGCAATAACCATAAAAAATTTCCATATAAACACAAAATTGATATTTTATGAACCAATGTCATAACCTTAGTTTTGTGACGATTATCCACAATAATCCATAAATCTTCTAAAAAAATTTAGGGATATAAACAATTATCTAGAACAACGATCAGTTAACCATATATGAATCAATAATCAATCTTGATATAAAATAACACATCAAATAGATCATAAAACTAAGATTGTTCCATTCAAATTGTCTTAATTTTAAATCATTTTGCAAATAAACACATCTTAAACTTGTACAATTTAAAAATACAATGAGGCTCAAAATATAAATTTATTTTAAAAATTAATGTTACCATTAAAGGGAGATTATTAAGAAAATAAATATATTTTCTAATAAGATAAATTAAATTAATTTTTCTAATCCATAAGAACTTGTAATAAATAGTAAACATCCTAACATCTTATATTATCATAATATATGATAATTACCTAAAAGATATCTCAAACTTTCATAGAAGGATCATGTTCCAAGATGTTAACAATAGAAAACTTGGGATCATTGCTTTAATCATTCCTAAATTTAATGATCACATCATCTCTAAATTTTATGTTTCATTAAAGGATATCATAAAGTAAAACAATTCCAATAGTACATATAAAAGAAAAAGATAATTATATAAGTCACCATATATTATTGAGCTCAAAACTAATGGAAATTATATCATATTTCAACAACATGTATCTCTTTCAAAAATGGACTTGCATCATTCAACTCATTCCAAATTATTATTGGATAAGTTATGTACAATAAATCTCATAAAAATCATAAATTAAAATAAAGTAATTGTGTTAAAAAAAAGTGATAATTGAATCCAAATTTATCACAAAATGAGTAACAATTTCTAATAATATTACATGCATTAAAATTATGAAAAATAATTTATAAAAGCTTAGAATCACCTTCAATGTTACACAACAAATATAAAAAAAATTCCAAACATGAAATTGGATATGAAATCAAAAAAAAAATCCAAATTCTTCTTCTACAAATTATTTTTTTGAGTGATTCAAAAGGATTAAATTCGTAATAAAATTATATATTAAATTTCCTCACATCTATTATGGAAAAACTGCATGAAACAATTTTTGATAAAATCTCCAAAAGAAAAATCAATAGTAATTTTGCCATTTTGCTTGATTCTAGATAATTTAAATCATCAAAGAAAAACACATTTTTATGCATTAAGATTAAGAGCAAACCAATCATTTACATTGTACTCTTTGTTCATCAAAGATAATTGAATATTAAACAATTCCTTCATCTATGAAATAAATACAATAATGCAAAAGAACATTAAACAATTCTTTTATTCATGAAAATAGATTCAAAAATACATTAAAAAATGATTAATTTTCAATGCCAATTTTTTGAATGAAAGCACAAAATGAGATGAAAATAAATTTAAACTACAGATGCAATGCTTCTTGAAAGATGCAAGTGACAAACGAGATCAAGACTGAAGGGTACATCAAAATACAATACAAATAAAAATGGAATTGATGAAGGATCGCTTCTTGTGTGTCCTTCCTCCCTGGCATTTCTATGCTTATCAATCTTTGGAATGACCTCTAGAACATTCTCAACAAGACTCGTGTCATATCTTTTAGGCCTATTTCGCCTTCTCTCAAACTCAAAGGCTGAATCCTGAAAAATAATTGACAATGTTGAAGCTTCACCAACCAAAGAAAGGTGAAGACAAAGAAATATGTTACTACTAGAACAAGGTAAATCACAAAGTAAGTTGGCTTAAATCTGTAAAATATCTTTTCCATGAAATTGCCGATATGCCTTGGTCCGCTTCACTTTCCGAGGATTCCTCTTCATTTTGAAGTTCTTTTGATATTTAGACCTACAAAATCTAGAAATCTACATAGAGACCACTTGACAGGACCTTAAGCAACCTCATATTGCACATGTTACTTGAAGGAAATTTTGTGAATTTTAGCACATCCTTATTATAGCTTATTAGTTGCATAGCTAGGGATGATACCCAACCAACTGACTGCTCTGAGTAAATTCTCCATGCATTGATTCTAGCAAGTCATACATACTAACCAGTTGATTAAACAGCAAAGTCAAAAACAGTAAATCAGAATCTCAAATTGAGGTGCAAAAGATATATACTTCTTCACTTAGGCAAGAAAGTAGCCCACTGCAAATAGCCTCACATTTAGGATAAGCATTCTCCTTTAAATGTTCAATGATCAATCAATAACATACAAAATAGATGGTCATACTATAAAATCTACACAAATGGCCAGGCAAATAGACATAAGTTCCATCTAAAAAGAAAGAAGAAAATGAAACAAGAAGATTAAAAACAAAGGTAAACAACAAAAACAGAGGAGCAAGATGTATAGCTACCTATGCATCATTTCGAACAAATTGGATTCCATGTCTATTTTGTATATTGAAGAACAGAACCAGCATTTCTCCAGTCTCATTGTGTCTCCAAACTAAAGCAACACTATAATAAAAGAAATTATCTACAAAGACAAAGAATTATGAGCCACACTACATATTTCCACAAGATAAACACCCAGCTTACTACCCAAATATATATATATATATATATGAGAAGCACGTGAATGAATCAAAACCGCGTCTTTCTTGTTAATTCCAAGGTTGGGATAAGATAACAAAATCAGAATTTCAAATAAGACAACAAAAGTTTTTAACAACGAACAAAAAGTCTTCCATTCGCTAGATACAACCAACAATCCTCGGTTCCCATAAGTATATTCTAAAGATTTCAAACGTATCGGAGTGTATCCAACGATATGTAAGGATAAAATACCATTTTAACGTTTTTTACGAAACTTATTTTCGTTTTACCATCCTTTGGAAACTTATTACCAAAATACGCACGGAGGGGGGAGGCGCCATTTGGGTTGGCGCCATTAAGGGGAGGGCACCATCCAAGATGGCGCCTCTAGGAAGCTTTGAGGGCGTCATTCAAGGTGGCACCCTCGGTCCTATTTTTTGCAATTTTTCCTTTCAAAAATAATTAATTTTGATATCATTTGAAAATAAAAATTTTAAAAATAAATAATATATGATTGTGATTCAAAATAAATTTTTGAAAATAAATTACTCATTTTATAATTATATTTGATGTCATATAAAAATATGTTAACTCCACTTTGATATCTAATACATAAATTTATTATAGGAATTAAATAAGAAAGTAGTTAATGATAATAATATAATGAATAAAAATAATAAATATTTAGTAAATAATTAAATATTATTTAAAAAATATAGGATCAATAAAAAATAATTACGTAATTTATATTAATGTCTCTCAAAATTTGATCCAATGACACTTAATATTTATCAATTTTTGAAATTATAAACTTCCAACGTTTGGAATTATATTATTATAAGTAATTATTTAATATGTTATTACACATAAGTAAATTTATTGAATTATTCAATAATATTCTTTATATACGAAGTTGAAAATTGTTAAAAATGAAAAGAAATATAACGAAATAAATATGTTTTTCTTATTTTGTATTTATTCCAATAATATTCTTGTCACTTTCTATTTATCTCAATAAAATTATTTTTATTTTGTAACAAAGTAAATGCGAAATGACGAGACTGAAGATAGCTGAAAATTTAAAAAAATGTGATTATTTCGTTACAATAATCTTTTCATTTTGTAATGAAATCAAAATTGCAACATGAATTAGTTATTTTTTATTTCATCACAATGATAAAATATTTTGGCAATGAGAGGGAAAAATACCGATTAACTATTTTTTAAGAAACTATTATTCGTTTTATCGTTCCTTCGAAACATTTTATCGAAATAAGCACAGAAGATACGCATAGCGATGGAGAGACGCCAAATAGCGTTTAGAGGTACGCTAGACGAAATGGCGTCGTTGGCGCTGAAGGGAAGGGACGGCAGGCGATATGGCACCTTTGGCCTACTGCACCCTCGCTCCTTATTTCTAAGTTAATTAGCCGGTGACCGTGTCGACTGTGAACTCAAGAGACTTGAATTTTGGTACTGTACATGGGCAGCATCCCCATCTACGTTGACAATTGTGCTACGTATTTTTATTCTTAAATGTTTAGTGAACTCGACTCATAATGTATTGAATAAACACAACATTTAATGTCATTTACAAGGATGATGGTTATTTATCCTTCAAAAATTATAATTAATATTATCATTTTTTTATATTTAAATAAGTAATGAGAAAAAAATTTAATTAAAAAATAAATATATATTTCACATTATTAATATAAAATTTATTAATTTAATTTAATATTATTTATTTATTTTCACATAGTAAATAAAAAAAGAGTAGATAATTATAACAGTTGTGAAAGTATGATAATTAATAATGTTAGTTATTATATTTGGGAGATGTCCTTATCATCATTTTTAAAAAAAAACTAAATATTGCAATGATTTTGAAGTTTATTATTATTTATAATTATTCCTACGCAAGCAATTAAAAATGTCGTAGTAATTAAAATCATCCTAGATGTTGATGTTTGGCAATAAAGTAGTAAAATCATCCTAAATGTTGATGTTTGGCAATAAATTAGTAAGATAAATGTACATAAATATACAATAAACATAGAAAAGAAAGCTAATGTCTACGTAAGTGATGTCCGGTCCCACATCCAGGATCGGTAATGTGGCCGCCGTATCTACTAACCCTCTGCGCAGGCTCGAGAGTCACATCCCCGGTGTCTGTGTCTCCTCCACCTCCAGCACCCGCTCTGCCTCTGCCCCTGGCTGCCGCTCTGCCTCCACCTCTACCTCTATCTACACACTTTGAGTCGTCTGTCATTATGCCACCATGTGCTAATCCCTGATCCTGAGTATGCCAATCAAATGCAGGACGATATGGCTGTGATGGACCAGCATCACTGGAAGGAAAGGCATGGAATGAAGATGAAACTCCTGGTATGTGTGGAAATGCCTGGAATGTGGATGGAACACCAAGAGGAAACTGGTACATCTAGGATGACGACAGCCCATATAGTGCAGCCGGGAACATGGTGGAGGATGAAGGATCATCAGGTGCAGTAGGGTACACATGAGATGAGGCAGCAACATCGGGCATGATCGTCATGGTTTCTTGGGCAGTCGAAGGTGGAATGTGCTGCACTGTCGAAGCGGACGGAACATCAGCCTGCGACGTATGTCATGGAGCAGTGCAACGTCGTCGGCGAGAGCGAGGCTGGTCATGGTCACCCTCCACAGGGTCTGGGATATGATGGGCCTGAGGAGCTGGCTCCGCATGTGAGTCAATAATCACATGATCAACCTCCTGAATGACATGAAGGATGGACTCCGTCGTTGATCTAAGCGTATCGAAGGTGAACATAGCCTGTCCCTCAGGGGTAGTGAAGTCCTGTAGTGTGGAAACCTCATTTACCTGTGCAAATTTTTGACAATAAAGTTAGTTATAATACTAATGCATTTAAAGAAAATCAGATACAGAAAACTAGCACGCAATATTACCACTGTAATACATCGCCTAGTAACCTGTCTGTACCATGTCATGTAATCGGATCGTGGTCCCAGAACTAGGCGTGTCGTTGGCTCGGCGATAGTGCACAAGTCTCGCCGGATATCCCAGAGTGCAATATACGGCTGATGGCGGATGTGCCACTCCTCATCATGCCGACCGGACAAGTGAAGGCAATGGACCTCCGCCACCTACTTCGGTGGCTCTGGAATAGCCTGGCGTAGTCCAAACTGCCGCAGAACCCTATCAGGCTGGTGCCACTCGACAATCTGAAATTGAATGAGCAGCACCACTGCTGTCCACGTGTCACTCCCGTTAAAGCAGTACTGAGGCAGTGATGCGGTAACCTCCTCAGTGTACGGGATCCAGGCGATCTGAAGTTGCAAATTTAGGTTGTCATTAAAATACGATAATGGAATGGACAAAGCCCTGAAATAAAGAAATCCATTATCCCCTATATACCTAGTCAAGTCGAAGACGGTCCAGCACGTATCTGTAATGAGGTAGGCTGTGTGCCGGACTATCCTGGAACGTCTTCTGATAGTGCCACCTGCCAACTACAATAACAAAGTTAAACAACTTCGTAGTAAACTTAATTATAAGTGAAATTTGAAAAATTTTCTAACTTGCATGCTAAGGGGCCAATCCCTGCATCCCCCTCTGGTATGTCTAAAATAGCTATCGCGGGGGCGATAGTGGAAAATCTATCCTATGCCTAGAGCTGCAGTAGGAGGCAACACCCTCTTATCTCCCTGTAATCCGGAGCAGTGGCCTTGCAGAGCTCTCTGTACAGATAGGCCAGGCAAGCAGATCCCCAACTGTACGTCCCAGCCTCATGTAAGTGTCCGATCAAGGGTAAGTGCATGAGGTAGACATATATGCCGGAATGGTCTGGAAATAACGTCCCACCAATGAGATGTAAAATGTAAGCCCGGACGAATCTCTGCACTGTCACCTCATCCGCATCATTTAGAAGATGAGTGAAATGCCTCTCCAGCCAACTCATCCTCAGTTGCCCCCCTCTAATGACATTCTCATCCACCGGTAACTGGAGTCTCAAGTACTCCTCTATCAGGGCTCCCCATCCCCACACAGTGGGCCCTGTCACTACTCGACTGTCAATGGATAGGCTGAGCTAAAAAGCAACATCCTGCAAGGTAATAGTCGTCTCTCCCTGCGGCATGTGAAAGGTGTGTGTCTCCGGCCTCCACCTCTCTACAAAAGCATTGATCAACTGATGGTCGATCGGCACAAACTCGCACATCGCCAAGCCGTAAAAGCCTGCCTCTCGTAAAAAGGGGACAATCAACTCTAACGGCTGCTGGTGATGGTAGTGATGAGCTCGTCGAATCCTGAGCACACGGTCAGGCTGCAAAAGAAAAAAATCACCAATTATCATGTCTGATAATTCAGAAACGGTTGAATCAAGTTTATTAAGATCTAACTATTTCCATACATGGCCTGCCCAAATCGGCTGGGATATGTGTGAGGCTCGAGCCATCAGCAGCGAAAGATCCCGTGGTCCAGGATCAACGCGTCGGGATGCGGATGCCATCTGCCATGACAAGCATTGCATTAGAATGAAATTTAAATACACACTAACTTAACAGACTTGTGCAATTTAAGTACAAAGTTCAACACAAGAGTTTGTATAGTCAAAATACCAAAATACAAATATCTTATAATCTTTTTTCCGCTTTACTGTGGTTTCGAAAGTATTTACCAAATTACACAGGGCGCCGCACTGTATGGCATCATTGGGCGTCCGCTGAAGGCGCCGTTCAAAATTAAGATATAACTGTATTAAGATTAAGTAATTATATTTTATAAAAAATATTTAGATTTATATACCAAATGCCCTTATATTTTTTTTAATTTACAATCTATACTAGTTAATGTTGATGTTTGCTTCACCTTAATCTAAATATTTTTTATAAAATATAATTAATTGTATTTTAAAAATTATAATTTTATTATAAATAATAATAACGTAAAAATTATGTAAATAAATATATAAATTTATAAAATTTAATTAATTAAATATAAAATATTATGAAATTCCAGATGAGTTGGGGGAGGCGCCAAATGAAATGGGCGCCAAGTGAAATGGCGCCTCCCAGCCCCTTTCCCCCCAACAAGCTAGGTGCAGCAAAGGCGCCATGTTGAAAGGCACCTTCAGCGAACATGTGGTGCCCTGCGTACTTTGGTAAATACTTTCGCAACCGCGGTAAAGCAGAAAAAAGTTTATAAAACATCGATATTTTAATATTTTAACTTATTTGTATACACTTGGACGATCAACTAATGGTCCGTTCACATTACTAGTAATGGGGTAACATATATATACATAATGACGTGCAATTTTACAACCATAAAAAAAAATACAGTGTGCGACCGTTACACTTATGATATTGGTTAACATACTTTATAACATATATGCAAAAGTAAATAATAAAAATCAAGGTGTAGAAGGGCCTTCCTCCCGATGTAGCAGCGAGCAGCGCCTACAATTATGTCCTTTCATCTTACAATGACCGCATTTTTGCTTTACACCGTTCTCTTAAGGCCAATCCATCTCATTTCTGATCCGGGTCGACTTTGGTCGTCCCCTTGCACGTAATCTTCCATAACTTGGAACTAGGACAGGAAATGGAGGTAGGTTATTCCATTGCGACCACTCTCCGATAGGCCACCACTCGGATTTGTAGCAATTGAGTAGTGTGTCAAGTCTGTATACAGCATCGACATATGGTTCCCACGATATGTTGATTGAGGCGCAAGCAGCAATAATATGAGCACAAGGATACCTATATGCTTGGAATTGTCCACATTCACATTGGCCTTTGTCTAATAACACTTGGACGACCTTTCCACATGACCCCCAAGCCATATCAGGGCCCTCCACCACCTCAAACCTAGTCCCTTGTCTATTATAAGCACAAACGTGGTAAGAAGAAGCACGTGACTGGATAGTCGCAAGCTCCCCTCTGAATTTGCTTGCGTATTTGTGACCTTGTTGTAGTTCAGCATGTGTTTCTTTTGCCCTTTCCACAAAGTACTTGACACATCTGTAGTATGTTTGTTGCACAAGGCCTGTGATTGGTAGCTTTCTTAATCCTTTGAAGAGGCCATTGATGCACTTTACAATGTTAGTCGTTATATGACCATATCTCCTGCCTTCGTCATAAGCAAGCGTCCACTTCTCCATCTGAATAGCAGTTAACTTCTTGTGGATCTCCTCATTGACTTTCCTAAGGTTATCCAATCTCTCCATAGCCTTTTCCCAACTGGGCTCATATGCTGAACAGAAGGAGATAAATAGGTTAATCAGGTTGAACTACCAGATACACAAATTTATAGATGAAAGGTTCAACAAACAAATTATGCTATAAATTTCAATACCAGTCTTAAGGACATCTTTCTTCACATTGTCATCCCTGCACTTCTTGCGAACGTTGCTGGCAATATGTCTAATACAGTACCAGTGAAAAGCATAAGAAGGCTGCCATCCCAAGCCTTCGGTGGCTACAACATCTTTTATAGCTCAGTGCCGATCTGATATCAAGCATATTCCTTGCTTGTTCGTAACATTTACACGCAGTAATGCTAAGAACCAACTCTAATTTTCATAGTTCTCCCTGTCAACAATGGCAAAGGCAAGAGGAACAGGGCATTTGTTATCGTCCTGGATCGCAGCAATCAGTAGCACGCCCCTGAACTTGCCATACAAATGCGTTCCATTAACTTATATGAATTGCTTGCAGAAAGGAAATGTGGCAATACATGGCTTGAAAGCCCAAAAAACTCAGTTGAAAACATGTTTCTGCGGATAACACGGTTGTCAGCTGTGACGAATTCTTGTGACTCCAACTTGAACAGCGCCTGATCACAGTAGCCTAAAATGTCCAACCATTTGGGAAGCACTTCATATGATTTATCCCAATCACTGTACACCTTGACAATTGCCTTTTGTTTCGCCTTCCATGCTTTCCTGTACGAAATCTTATACCCGTACATGCCTTCCACCCTCTCTTGTATAAGCGAGATTGGAACATCTTGCTTCACTTTAATCATCTCCAATATCAAGGAACTGATATACTCCGAGTCCAGAGACTTGTGATCCTGTGTCAAACTGGCATTAACACATGTGTGAGGCCCTGAAAATCTAGTTATTGTCCAAGTGTTACAATTCTTCAGCTTTGTCACTCTGAGGTGGAAATTGCATTGGTCCCCGTAATTATCACACTTCACGTTTAATCTTCTGGTATCCGACTCCTCCACGTAATAATTGTGGTGCCTTCTGATGTGGTAATGCTTGGTTGCAGCAATTAAAGCCTCCTTGCAATCAAACTCTTGCCTAACTTGTAAGTCCTCCATGTCATAATCATAGCTTGGTTTCATTATTTCTGAAAATTCTTTAGGATTCTGTATGGCATCCCAATCAATGTGAGAGAAGACAACAGCTTGAGGGACACCGCATGATGTTTGTGCAGCATTGTCACTCCTCACTTGCCGCGTTGCAACACTGTCTCCATGTGTAGTGGCGCGTTCTTCGTCATCAGTGTCACAATCATCATCGCTACTGCAAGACACCTCATCGTCCTCAAAACCAGACTCGAGGTGGGCATCCATCAATATAGGATCAGCGGATTCTTCCTCTACGATCGGTAAGGCACTTGTTAAACCCATCATGGTATGTGATATATTTCGCGGGAAAACACCGGCAACTGATGAGTCCAATGCAGGAGTATAACTATCAGAAATGTGGAACTCGATTCCACCCGTGTAAGGAAGCCCTTCCCGCACCATCGAACAACTAGTGCTGACATTAGCCGTTGGAACCATAGGTGATCTAGTTGTTGGAACTCTTTCTTGTGAACCCAGGTTAGCTGCGTGCAGTTCAGATGTGATCACCTCCGCGTACAACTCCATTGCTGTCATCGTCGGATGCTGTTCGTAGCTTGCAATTGCACATGCCAAGTCTTCATCGTCGTCCATTCGTATGCCATGTATTGAGCCTCTGTTTGATGTTGTGGAAACCTATAAACAATTTTCCCCACAGCTTGATCTTCATGAAGCTTCAGTCGAGCATGAATTCTCTCCCGCAAAACATCCATAGTGCTGCATCCTCTTAACTTCAGTGCCTTTGAGGGAGGTCCATCGTACATTATCTCCATTAATCCCTCAATAATTGTACCATTTGAATATATAAAAGCAATTAAACTTTTTTTCATCTTCTTACTTTTAGCTGCAAAATACTCATTGCACCTCCACAACTGACAGATTATCTCATATACAAATTTTGTTCTCATAAACGAATGTAGTAGTATTTATTACTATAATTAAAAGTGAACGGGATGTATTACTATTTTGCAAGGTATTCTATTAATACTACGTAATAATAGGATTATTTTTCCGGCCAAGCAAATGTTATTTCTTTTCCAAAACTAATATAGTATTTGGCTATATAATCTTATTTATGGTTTAGTTTATCTCTTTCAATTATCACTTCTCTTAGTTATTTTGCACAAATTATACTAATTAAATTAGTTAACATTTTTAATACACTATATTTTTTATTTTTACGGCCTTTTTCTCCGTTCGCACCTACTACCAAATAGCAACAAAAATTATGTACACATTATTATTTGAATTTTTTAATATAATACAATCATGAATTCTTTTTTACATTCACCGACTTCGTCTAATACTTATTTTGCAATACCTCCATATATATTTTAATACTTCCCGGATAAACCTATGTATAGTATAATTTTTTCAAGTACGTTTATTGTTCTTGCATTTATAATATCTACTATTTAAATACAAAAAAGTTAAAATTTTCAATAACAATATCCTATTTTTTTAAGGCTTTTGGTTATATTCACATATCCTAAAATTTTTTTTTAGTACCTCTCTTATGCTATATTAAGATTTTACATGAAAAAATCCTCTAAATATAACTTTCACCTAGGTCCTAGGACCTATATTAGGACACCTCTCTTTATCTCGTTTGTTGTTCTTTTAATAGTACAACCTATCACAGTACATATAAATTCCTACAAAATTTTCATAAATCATAACTTCACATCTTAAATCATAATTCCACATCATAAATCATAACAATCAATATAATATAAAAAAATTTATATTATTTATATCGTAACATTCTAAATAAATTTCTCTACCAATATAAAAAATATTTTCATCATGACTAATAAAAATTATAATATAAGCATAAAATTTATAAAATTACTAACCGGTAAGTATTCGGAGAAGCAAACAGAAAAAAGCCTCTGCATGAAAGAAAAATATGTTAGATAATTTAATAACTTTAATCTCTAAGTAAAAATTAATAGATATCATTGTATCAATAAATAAATTATGCAAAAATCACACTAAATTAAATATATTATGTAAAATAATATATTAAGGGAATAAAAATAACAATATATATATATATATATATATATATATATATAATTTTATTGATGTATATTCAATTTAAAATATAGTGTTAGAACTTTTATATCAAGAAAATATTAATAAACTTTAAAAGATAATTAATTTTTATTCTTAACTACTTTTATTAAAACTAAAATATATAGTTAGTTATTTCAACTAGCGTTTTCCATAACATGAATTTTAAAAAAAAAGATATTTGATTATTAAAAATAATTTTATTTCAAAAATATGAAATTATACTATATTAATATTATTCAATATATTGCATTTCAACTTTTAATAGAATGATTGAAGAAATAAAGAAGAAAAAATTCAGCAAAGTACATGAAATGAATAGTAAATTATGTACGAACTGTAAACCCTTTGAGAACTCTTAATTGATATATTTTAAATTTAAAATATAATATTTAAAAATTATCATCAATAAAAATTTAAAAATATTTATATAAATAATATTTAATTTAATCAGTAACTTTTTTCTATAAAATATAATATAAAATTAATTATTTTTGTTAATAAAATGTATATTAAAGCTTCAATTTACTTAAAATATTGTAATAAATTAAAAAATATAATTAATGATTGTAATAAAATATTGTTAATAACATGTTAATTTTCTAAAAAATAAAATATGTTGAAGCTTCAATTTTTCCTAAATCCTAGATCATCATTTCACATTATAAATCATAATAATAAATATAAAATAAAAATTATAAAATAAATATAAAAAATATACAAATACTACCCAGTAAAAATAACAAACTATCACAGATCACATAAATTTGTATAAATTTTTTCTAAATCCTAGATCATCATTTCCCATCATAAATCAAAATAATCAATATGAAATACAAATTATAATATACATACAGAAATTATAAAAATACTAACCAATAAAAATTATAACATATCACATATCACATAAATTTGTACAAATCTTTTCTAAATCCTATATCATCATTTCACATCATAAATCATAACAATCAACATAAAATAAATATTATAATATAAATACAAAAATTATCAAAATATTAACCAGTAAAAATTATAAATTATCACAGATCATATAAATTTGTATAATTTTTTTTAAATCCTAGATCATCATTTCATATCATAAATCATAATAATTAATTTAAAAAATATATAATATAAATACAGAAATTATAAAAATACTAACCAAGAAAAAGTTGGAAGAAGATCAGATCTGCTCCAAAGAAGAAAATGCTTCCGAATGAAATGCACAAAAGAAAGAACAGATGATGATTTGTGAATGAAAGAAATACTGCGAATGAGAGAAAGGGAGTGCCTGCAAGATTTACGAAGAAAGAAGGGAAGAGCAGCGGCTGGAAGGGTTTCTGAGATGGAGTGTGGAGGGAGGAAGGGGGTGCGGGTATTTAAAGAGGGGGGAGGCGCCATTTCATTAGGCGCCTCCCAATTCAAATTTTGAAAATGGCACCCAAGGAGGGCGCCACTTTGAATAGTGCCTCCAAGGTGGGGGCGCCACTTCAAATGGCGCCTTCCAAGGTGCCTGCAGGCAGAGGACACCACTTTGAATAGCGCCTCCAAGCCTTACGGGCGCCATTTAGAATGGCGCTCTGCGTATTCTGGTAATTTATTTTGAAACTACGGTAAAACGATAAATTATTTAGAAAATAAACGTAATCTGGTATTTTTACTGATATGTAACGTACCCAGGGAGGCTAAACTCAAATCAAGGGGAAAAAAAATGAACCTCTATCGAATCCTAAATCCTAAAATAAAAACAAAATCAAAAGCAACAAATAGAAAGAAATGTTTTGAAACAGAACAACAAAGGAGGGAAGCAAAAGAGATGAGATTAGATTTGTTAGAACCGACTAATTCAACTCTACTAACCAAACTAACTAAACAAACAAAAATTATATGTCAGGTCAGTCTCAAGCGCAATTACTTTTTTACTAGGTGGAGTTTAGATTTATTATTATAATATCAATCCCAATCTCAATCCTAAATCGAGATTTATCAAACAGATTCAAGCAAGTTTCAATAATTCATTACATTTTTTATTATTATTATATTAATATTTATGTATTATTAATTTTACATCATTAATTAATTAAAACCTATTATTATCAAATATAATTATATTTTATTTTTATTATTATTTAAAATTTTATTAAAATGATGAATATTAAAATTAGGATAAATTTATTGAGACAATTGAAATAAAAATTACATTTTTTTAAATTCTAAAGATATTAAATATGAATTCTTTTGAAAAAGAAAGTAAGAAATTTTTTAAATATTAATGTAGTTTTGTTCCTAAAATTTATTTTAGAAACATGTTTGATTAGATAATTAAATATTTATTTTTTTTATAATAGATAATACAATGAATATTTAATATTTAATATTTAATTTAAATAACCATATAAATTTTTTGAAATTCATTCAATTAAATAATGCTATAAAATAAATAAAAATATAATTATATTCCTTTGATGCTATCTATTAATTTTTTGAATTACTTATTGTTAAAGAATCAATATTTTTTAAATTTAATATTTAAGAAATAATTATTAAGTAAATATGTTTAACTTTTTTTATTATTGTGATATTCATGGGAAAGTGTAAGAGATGATGATATTAAATTAAAAATATTATTTAAAATTGATTTTGAGTATTAAATAAAATATATCATATTTGCATGTAATATGTATGTACATAATAGATTTTAATTAAATTGTATGAAATATTTATATTATAACAAAGATTTCATATCTTCGCACATTATATATTTAAATATTGTTTGTGATATAGGGTCGACTATTTTGATCAACCGTAAAATTCCTTGTCACCAGAACGCCTTCTTTTTTTAAAATATCTAAAACTTAACTAAAAAGGCCACACAAAAGTGATGTGTATTCTTTACCACTCAATTATAAATATTAAAAAAATTAAAATATTAATAATTATAAGTATAATCAAATTTTCATTATTAATAACAATAGAAAAAATTATCGCGACTTCTCTTAAAATTTATCCTAATTACAGGAAGATTAGCTCCTGTTTGAAAATTTAACCCTACCTTCCCTGTACTTAACAGAGACAAACGGCGTTAGGAAAAATTTTGAGTTACCCATTCTACCCTCTATCGTCTTAATTACAGAGTCCCAAAACCAGCCATTGATGGCCAAAAAATAAAAAATAAAAGAGAAAACCAACCATTGCATACTGTTGCTCCACTCTACCCTCAATTGTTTTAACTGCAGAGTCCGAAAACCAGCCATTGCATAATGTTGCCCCCTTTTTTTCCTCGTTTGTAAACGGTAGACCAGCACCCATTTGCAGATTTTCCCTTCTTCATCTTCTATCATCGTCTACTTCAGTTCTATGGCTACCCTCCAAACTTCGTCCCTGTTCGTGTTCGTTGCCATCAAACAGCACAAGCCCAACAAGCAAACACAACCAACAATCTCGTCGCCATTATAGCTGCAGAGTTCCATTTTTGCTTGATGTGTGTCAATAATTTTGCTGGTGCTTATAATGTTATGATGAGATTGAAGGGTTTAAACTTTTCAATGTTGTTTGAATTGGTATATCTCCTTTTTTTGGTACAGTGGCAGAAAGCATGATGTGAGTTCTTTTTTTTGGCTGCGATGTGAGGTTTTGAGATAAGAAGAAAGAGATGAAAAATGGGTTTGAGAAAAGAGAAGATCGAGAATTGTTGAAAAAAATAATATGTCAAAAGATTTTCCTCGTTAATGTTTTCGACTAAGTCAAGAATCTTATCCCTTAAATTAGTTTTACAAATAAAAGAAACAGAAGCAGCTGGCGATCGTTTTCAACTAAAACCGAAGCCACCAACATCCCGAATTGTGAGTAGCAGATAAAGAGATTTCTCCAACGTACTAGGAGATATCTCCTCCGATTATCTCGTCAATGTACACTCTTCTTATGCTATAAATAGAGTTGACTTTCTTCACATTTCATACAGCACAAAAAGCAATATTATTAAGAGCAGAAGTTAGTCTTTGGCCATTGGTTTTCTATTACATGTTTTTTAACTGGGTTTACTTATAAATTGCTGTTTCTGCTCCCGAGTGCACACATTTAGAAGGTCTGTTGACTCCTGGGGGCTAGAAGGTTTGCAAAATCCTGGGGTTACTGTATCAACACTTTGTATTACAGATAGCGGAATAATCTTTAAGGATAGTACTCTACACTTTTCAGATAATTTAATTTCAACACTTTCCTCAACAATGAGGATTGAAGTAGTTGTAAATATTGAAAAATTTTGTTGATGAGACACACAAATAGAACGAAGAACAACGATGATACCCGGAGATAAGTTTTTCAGTTGCTCTATAGCTGATAAGCAAGAAGGTAGAAAACATTTGTTGCAAAAGCCTTCACATCAACAGCCGTAACTTCAACTTGATAGAATCGATGAAATGGGAAAAAATTACTAAACAGTAGATAATAAAATAAAAAAAAAGAAGGGAAATAAAATAAAAATAAAAATGCTAACAAAATGGAAAAAAAGATAGAGATTTAAAATTAAAATTAGAGTTAAAATTAAAAATAATTTTATATTTACATAAATATTTATTTTTATATGTTTTATTTTTCTTGATATAAATTTATAAATAAAATATAAAAAATTTGAAAACAAAAGCAGATCTAAAAATAAAAAGGAGGCTTTTTAAGGAAAAAAGAAGGAAAAATAAAGTATTTAAATAACAACAAAAATATATAATTATGTTATTTTAATGATAAAATTATTATTTTGTTATGAAATTTGTTATATTTTTAATATAACTAATATAGATTAAATTATTTACATAATTATTATATTTCATTACAAACGTTAGAAGCTAAAAATTATCTTTATAATTTTAAGTAGAATTATCCACAAAGTTTCTGTTTTTGTGGTAAACACAAATTTGGCTTGTGTTTATCTTTAAGTTGATCTAGAAAACAGAAAAATGTGGTGTTAACCGTATTGTTGTTGTATTGCTTAAGCAGTGAGATTTTTATATATTTGTGTAGATGTGTAAATAAGTTGAGTTGAGTTAGACTTTATCCTAAATAGGGCAAGCTTGTTTCTAAATTATTAACCTAAACTTGATTTATTAGCTTGTATAAGGTCAAAATTTAGGCTTAACTTGACCTGTTAAAAAATTTTAATTAAACTTATTAGCCTATTTAGAGACTTCTTAAATAAAAAGGCTTTTAAATTTGTAAATAAATTAAATTTTTCTTAAGATTCAAAATTGTCCAACGACTTAATTAAGTTTATATATATATATATATATATATATATATATATATATATATATATATATATATATATATATATATATAGATGTGTGTGTGTGTGTGTGTGTGTGTGTGTGTGTGTGTTAAAACATTTATATTATTTGTATATATAATTTATATTATATTATTTATAAATATATTTATAATTAAATAAGCTAACTTGATAGACCTACAGATCGAACCTAAAAAAAAGTTTAGCCCATTTATTTAAATAAACTAATTTATTAACCTAAATCTAACTTATTTAAATAGGTCAAGTTAGACTAAATCTTAAATAGGTTAAACTGTGAGCTCCTAATAGATTATCTAACCTACTTGTACCCCTAGTTAGGTAAACTATATTTTTATTAAAATTAGTATTAACATTAATATTATTCTATTTTTAGGGATTTTTTGTAATCTAAATGTTTCAAATCGATGAAAGAATATAATTATAATGTAATTTGTTGCCATATTATTGAAGGAGCAAGACTTTTAGTGGGTTTATATAAGAATGTTATATTGTAATTGAAATTAATATTAATTTTGTAATATTTTGGGGAGTTTATGTGGGGGAACTATATCCTAATTGATATTAGAATTAATGTAATAATATGTTTTAAATTTTTTTAAGGGTTTATGTAAGAAAATTATATTGTAAATGAAAATAGTTTGAATGTAATTCTGTCTTTGAGTGTTTATGTGAGGAAATTATATTCTAATTAAAATTAGAATTAATATAATCCTATGTTTTGAATTCTTTTTTTTATTTTTCTCTCAATTTAAAATATTTTGAATAATTAAAATAAAATAATGTAGACATAATAACATTTTATAATTGCAATTAAAAATGCTCTCTTAGCTTGATGCATTTTAAGGGTAAAAGTGAGTTAGAATTTGGATACAAAAGAAGCTATGGGTCCATTTGGTTTAGGGGAAAATAAAATTTTTAGAAAATGCTTTCCTAAGAAAATATGTTTCTAGAAAATGAATTGATTTTCTGTTGTTTGGTGTATAAAGAAAAAATATTTTCTGGTGTTTGGTACACAAAGAAAAAATAATTCTATTTAAAATAAATTAAAATTATTTGCTTCAAAATTATTATAATTTTACTTACCTTTTAAAAAAATTTAATAAAATTTTTATTGTTCTTAGTATCCAGTAGTCTAATAATGATTGATTTCTAATAATAAAATATATATTAAAGGCATTACAAAATCTTATACATAGATTCACATAATTAGTTTAATTAATTATTACAAAATATTATATAATTGAATATCCATCATTAGAAAAAAAAGGAGAATATTTTAATAAATATTGCATAGAAATGTATACCTAAACTTTAATAAATAAAAATAAATTTTATAAAAAAATAGAGCATCCATCATGAAATATTTAATAAATAAAAATAAATTTTATTTGTAATTGCGATTGTGTAATAAGGTGAAAAGGTAAAAAGTTTGAGTTCAGGTATGGATGTACGGAGTAATAAGAAAAATGAATTCTATTTTTTAAAATGGAAAGTTATTTTCCTTAAAAATAATATAACTTTCTGATTTACTAGAATTTATTTTCCTATTAATCAAAACTTTTGAATGTCTAAACAAGGAAAAATTGAAAAATGAATTCCAAAAATTTATTTTTCCCCCAACCAAACGGATCCTATATGTGAGGTCCTTTTTTTTTTTTAAAAAAAAAAAAGAAATCTATCCACAGTGCTGATTCCCTCACCAAAATGGGGCGAACTTTACTGTAATATTCATAAAATAGAAGAATTAGGATTAATTTTCGAAACAAGTGGAGGCCTACTTAATTAGGCTAAATTTTAAGTGATATTGCAGTAATTTACCAAGTTAAAGCAAATAAAAATATAATTACTTCTATATGGTAAGAGTATCATCTCCATACTATCAATTAAAGAAGGATTTTTATAGTCAAAATATAAAATTACTATAATCATATAATAAAAAAATAAAATTTATCCACAAGATATATATATACGAGAATTAAGAATCAGACAAATGCCACAAAATCCTCAATAGACATTGAGTACTACTTAAATTAAAGGATCTTGACTCTTGATGAATAGTATTAATTTATGATAAATGATAAATGCACCGAAGGATTGCACCGGCATTTAAGCTCCGAATGTAAAGAAAATATTTGAAACCATTGATTAAATACCATGGAATTAAGACTTGTTTTATCACATGGATATCATTTTTCGGAACTTTTTTTTCGGCACAGAACGTCGGATAGTTAACAGTACTAAATAATTTAGGAAATATCTTAAAACAACTTAAAAGGCTTGAGCAATACCTCATATCAACGGTTAATTTTTGTCATAATAAACTTTTATCTAATAATTATCAGAACTCTGTACCTGCATTAAGCAATTTATTCAAAAATAATAATTTTGAAATATTATACTCACTCATAACTAATTTTAACCTTTAATATATAAACTTAATTTCATAAATAAATTCCAAAATCAAATAAAAATTATTGCATTACCATTACATTAAATCCCCAAAACAGTTGTTGTATAGAAAAATTTAGTTTAGATATGATATACGAAATTCATTACTATTCGTGTATAGTCCAACTGAGTATATTCTTCATTTAATAAAATTTTATTGTATTTTCTCATATATTGAAATCAAATAAAAAAAAAAAAAGAAAGGAAAGAATTCACGTACCATAGTTTTAACTCATTGATACTTTTTGAGATGATTTAGAGCATAAGCCTCAATTTGAACTGGAAATTGAAAAAAAAAAAAAAGTGAGAAAATGATATATGAAATATAAGCAAGTGTGAAGTTTGTAAGCGGAAATGGAATGATAGAAGATGACAAATATAAAAACACTAGAGTTTTACCCGTGCTTTGCACGGATATTTATTATTTTTTAATTTTTAACAAAAATTAATATATATATATATATATATATATATATATATATATATATATATAAAGAAAAATTACAAACATAGAATTAAGGAAGAATTAAAAATTAAGGAAATGTAAGAATTAAGGAAGTGGAAGAAATCACTAAATATAAAGGCAACATTTATAGAAAAAAATAGTAAATATAAGTATAGGATTTATTGTAAAAAAAATAAGAAATTAGAAAAATTTCTTTCCTTCAATAAATCAGAAAAATTAAAACAAAAAAGAAGTCTCAGGTTAGTAAGTGGAATACACCCTTTCACAATGAGAAAGTATTAACTTCTCCGGAAGCAAGTAGAGTGCACACTCTGACCAAAAAAAATATTGAATTATTAGTGAACTGTTAAAATACCACGGCTAATATATTATTAAATAGATAATAAATGAATAATTAAAACATGAAAATAAATAAATAAGATATAAAATTTGAATCATGAATTCTATCCTTAAATTTATTTGAATAGATAATTTTAAAAATTAAAAAATTGTAATCAAACACCAATCATATGTTCATATTAATAATAAATGATTTGAATAATTTTAGGGGCTATAAAAACTGAAGGAAAAAAGTTGCATATAAAATAAAAAAAATAATTGAGTAATTAATCATAAACAATAATTGCGAACAAAATTGGGGAGCCTCTAATGCATGTCAGTGATTACAGGTACAAAACTGATATGTCATAGATTATTTTTTGGAAATATGTCATAAATTTTTGTGTTATGTAAAGAAATTAAAATAATAAAAATAATAAGAGAATAATTATTTATATCTAAATTAATAAATGATTAGAGTTTTGATTTTGATTTACTTTCATCTTAGATTTTTATATTAATTGTAATAATTGAGCTCCATAATTTATATTTCTACAGATTCAATTAAATTAGATATTTGTCGTGATAAAAGAGAAAAAAAGTTTATTTAGATAAAATATATATAATTATATATTTTAAATTTTATTATATTGATTATAATTTCAATTTTGAAAATGCAAATTTTAATCTTAAAAAATATGCTTATTTATGTTTATCATTTTAGAAATATAATAAATTAAATAAAAAATATGACTAATAGCTTATAATGTCGCCCGTGAATTTCTTAAAGATATTAACTTTAATTTTTCATTTTAAAAAGAAATAAATTCGAAATAAGTTAAAATAATTATTCACTTTCAAGATTATTCAATGAAAATTTTTTACATAAAATCATAATTAAATTATTTAAATATCATCAGCTAATTATATTAGAATTATGAAGTATTATTCCCAAACATGCAAACTTCTTGAAATTTAAAAAATAAATTAGTTGAATTTGAAAATACAGTAAACTAAATCAAAATACAATATTAGGGTTCCATTTTACACAATAAATAAATTAAATTTGTAACTTATTGATCAAATTAATAAGTTATAATCTAACATTTAAAGGTGTTTAATATACTAACATATTAAAAAAATAAGTTTTAATTTAATAAATTATCTTGAGTAATTTATAATTTATAACCTACTATCTCTTCAAATTTTTTTCTTAAATCTATTTTTATTCTTTTTATTAATTTATAACTCATATCCTTCATAATGTGATCTTAAATATTTTTTTTCAAAAATGTAGTTTAATTTACACTAAATCCTTGACAAAAAAAAATAAATAAGTAAATGAATATATGATGCTATAAAATATAAATATCCTAATTTTAAACTATAAATATACAAAAATAATTATGTAAAGAAATATATAATATGATAATTTTAAATAATTATAATTTTATTATAAATAATAAAAAAATAAAAATTGTATAAATAAATATGCTAAGTTCATAAAATATAATTAATTGAATATTATATTTTTATATTTTTATTTCAAATATATTAATTGCATTAATATAATTTAATATCTAGATAAATGAGAACTATTTTAATTTATATATCTATTTCTATTAATATGTCATTTTATATCATTTTGTAATTTTAACTATTTTAGCAACTAATATTATGAAATGCTTGGTAGTAAATTAGATAATTTATTGGTTATTGGTTACAAGTTATAAATTATAAATTATTAGTTAATTTATTAATTATTTGCATGAAAAAAAATCTAAGTACTTTAATGATTATCATATATTTATTTATAAAATTATTGACATTAAATTACATCTCAGTAAGGCAACATTTTTATCAATAGTCCTCAAATTTAATATTTAAACTTGTAATAATTATTATATTTAATTATAAAATAAATACAATTTAATTTTTACTTATTTTTTTAAAATTAGTCATAAATAAATTAAGTTAAAACTTTACTTTAAAAATATTATTGCAACAATGAATGTATCAATTTTTTTTTATTAAAATAGGAACTCAAATGCTTTTATGGTAGGGACAAACATGCAAAATTTACGAACAATCGGTTAAAATTTATTTAATTTTTCAAAATACTGTAAAGTAAATTAAAAATAATTAATTTTCCTTGAAGATGTGAATTAATTATTTCAAATTACTGAATTATTTTCTAATAAGATAATAATATAATAGTTTTTAAATGTTGTTCCTTAACTTAATATGTAAGAAAATAATCATAATATTAATTTTGACATAAATAATAAAGTTCATGTACAATTAATTTTTTTTAAAAATTGTAAAATTATATATAGAAAAATACAATTTTCATGACTTATAAGTTAACTTTTCATAGAAGAACAGAATTTTTTAGCTCAAATTCTAATATAAAATTAATTATTATCTAAAAATGAAATAATTATTAAATTTATCCTTTAATACAAAATTTAATATGTAAGAGAATAACCATATTATTTAATTATGATATAAATAATAAATATAATTATATTTCAATATGACAGGATTAACTTTTCATATTACAAATATTAAATTAATTTATTATTCAAGAACGTGATAATTATAAATTTAATTCTTAAATAATTATGTTTGACTTAATTTCAGTTATAGTTGTAACTCTTCAAATTGTTATTTTTTAATTATCTTTAAAGAGGAGATATTATGTTGATCAATGAATTGATGGTTTCCATTTGAAAAAGGCCAGGATTTCTATACCCAATGTGTGTTAATTAACCCCAGTTAAAGAATTTGAAAACAACAGCCAGCAAAGTCCATTTTTCAGGCAATAGATTACTATTGCAACTTCGTCCTTTAAAGGTTTTAATATATACATATACTTCTCTCATTTTGTCTTCTTCCCTTCCAAGTGCTTCTTATATATTTTATTCATTATATTATATTATTTTTTATTCAATCCATTAAATATTTTTTACTCATTTTTATTTTTTTATAACTCAAATGTTAATGCTATAATATATTATTAATAGAGCATAATATTTGTATTATAAAAATATTTTAAATTTAAATTTTTAATAAAATAATATTTTAATTTAATTATATTAATTAATTATATATTATATTTGTAATTCTACTTACTTCAAAACTCACACATTTATTCCCTTCTATGTTTTATATTTTTAGCTTTTATCACTTTATAGCTCACACACTATTTATCTTTATTTTATTTGCTTTGTTACATATTTTTTATTTTGACAAAATTATCCATATCATTAATGAAATTATAAAAAGTTGATAAAATAATCTTTGAATTATATTAAATGATCAATTTCATCTTAAACAATAATACATATAAATAATTTTATCTCTTCATATAGATAATTATTTGTATGAACTATTATTTAATAGTGAAATTGGCCATTAATATAATTTAGAGATCATTTTGTCAATGATTTATAATTTTAAGAATGAGATTGATAATTTTATCTTTTGTTTTTATTTTTGTATTTATTTTTGTTATTTACATCTCAAACTCTAATATAACTAATATGTATAAATATAACATAATATATTTTATTAAAAAACATACTTCATGTGATAAAGATTTTATTTAATTGAATTTTTTAATATATATTTGTTTTTAACCCTTATTATTTTATAACTTATGCACTATTTTCCATTTTTTATTTATTCAATTGAATTTTTTTTCTTTTTTCCATATCCATTCCTATGTTACTTTGCCTTGTTGCTAATATTTTAATAGATCCCCTTCCTTTAAAGTACAAACGCAAGATGTAATTTAAAAAATAAAATGAGATATCACAATTTTTGATAAAAAAAATAAGGTAACCATTAATAAAAATAATTTTTAAATTTATAATTAATTACTTTCTTAATTTTTGATAAAAAATGTAAAGTGCAATTTAGACATACTCATCCAGTAAGTACTAAGTTAAGTTGAATCTTTTCTCTGTCACAATTAACAGTATCTTTGGTGAATTTGATCTTTTCTTAACTTTTTCAAATATTGTTTTTAGTGTTTTATTTTTTATTGACTATCTTGAGTTTATATGCAGTATTTTACCTTAATAAATACTTAATTACTTAATATGAATTAATTTTATATTTTTCACTTTGATAAGCATTTGATTCATACTTATTATATTTTATTTTATATTTTTTATAATAAAGAAATATAAAAAACAAAACAGATCCATTACACGGATCACAGGACATCAACCTGACATAATAACAAACATTAGGGGGGGAAACAATTTTAGGGCGTCTTTTAATTTTATATTTATTTGAATGAAATTTAACTAATTTTTTATTTTTTAAAAAAAATCTTTTTTTTTTACCATTATCCCACTTTTATCAATAAACCCTTCTTGAATATTTTTAAAAAAGCCTGCTTACTTATTTCTAGTTTTATTATGCTAATGTTACTTACATTTTGATAAATAAGAAAATCATTTCTTAAATTTTGATATTTATTTAATTATAAAGCCAAAATATCCATGAAAATATAAATAAAAGCATATTTTTATTGGTAAGGAAATAATTACCCCAATTTTAATATAAAAAATTTCATGATACATCACTGACATATTAATATAATGATGCACCACTGGATCTAATTATTGATATGTTATCGTATAAATTGTGAAATATAACTTTAAAAAATTTAATATATCATTAAATTTAATAATATGCTAATACATCATTATGTTAGTAATATACCGGAATCTTTCTCTTTTGATATTTACTTAACTATGTTGTCAAAAAATTTCACTTATTAAAATACAAATAAAAGTAGTATTGTCAGTATTACCATAAAATTAAAAATATTTTCTTAGAAAAGAACCAAATTGTAATTAAAATTTTTCATGTGACAATGTGTAAATTCAAATCGAACAAATGCCTTTCATAAAATGCCCGTTTTCAGTGCTCCAAATCCAGCTGTCTTTTTGTCTGCTTCTTCACCTTAAGGCCTATGCTGCTATGAAGCTGCCATCTCCCCAGGGTTTATGCACCCCAGTTTTAAACTGGGGAACGGAAGTCACACCCGTTGAAAAAAATGAACATTAAATATTTTTTTCTGCAACGGAAAAATTTATTTAAGTTCACATAAAATATTTATATAGCATATAATAAGTTATAATGAATTTATATTATTAATTTAAAAATACAATGAATTAAAAAAATTATATTTAATAAATTTGAAATTAATAAATTAAAATTAAAATCATAGTTAAATCATTTAAATATCATCAATTAATCTTTTAAAAATGCTAATAATAAGTTATCAGTTAATGATATAATAATTATCAGATTTAATTATTAAATAATAAAAAATGCTAACTTCAAGGGGTAAAAATGCAAGCTGCATTGCGCCATGGACACATAAAGCTTACGCTCATCCCTAAGTCCCCCTTTCCACGCTCACACAAAGCATAACTGCCAAGGGAATTATGAGATGAGTCCATCACAATCTACATTTCAACTTCAGACAGATCAGTACATTGAAATGTCACCAACATATCAGAGAATAAAATTATATTATTAACATCATACTGAACCCCATAGAATACTAGTTCACATGCATTCATTCCTTTCAGGGTAGGACAGTGAAGACTTCCACATCATTCATTGCTGGACTTCTTACTGAGTATTTAAATGTCCATCCATGGCATGCACCGGCATGTTTTCCCTTCTTATTAATGGCAAGAACAGCTCCCAAAAATTCTGGAAACTTTCTGGCTATTCGTGATATTGCATCCTGAGCAGCGACTTTGGGTTCCATTCCTAACCTCAAACTTTCCACGACTTGGTAGCTGAAATCATACAAGAGAATTAACCTTTTTTTCTGATTGAAAGTAAATTCCAATGAAGAACGGGAGAATATGGTTGTACTTATATGTGAACAGCTATAAGCTCAAAAATACACATTAAAGAATAGTGTGCATGCCCTTTCAGTTAAATGCCGCAAGAAGAAAGTCAGCAGGCATTGAATTACCTAACATAGATTGATATAGCACTCGAGCAAGCAACATTTCACAAGAAATTACGTACGTTCGATTTGAACAGCGGTCAATTTTCAGCTCTGGCCACTAAACTTTAAAAAGGAAAAGATAAGCATATCCTGCAACTGTATCTACCGTCTTCCTCTTACGATGCTTGGTGGTTGCTGTTGTTGTTGTTGTTGGTCATTGGGGACATCAGTAGCTTTATTTTTCATTTATTACGCTATACATAAGCTTCTGGAGTCTTTTTATTTATTTATTTATTTATTTATTTTGGGCCAATGCTGGCTCAACTCTTACCCTATGCTTGGGTAAAAAGAAAATGGAAAGGAAGGAAAGAAAATTTTGAAAGTTAGTTGGAAGAGAAAATGAGAAGAGAAAAAAAATTTTAATTTTAATATGTAAAATCGTAATAATTCCAATTCTTTTCTCTCCAAATTCTTCTAATCAAAGCAAGAGAACAATTTGAAATTCAAAATTTTCTTTCAATTTTCTTTTCCTTCCCTCCTTCCAAGCATAAGGTTGAAGATTGAGAACAAGCACCTCGAGATTGAATACAAAATGTTAGATAAAGAAAGCTATTAATGAAGAGTTCAAGAGAGTCCGAGCAAGTTTGAGCTGTCCTCCATCTCTTTATGTTTAGTGTCACAAGCTAGATTTATAGATCATGTTCCATAATGTATCTGCATGTCCTCAATATTGATGCATCTACTGGAATCAACCAATCTCAATCTGTAAATATACCAGTCAATATAGGGGTATTGACGATGTACGGTTTCTACCTATATCTACCCATACCCATATTTGAAAAGGAAAAGGTTTGATATCACTTGGTAAGGAATTTTATTATTGAGAGTCTGCAACCAATCAGGACCAACGTGGCAAAAGAAAGAAATGGATCAGTAGCAACTCTGAATCTAAAGCAAAGAATTTTGATATTTTCAACACTACCATGGAAGGAAGCGCATCATAATGTCACCATCCCCAGTTGCGCAACATGCACCAACTTCATCATCAGCATATGCTGAGGAACCTGCAATTGGACCATCTCCTACCCTGTAGTCAAAGAAGACCCCCCCCCCCCAACCAAAAAAAAAAAAGTTAGAAAATAAAATAAGGAAAGGATTAGATTCCAATTCAGTTCAATTGATTTCTCTGGACATGGATAGCTTTTTCCAATCGCAACAGGCTACAAAAACATTAGCCTTCTTTTACAATTTTCTCTTTAATTCTAAACAAATACACAATACTTACCTAGAATGAAGTCCTCCGGTGCAAATTTTTTAAAAATGGAACCACAGTATTTGGTAAGATGTGTTAATTCTATAATGAACATATGGACACAACTTAAGAACTAGAGTCAAGGATTTGCACTTAGTAAGACTAAAACCAAGCACTTCAATAAATTAAGAAGCAGCAGATATGCAAGAACAGGCTAGTAAATTCAAATGAACAGCGCAAATGATGCAGTACATTTTCTCTACACATTAATGAAATTAGGACAAGCATCTAGAATTATGAAAATTTTACAGTCTTCACAAGGAGCAATATGCTTTGTTCTATGCTACAAAGAAACACATATAAAAGTGGAGAATAGCATAGATGGGTTTTGATGTTGATGCATGGTAAGAAAAAAAAAAAAACTAGAAGAAAGGAAAGTATGATTTAGGACAGAAATTTGGCTATGTAAGAAATGAAGATATTATATCAGAAGAGATGCCCAGCATATTTCAATTGTATATTCAATTCTGATGATTGGTTGGTATTCAGATGTCAACTTACCTGCCAGGAATCTTGAATGTTGCCCCATTAGTTGATGTACCAACAGCAACATGTCCCATCTATGGCACACAAAGAAAGTAATTTGCATTGATATTGATGTATTTGGACAGGCTTGATATTATTGCAACAATCTTACCTCATCAATAACAGCCATTGATATAGTATCATGGCTGTGAAGACCAACATGAGCTAATCCTGAATTGATTTGCATCCCAGCAGAATTGGAGCAGGACTGTGTAGGAAATTTCTGAGAATCCGCTGGTTGATAAGGACCACAGCTATTTATTGGCAGAACATTTTTCCTAAAATTTGGTTGGCAGTAATTACTTTTCCATTTGGCCCACTTCTCTATAGATTCTGATGAACTTAGGTTTGTAGGCCCTGGAAGACCCATTGAAATAGCAAATGCAGAGGCCATCTCTCCCACAAGCAAAGTGTGTTTTGTATGTTCCATCACTAATCTAGCAGCTTTAATTCCATCCTTTACATATCTCATGGCAGCAACAGCTCCTACCTCCATAGTTACCTATGCATCCCCTTGCCAAAACATGGGACAAAAATCATGCAAATGCATGAAAGAAGAATGCAACAATAAGGGAAACAATCAGCAGCAGCAGAAGCAAATAGTAATTGGTAGTTACCCCATCCATGACCATAGCATCAATAGTTGTTTCACCATTCTCATCTGGACTTCCACCAGGACCAACTGCAAACAGAGGATTATAAAGAAGATAAAATTGTAATTAGTGTGAGCCTCAAGAAAGAAACCTGAAAAGGCCATATGACCAAACCACAAGATGATTGATAACAAAATAAGAAAAAGTGTGAATTTTATGCCTGAGCTTTCCCATTAAGTGAAAATAGAGATAAGTGTTCATAAAAGAGTACATATGCAACTCCTCTCCTTTCTCTCTCAATCAAGCAAGGTACACCTATTTTTTCCTCTGTAAATTATCTATTGCATAACTTAAGTTTTATTCAAAGTAAGATCTTCATGTCTTAGAAAAGATTCAAAAGCCACTTTGAAACTGGTTTTAATTACTTCCCCAATGGTAATTTTGTTTAAATTTTTTGCTTTCGCGAAGTATATAAAAACAGCTTCTAGGAATACCAAAACACAATGATCCGACAAGCTGTTATAAAGACTTTTCAGGAGCACAACATCGAGAAAGAAGCATATGGTTGTTTTTCACACATTCTTGTATGAAGCCTACGACTAGCATTAGCTTGATCAAGCACTCAACAGAATAAAACAAGTTGTTGGCTATGAAACCCTTAATGTAAACATTTAAGGAGAAGAAATATGGGGAAAGAAGCTTCTAAATCTTTATACCACAGTTTAAAATGAATATTAGGAGAAGTAATATTACAAATCAAATCAAGCACTCGGCACAAGGGATAAAAAGTTCTTATATTAAATGTTTTATCGCGTAATAATAGATATCAGAATTCTTATTTATGTTATGTTATATTTACGAATCCAATAGAGTCAATATTCAAGCTCAACCTGTTCCATCACACCGCATCACCTCACAAGCAGAGCAACCTTCCACGACAGCATTCACGGCTGACGAACCAGCATCAACAGCCCTCCATGCAGCTCTAACGGCCTCTATAAAGGGCCATGTGCTCACTACCAATGGATAATTCTCTGATTCCACAACTTCATTCCCGCAAACCTAATAAGAACTAAGCGATTCCAATATCAATCACTGATGAGATTTCTCCAAGAATATTTTGGAATCAGATAGTGCGCTTTCTGTTTATACACCAAATAACGGTTATATCAAAAGAAAAAAAAAATTGAATTTGGACCTTCAACTAATTTCCAAATTTTAACTTTCCACTGTTATTTTCTCAGCAACCAAACAGAAGACAGATCCCAATAAGAAGTCAAATTAAAAAAATACAGTAAAGGATAGTGTTAACGTACCAGAGAGAACAATGACAGAAGGAAGACAAATTTCAAAATCGGCCTCCTGGGCGGCTCAGACGATGATATGAAGGCCACCATAGTCATGGAGCTCCACATCCCGAGTTGTTTGCACCTTATTAAATAGGCTGGTTGGAAGTAGTAACTGTAATAATTTTCGATGTAGAGATTAGAGAACATGATAATGAGGTTTGACTTACCAGCAGCCAGTGACTCGTTGAACGACAGATCGTCTTAAACATTACACGAGTATGATAATATTCATAAAATATTTATGAGAAATCAATTAGGCGTGGTTTTGGGCTTTTAAAAATTTTTGGCCCATGAATTTCTAGCACGAGTTGCTTTAACGCGCCTAATACAATACTGAAGCTCCAGCTCTCTTTCTCTCCCACATGTCCATGTCTTTCACTCGCGGGGTTTCGGCGTTGCTTCTCTCTTCTGATGTTGCTTCTTTCTAAAACCCACGTAAAATGTTTTGCTTCGATTCGGCAGTAAAATGATTTGAATCCTTATAGGAATCGTTGCATCCTTTGAATCGCTGAATGAATCGATTGAATCGCGCTTGAATTAGAAAAATCGTGAGATTCTGGCGATTCAAGGAACAAAATCATGGGAAGATTACGGTGCTTTTAGGATTTTTTTAAATTCTGAGTATGTGATACAATTACTAAAATTTTAAATAATTTCATCCAATAGATGAAATTATACCAATTTAGAAAACTGAAATTACCTTAGAATTACCCTAAACGGTCATCTGTTTTCCTACGAAGGGGAACCATATCTTGGAGCAAAATGGGTTTGCTCCAGAAATGAGGTTGGGTTTTGCACAACCCGAATAAAAATTAAATCCAACAATGGAATTTTAACCTTTAAAAAAAAATACTATTAATCAGTCTAAAATTACAATTAGACCCGTGCCTTCATACAGTATTTATTATTTTCATAATATAAGATACTATTTATATATTAATTAAAAAATGTTATAAAGATATTAAAATTTTATTTATTATTTATTTTATATCCATAAATTTATATTTAAGTATATAAATAAAAATTTTAACTTAATATATATTCTATTTGAGTTATAAAATTTTAATAAAATTTAATTAGTTTATATTTAATTCGAAATATGACATTTAAAATTAATATAAGGAAGATATTAATAAATTTTAAATAAATAAATTTAATTTTAATTTTTAAATACTAGCCTTTTCACAAGTATTTTTACGGTTACTTAGAGGCTTTTTATAACATAAAAAATTAAAGTTTTTAATTATTATCAAATTATTAATTATAAACATAATTTATATTGATAGTAACATTTTTGTAAAGAATAGGAATGTATAAAATTAAATAAATTATAATAATTATTTTGTTATTATTAGGAAGAAAATTTTATTTTTCTAACAAATATTTGAATAAGCACAAAAATATTTTAATAAACCACTATCTCTATCATTTGTGTTGGTGAGGATTTCTTAAGACCTCCAAAAAGGGATCTTCAATGATGTTTCTAATATTATACCAAATATAAATTTAATTAGCCCTCAAATATTTGTAAATAAAATGAAGAAGATTATCAAAAATGAGATTGATAACTAGATCGTATATTTAAAACTTTGTTTAAATTATACATTTCATACACTTGAAACAATTTAATTATGTTTTTTTTATTCATTTTTATATTTAATAAATTAGATAATATTTATTTTTTATTATCTATTATGATATACATTTATATAAAAGGTAAGGATTAACATTTATAAATTAAATTTTATATAAATTAATGTTATTTTTTTAATATACTTTTCTAAATTTCTTTTATTATAATATTTGATCAAGTATGCGTCTGTCTAAATATGATAATGACAATCGATTAATGTAATATTACAATATTACGACAAGTCTATTAATTAGTAATGACTTAAAAAAATATAATATCTTTTATTATTTAAGTGGAATACAATTATGTAAATTTTATAATTGTTCAAATAATATAATATAATGATATATTTTAAATTAATTATTTGAATATTTTATAATTTAAAAATTAAAATTTTAAATTTATATTATAAATTATTATTAATTAAATTAAATTAAATTAAATTAAATCCGTGCATCGCATGAGTTAAAAGCTAGTGAGCGTATATACGGCAAAAAAAATCAAGATAATATTTCTGTTCCTTCTCAAATATTTCATGTGATTTTTATAAAAAAAAAAGTAAATTTTGTTTAAATTATACAAAAGGTTATAAATTTTAAAATTATAATTTGATGATGAAGCTCACTAATAGTAAATAAATAAATTAAGACAAAATATAATAATTAATCTCTTATTTATTTATAAAGATGATGAGTCCAGTAATTATTATATTCTTCAAATTTCATAATTAGTACATTAGCCCATTATTTTTCTTTTATTATAATTATTCATATCTCTATTTATTTATAATATTAAGATAAATAAAAATTATTAGAGTAAATTTTTTAAATATTATTTTAGCATTGTCAAATGATGACTTAATTTTTTGAAAAAAATGCAAAATACACCTTTCAACTTTAAATTGGTTGGATTTTGTACCATTTATTTTGGGAACTTAAAAATTAAGTATCCATTGTCAACTTAGTTAATTATTTTATTAAATTATATAATTTTTATGAACTTTTTAAATAAGAATCACAATATTATAGCATATTGGTTTATTTCATCATTTTCACATATAATTTTACAATTCCTTTTTATTATTTAATTAAAATTTTATGTCTAATTTAATTTCTATTAATTATATAACGAAGAAATTATTTATAAAAAAAATAAACTAACATATTATAATATTGTGGAATGAATCCTCGTTCTTTTCAAGAAAAAAAATTATAATAATATTATGTTTTTTATTTAAAAAGAATATAAAAATGTTATAATTAGATAAAATGGTAAACTAAGTTGATGATCATGAGTATTAATTTTAAATTTTGTATAATTTAAGAGGATAATTTTCAAGTTTTTGAAGTTAAAGGAGATATTTTACAATTTTTCAAATTTTTTATTATATTCTTTATTTTTACCATTCATTTTAATGTTATTATGTTGAAATTTTACATGAAATAATCCAATTAAACTATGCAATTAGGCATGAATTGTATATGAATATAATTAAAAGATGAATTACATGAAACATACATGTATTAGCCATATTGTCCATTATTAGAAATAACTATGATCTCCAGAACTAAATAGTTTGCCTAATCATAAACTGATAATCTCTTATAGGATTTTCTTACTATCATATTTTTTAAATGAATAGGTTCACTCCTCTTGATTACTCCTATTATACAATATAACTTTTGAGAGCTTATTTAACTAAGTGCTAATGAGTTATGCATGGCCTAATTGGAGTATAGAATATGTGTAGGAATTCCTCCAAACATTAGTGTCAAACGCATAAGTACAACTTATTACTAAATCAATCTAGTGCGAATGGGAGCTGTTGGATTTATGTAAACATGTGTGCACATATAAATCTAATAAATGCACAAGAATAACTTAATAGGTTTAATGTAATGGTAAAAATGAGTAGAGACAAGCTTAATAACACTTAACTCAGCTTATAAACAGCTCAAACTAATCTAAGCAAGCTTGAATTAGTTGAATCAAATTAGTTGAAGTTAGCTTATAAGAGTTCACGACTAGCTCACCTCTACTGGACCCAGCTGGATAAATGACACTCAATTTAGATGAAGCAACACCAGTAGAGATAGCTAAGTGGACTAGATGATGTGGCATAAATGTGTGACACATCATCACCATGTAGATCAATAGATGGATGACGAGTGTCATTGTTATATTGTCAATAAGTGTCGTAATCTAAATAATGCTAACATGGAAGGTAGTTATTGGCTGCTAAGAATTGTTTTGTTATATTGTCAACAAGTGTCGCAATCTGAATATTGCTAACATGGAAGGTAGTGTCACAACCCAATTTCAGATATCATGACCGGCGTAAAGACATCTAACTAGTATCTAACTAATCAGACATCTTTATAAGCCTATAACAAACTATATCTGACTATTTTATAATAAAAGGAGAATATATGATAGCATCAAATAATATAAGTAAAGTAAATTGCATTGCACGTACAATTAAAAGTTAATCTATGATATTAATATACAGTAGCATAACAAAATTATTTAGTAATACATATAGACTTTAACTGTACAATGAATGACTTAAAATAGTAATTTTTGTTACACTATGCCCTATGAAGATCAGAAGGTTTTATGCAGTATATCAATCCTCCGCTGGAGCTCCTTGTTCTTTATCTGTAAAATAAAATAACATCGAAAAAGAATGAGTACATAAAATACTTAGTGAGTAGCTATTCAATCTTTATCCCTATGGTTTTCCTTAATCAGTTTTCTTTAATACAAATTTATGAAGATTAGATAAATTCCATATACTTAGCTTTATTCACATTTAATATCTATCGCCTATCATAGGCATTATGTATTAATATTACATCAATAGAAATGGTTAGTATGATATACAGGTTTTCTCCTTATTTCATCGGGCCAACCTTATTCCACTCCCCTTCAACCTTTTCTCTTCACTTCTTACCACCCCTCTCCTTTTTCTAGAAGGATGCTACAAGCTATAGGCCAATCTCCGCCACATGTATCAGGTAACATAAATGAGCCTTTATAGGCTTTTCGTGCCAATTAAGGCAAAATCATGTCAATCCATCATAACAAAGGTATGGTCAATACCAACTAGCCATTAGCAACCTAATTAATTTTCCTTTATCAATGTAACAAGTATAGATTTCAAATTTAACATTAAAGAGTGTAATCATTGCATATTCTCATAATCTATCACAATTTCAATACATTGAACATTTCATAACTCAATCTAATTTATTACTATATTCTATACCATTAAAGAACATTCAAATAATTACAATAATTCAACACATTGTCCCAATCATACTCTAATATCATCACAATGTATTTCTAAGCATCAAATATTTAGTGCATTTTACAAATATTCATTCAACAATACTATTCATGTTCAGATTCCAAAACAGGGCAGCAGGGGGCACGTTACCATAAGAGACCCTTTTATGTCTCCTAAAATACCTCCAAAATTTTTTAAATAATTATATTATGTTCTAAACATGTTAATGACAAATATGAGTTTTTAGGTTTCACAATTAATCAAGAGAATATGCCCAGAAAATTCATGAATCATGCCCTTCCAAAACAGTTTCAATCTCTGGTAGCACTAGAGTTCTGAAATTGTAGGAATTTATTTTCCAGGCAAATGAGCTTCAATTACCACGAAAATTTACTATGTTTTAACCAACATATAGAAGGGTATTCAATAATTTTTATGGAATTTTTACTCATCATTTAGTACCCCAAATAATTTAAGGATAGAAGTGAAATTATTTACATCCTATTTCTGGGCGAGTTGCACCTTTGTGTAAAAATGTCCCTTGTTCAGATTTCTAAAAATTTCTAAAAATTCCTAATAAATTTTATGTGTATCCTGAAATCATAAGAGACTAGGAAATGGGTGGTTTCAAAATTTTAAGATGTCCTAGCATGTCCTTAAAATTCGTAGTTTAGTTTTAGATTTTCAGGAATTCCAGAAGCAAAATTAGCAAAATAATTGCTAAGCTCTTTCTATTCCATTTACACTCAAGGCTTAACAAATGGTAATCTAATCATTCATTCATGCTAATATTGTTCTAATATCTTCAAATACAATTTAAGAATACTATTTTTCAGCACCATGCCTTCATTGCATGGCCACACACCTAGCTTCATGAAATCACAATTCTAGAAAGCAATATTAGCAAATTTGTAATCAAAATTCAATGGAAAATCAAGTGAGCTGCTACTCACCCTAAGTTTTATGCCTTCTAACTTGCTAGAGGATCCTTAGAGGCAGCTAAAAAGGCAACTAAACTCTAGTCAAAATAATAAACCAAATTTTAGAGAACTTTGAAGAAGATCTTTTATAAAGGCATGAAGAAAAGAAGGAGTTGCATGGTTACCTCTTGAAATCTTGTAGGAGATTTTCTTGTAAGGATCTTTTGTTAATCAAAAGTGAGCTTGAAACTTGGCTAATATGGAGAGAGAGCCACGATTTTTGCTAAAGAAGAATGGAGAAAATTTATGTTTAGAAGTGGTAAAAAGAGTTTCAAGAAAAAGGTTAAATTTGGAAGTTAAAATGTGAACCAATCATCTTTAAATATGTGGAGTTACTTTAAGAATTTTTTGCTGATTATTTGACCAGCATGGGGACATGTTTTTGTTGCTAAAAATGACCAGAAGAATAGAGAAAAATGGAGAGAATTCAAGAGAGGTCTAGAGATAAAACTTTTGTTACACAAATACCCCTCACTTTTCTCACTTTTTCCATCTTTATCCTTGGCTTTCCTCCTAAATTTTTCTTTTTGGGCTGCATGGTTTTAGACCTTCAAAAACTCAATTTGGGCTTCTATAAAACATTCCATATCATCCCAAAAGGAATTTAAATGATTCAAATTGAATTATATTAATTCCGGACTTATTTTATTGAATTTCAACTCACTTGGGCCCCTAAAATTAAGTTAAACTCTATCAAAATTCCTCTAATCTTTTGGGCATATTTCTAATAATATTTTAACTCAAGTTTTATCTCTATCAATGTTTCAAAGGGTTTGGAAAACTTCCTAAGAGGTTACCTATCTCTAAAATCTCCCTGAACTGAGCACGTTTAATTGGGAAGTGCTAATTCACTTTGATCTTTAAGACTAGTTCTTGGGAAAAAGTCTCCTAGGGATATTACAGGTAATTATTGGCTGCCAAGAATTGTTTCCCTTTATTGAACTCATATGTCTTTTCAAAGGGTAGTGACCTTTTGTGAGGAGATATTTCCTTTCAATAAAGTAATATATCTTTTCTTATAAATATGACTATTTGTGAAAAGACATCTAACAATTTATAAATAGGCCATATGTGTGGCAATTTGTGTAGCAATGCATATATACAAAATTCAAAAGAAAAACACTCCTCACATTCCTACTTCCTTTCCATTAAGATTTAGTTTTGATTTACATAAGATTCTACAAGAAAAGTGGTGAACAAGTGCTTATTTTCACTCCAATAGAAGTTGATTGCAAGTTTGGCCTTTGGTGATTCAATATGTTCTTTCTTCCATCACATTCAATTGTTGTATATTTAATTTTATAGAGGACAAGTAAGTATTCATGATTCTATGATTATTTATGGAATTACCTAATAATTTGCTTTAGTAGTATTAAAGCTTTGGTTAAGTGATATGCTTGTTCTTGTGTTAAATATGTTGATTTTATAATAACTAATATGTTTTTATGTGTTTTAGAGTGATGAAGCACAAATTTTTTTTAACATATATAGTTACAATTGGCATGCAATAAGTGCAGACATGTTGTTTAAATGTTTTTGTATCTAATTTCTTGGTAATGCATGTGATTATGATCAAAAAATGCTTATTTAAGTATATTCAATGATGTTTAAACAATTCCTTGATGTTTTTGGAATGTTTTGGTGTGTTTGAAGATCAATTGAAAATACTAATTTATTTGTATGTAATGTAAAACGAAAATGAATAATGGAACATGTTGTATTCAGTAATTCTTTATATGTTTCATGAAAATTAGAATGATTCTTAGTCATTAGTTTGAATATGTTTCAAAATAAGCCACATGAATGATTTTAGATAATTAGTTAGAATATGTTTCATATTAAGCCATATGCTTGTTTTTGTGATTAATATGCTATTTATGAGAATGCATGTTTCTGTGATTCTTTAAATTCATTCAAATGTGTTGGATGATGTTATTTCATGTGTTAATTTGATGAGATTATATGGAAACATGTGTTTAAACTTTGTAATATGAGCTTTTGTTAGGCATTTAGAATGATGAAAATTGAATAATATAGATGTATTCATATGAGAATGGACTTAATTGTATGGTTTGACTCTACTTTTAGTACATTTAGCATAAATAGGCTATATTATTCTATTTTAGTTCATAAAATGCCTAGTTATGATGAATATGCTGAATATGGTACTCAATTACATATGTAGATGGCAAAGGCTATAAAGAGCATTATTGTTGAGTTAAATAAAGACCTAAAGCTAAATGGCAAAAATTATTATATATGGTAGCAAAAGGTCCAGTTCATTCTTATGGAACAAGATATCTTAGCTGTCCTACCCAAAGTAGTCGAAGAACCTCCTATCAATGCTCCTCGAATAGAGTATGATGCTTTTAAAAAGAAAGACACCACGACACGTATCACTTTGCTTAGTGCAATGGTTAATGATCTTATGATGGAATTATCCATGCTTTAAAGTGTCAAAGCCATATAGGACAAGGCCAAGGAAAAGTATGGATCTGTTTCATTAGAAAAATAAAGAGCGTTAATTCTAAGGTTTGAGAATTATGTGAAAAAATTAGAAAATAATATGAGCACTTATTTAAAGAAAATGTCTCCTTACAAAAGGTTATTACTTTTTGAAGAGATATATGAGTTCAATGAAGGGAAACAATTCTTGGCAGCCAATAACTACCTTTCATATTGGCAATATTCAGGTTGCAACACTTGTTGATAATATAACGAAGACATTTATCATCCATCTATTGATCCATATGGTGATGATGTGTCACATATTTGTGTCATATCATTTAGTCCACCTAACTATCTTTACTAGTGTCACTCCACCTTAGTTGAATGTTATTTATCCAGTTGGGTCCAACTGAGATGAGTTAGTCGTGAACTCTTATAAGCTAACTTCAACCAATCTAAGCTTGCTCAGATTAGTTTAAGCTATTTGTGAGTTGAGTTAAGCATTATTAAGCTTGTCTCTACTCATTTTTACCATTGTGTCAAACCTATTGAGTCATTTTTATATGTTTATTGGATTCATATCTGCACACATGTTCACATAAATCCAACAATATGGACTTTATTTTAATAGAATTACTAAGTTGAATAAAATCCAACCTATAATTGGATTCCACACATTTTAGTTATTGAAAATTATTATCGTAAAATTTACCTAATCATTATTATTATTAATGGACAATCAACTCACGTTAATATATTTCCATTCATGTGTTAAAGGGTCCATTATTGGAATTTTAATTCCAATTTTGAATTATAAAATATACAAATTAAATATTATCTGCCACTTAGACTTTATAGTGTAGAAATCATAGCCACTTTAATATGTTAATAAAAAATATGGTAACATTACACCTTTAAGTTTAAGTTAAGATCATAAGTATCCAACAGTGCATAATAAATATATCTTATAGGGAAACTAACATTATACATATTGTATGCTTACAAATTACTGATCAAATGAAGTTCAATATTTGATAGTTATATTAACATAAAGCATTTATAACAAGATTTATATAATGGTAAATATATTTATATGTAAATCTTTGCACAATAGTCTTAGCATCCGCCCATGATATGTGAATGGTCACATTGTCTTCTTATCAAAATTAGTGATTAAGTAAAACTATGTATATAATATTATGATTATGTAAATTACAAATTATAGAAGTATATTATGATAGGTTTGAAGTGTGAACTTATCCAAAGGTTTTACTAATATATTTTATATGTGTGGCATTATGAAAATCTTAAGCCTAGCACAAATGGGTGTGTGAAATAGGTAAATTTATTATCCCAAGCTAAGAACATGTATTGAATTTTTTTAGTACATTTTTTATCAATTAAATCCTTTATCTATTTATTTATCATTTACTTCTAAAAAGGTATTTTTTTGTAAGTATACACTCTCTTGTAACTTATTCTTTTCATTATTTTAAACATTTTTAGGACTAAATTAAACTATTAAGTTATGTTACTCTTATAGAGATCTAAGGAACCTTGTTGGTAGTATTTAATAGTTGGAATAAAGTTAGTTGTATTCATAACTAGATAGAAGTTGTGTGTTATTTTTGTTTACTTTCATGCATGGTTTTTGGTAATTGTCTTTGTATTATAGGGTTTACATTATTAGGCATGTGACCTTCTTAAAGTATCTAAAAATTTTGAAAACTCTATCCATCTATTTTGAAATTTATATTGAAAACTAGTTACTATGGAAATGGAAATTTCTATTAAGTCAGAGTTTGTGTACTTTATAAATGAAATTGGTGGAAATTAAATTGTAGTTTCCCTGTTAGTTATGATCAGGTTAGGTTATGACAACCATTTTCTTCAGACCTAAGAGAAGTCACTATATTATTAAACTTAAGGTATCATTGTCTTATATGCTTATTTTAAGTTATATATGGACTTTTTATCTTACTCATAAGGTGATCTTTACCTTTCTTTTGGAAAGTATCTAGCTGATTTTTGTAAACATTCTTCAATAGGTCATCATTTAAGGAAGCTATCTTAACATCTATTAAATATAGCTCTAAGTTAAAATAAGCCATTATTAGCATAACAACTCGAAATAAGTCTTTAATTGAAACTAGTGAAAAGGTTTCTTTATACTCTATGCCTTCTTTTTTAGTGTAGTTTTTGGCTACTAAGCTAGCCTTGTACCTCTCAATATCATTATAGTGTCATACTCATGCTTCTACAAATAAACCAAGTAATCATTTAAAATTGTTGGTTTGTAAGATTTATGAGATCTTCTTAAAGTAATATTGTTAACTATCTCAATTAGTTCAACATTTTCTATTATCGGTTATATTAGATCATCTTATGGAACAGTAGAAGATGAATCTCCTAATATAGGTGCTAGTGAAAAAATTATTATTTCTTTATTAAATTTTATGGTGTAAGGTACTTAGCTCCTATTATCTAACCCATCTTTATATTAGTGTATATGCCCTAAAACCAATCATATTGGTGATTGTATTTTGAATCATATTATTTTAATGACAATTCCAGTTGTTATATTTATATATATTTTCTACGTAATATATTTAATTATAATAATAACCTTAGAATAATTGTATTCTTAAATGTCCCTAGTCATATATCATTGTGGATTAGGTTATTTTGATATATTAAGACTAGCATGTGTAATAACTTATATGGGATATTAAGTTTAAACATGAGTACAAGTTAGAGAACTTGTATACTAGACCGACCCATCCTAAGAACACTATATGGATCATTATATGAGTGTCATGAGTGATTCTTAGTGATCATTATTAATATGGTCCTTTGACCTGAGATCACCAAGGTTCCCTACATTTGAGTTTCATATTTCGATACTATTCTATGTCACTCATAGTTGAGTAAATGCAAGGATAGTTATTGGATATGTCACATATCATGCGGAGGGATTTGTATGATCAAGATGGAATTTGTCCCTCCTATATAATAGGAGCAACATCTATGGGCCCATTAATTAAGTAAAGTTGAGGAAATGCATGGCCATGCTCAGATGAATTAACATGGGATGTTAATTATATTTGCTTCAGTTAGCTTACTTAGCGACCAAGAAACCTCAAGATTGGGCTATACGGGAATGACACGGTCCATGTCTCGTGGTCCATCTAAATGTTTAGGACAAAAGGACATAGATGACGATTACGTGTAAAGCTTTAGTTAAATTACCGACTTTCTCATTACTTGGGTAACAATGATGTGTTGTTAGACACCGCTCACTATTTATGATTATTAATATGATTAATGATCATTGCTAACGTGATGAAAGCCTGTAGGGTCGCACACTTAGAGCCTAGTGGATTTGAAATTAATGGACCAAATTATTTGGGCCTAATATTTAGGAATTCCATGTTATAATTATAAGGCCCAATAATAAGCGCATAATTATACATGGAACAAAGCCCAAATAGTTAGGATTTTCTATTAACCTATTTAAATAGACTTGTTAGCTAATAATAGAGATTATTATTCACACATCCCAAGCATAGAAAAAACCTAGCACCTCTCCTTGATAAAAAACCCTTGAAGAGGCGTAGCTAGCACTATGAGGCAAAGGAGAACAATTCCAACCAGTGTTTGTGTGGACGTTCATCGGTGATTAGTAGGTTCGTGTGGATACCTTGGAATTTTCAACCAAAAAGGAAGCTGAAGAGGTGATCAACGATCGAGTTCTAGAGTCATCATTAAGGTATTGAACGAATCCTTGTTCTGATTTAACATTTTGTATGGATCCATTGGTTAGGATCGATTTATTCCGTTGCGCTTGTATGGCTCCCGATCCTAACATTGGTATCAGAGCTATTTGTGAAACGTTAAATTAGAATTCTTTTGTTTGCTGATTGCGTGACTATAATTGATGAATTATTTTATCACACTTCAATGATTTCTAATTAGGATTACAGTGAATTTGATTTCGTGCATTCTGGTTCAAGAAAATTAATATGATTAATTCTGATTCTATTTTGAATTTGAATCTAGTTTCGAATGCTGATTTAAATTCAAAAAGTATTTCATGATTAATTCTTATTTTAGTTTGAATTTGAATTTTGATTTGAAATTCAAATGAATTTCTGGGTTCTATTTTAAGTTTAAATCTATTACAATAATTCTAGGTTTTTTATTTGAATTTAAAACGAATTTCTAGGTTCTGTTTTAAGTTTAAATCTTTTACAATAATTCTAAGTTTTTGATTTAAATTTGAAACCATTTTCTGGATTCTGTTTTGAACGGAATAAAAAAGGAATTAATTACATGAATCTGATTTTATGTATGAAGAAAAATGTTTTCTAGTTAAAATGCAGATTCTGTTATAAATCAGAATTAATCAAATTAACTTCTTGAATCTTTTTCATATATGTGATATACCTTGCACTTAATGGCTAAATCTGATTTTTCACGAAATTAATTGTTGAATCTGTTTCATATAAAATCTTTGAATTAATTGGATCCATTTTAATATGATTAAAATTTATCCATTATGATTCTGTCATAAATTAGATTTGAAAATCCATTATTTGAGTGTCAATAATTGTTGAATTGATTGACTAATGGGGCGTGTCAATTGTTGACAAATTGAATTGCAATCTGAATGTCAGATGCAATTAATTTTTCGGAGCGTGACATTGGAAATATATTTGGATATATGTTTCACTTATCATGTTTCATAGTGGAACCACCGTAAATTCTCTACGTAGCGTGACATTAAGTAATTAGTTTATTAATTTAGAATTTATTAATTCAAAATTTGATATTGGAAATATATTTGGATATATGTTTCACTTATCATGTTGTTTTGTTGCTTGATGTATGGTGCATGATTATGGCCTTTGGTTTTGTTGTAATTTTAAAATACGGCCTGTGTGTCGTGCCTCTCTATTACTTCTAGTTGTACATTCTCTTTTCATCTTACTCCCCTCGAATGTAACTCAAGGTTTCTTTATTATTATGTAATAATTTTATGGGAGCACCTGAAGAGGAAACAATGGAAGTGGAGATCAAACCATGAAGAAAGAAGAAAATTTTTAGGAAGAAGTTTTTCTTTCTTACTTTTATTTGATATTCTTGAGCTCTAGAATATCACTTAGGTTGGGCCATAATCATGTCACATTTAATTTATGTTTTATGTATGAGATGCATGTGATGAATGTATGAGATACCTATGCTAGATGTATGTGATGCATGCTTAATAAAACTAAGTACATAATGGTGAGATCAAATAAATTAAAATGCCTCAAACAAAATATTGAGTTAAAAGAGATGTCTTCCAATAATAGCACTCATCAAGATCTTGATCAACTATACGTGGGTTTGCCAAAGTAAAGTACCTAAAATTTATCTTGGTAAGATGCGATGGGATAATAGTGATATCCAAATTGCTAATTATTGGGTCTTGACTTAACTGGGCTATACCAATAGGATTGGGGCCTAGAGGCATAGAGTTGGTTATGAATTCATGAGATGAATTTGAATAAGTGTTATTCACCTAACTATCCAAGAGTTGCATAAGATGTAATTGACAAGGAGTAGTCTACCTAAATAGCCACATCTTGGGCAATTAGCCAAAACTAACTCAAGATTTAGTAAAATATGGATCTTGGCTCACTAGAAAACCTTGACGATAAGGTTTTCTGAAATAATAGTGAGGGCTATTATTTTGAGAAAAATAGTGGGAGTATTATTTAATAAAAGACTTTATTAAATAAATAAAATACATAATTCTCATTCTACATATTTTTTCTATTGTAGATAACTATGGCATCAAATGCATCAAATTTATCACTATGATCTATCCTTGAGAAGAATAAACTGAATGGGACGAATTTTCTCGATTGGTATCAAAACTTGAGGATTGTCCTCAAGCATGAGAAAAAACAGTATGTCCTAGAGCAACCTACTCCAGATAAGCCTACTGCCAATGCTCCTCGAGCAGAAAAGGATGCTTATAAGAAGCATCTAGAAGATGCTCTGGATGTCAGTTGTCTCATGCTTGCTACCATGAACTCTGAGCTTCAAAAGTAACATGAGAACATGGAGGCATTCAATATGATTGATCACCTTAAATAGCTCTACCAAGAGCAAGTAAGACATGAGAGATATGATGTATCTAAAGCATTATTTTAGTGCAAAATGGCTGAAGGAAGACCCTTTGCTACACAAGTGCTTAAAATGATTAGGTACATCAATAGCCTTGAAAGATTGGTTTTTCCTTTGCAGCAAGAATTGGCTACTGACATAGTTCTGCAATTGTTGCCTGAGAGCTATAGTTAATTCATCATGAATTACAACATAAACGAAATTGATAAAACTTTGCTTGAACTGCTTAACATGTTAAGAACTACTAAGTAGAACTTGAAAAAGTCCAAGCCCAGTTCCATTATGATGGTTCAAAAAGGCAAAGGAAAGGGCAAGTCTAAGGCTAAGAATAAAAAGAAAAAGGACAAGACTAATGGAAAGTCCAAGTCAAGTTCCTCTGCACTGAAGCCCAAAGGTGGCATGGCCAAGGAAGGGCAATGCTTCCATTGTAAAGAACCAGGACATTGGAAGCAAAATTGCAAGATTTACCTAGAAGAGCTTAAGAAGCAAAAGGGAAGTAGAACTTCCAACTCAGGTATTTATGTTATAGAGGTTAATTTATCTACTTCTACATCTTGGGTATTAGATACTGAATGTGGTACTCACATTTGTGTAAATGTGTAGGATCTTAAAGAAAGTAGATCGTTAGCCAAAGGTGAAGTGGACCTCTACGTTGGAAATAGAGCAAGAGTTGTTACATTAGCTATAAAGACTTATTATTTATCTTTACCTAGTGGATTAGTTTTAGAATTAGACAATTGTTATTTTGTGCCTACTGTTAGTAGAAATTTGATTTCTATTTCTTGTTTAGACAAGAAAGGTTTTTCATTTATAATAAAGGACAAATGTTGCTCTATTTATTTAAATAAAATATTTTATAGCAGTGCACAATTAATGAATGGTCTTTATGTTCTGGACCTTGAAAATCTAACCTATAACATAAATATGAAGAAAGTCAAAACTAATGATTTAAATCCAACCTATCTTTAGTATTGTCGTTTAGGCCATATAAATGAGACACACATCTCCAAACTCCATAAGGATGGATTTTTGTACTCATTTGATTTTAAATCATATGAGGTATGTGAGTCATGTTTATTAGATAAGATGACTGAAGCCCTTTTTACTAAGAAAGGTGAAAGGGCTAGTGATTTATTAGGCTTTATACATAGTGATGTATGTGGACCTTTAAACACACAAGCTAGAGGAAGTTATCAATGCTTCATTACTTTTACTGATGATTTTAGTAGATATGGTTATGTGTTTCTTATGAAACACAAGTTTGAATCTTTTGAAAAGTTCAAAGAGTTCAAGAATGAAGTAAAAAATTAACTTGGTAAAAGTATTAAATCACTTCGATCAGATTGAGGTGGTGAACACTTAGACCGAGAGTTCTTTAATTATCTAAAAGAGTGTGGCATTGTATCACAACTCACTCCACCAGGAACACCTTAATGGAATGGTGTTTCTGAAAGGAGGAATCGAACTTTGTTAGACATGGTTCCGTCAATGACAAGTCAGGCTGACCTTCCAAATTCCTTCTGACAACATGCTCTAGAGACTGCAACTTTCACACTAAATTGTATTCTGTTAAAATTAGTTCAAAAGATACCATATGAGATATGGACCGGGAAACATCCTAGTTTGTCTTTTATAAAGATTTGGAGCTGTGAAGCTTACGTAAGCCATCAGGCTTCTGATAAACTTGGACCTAAATCTGATAAATATTTTTTTGTTGGATATCCTAAGGAAACAAAAGGATATTATTTCTATAATCCAATTGAGCAAAAAGTGTTTATTGCTCGAACTGGTGCTTTTCTAGAGAGAGAATTTATCTCTAGAAGAATCAGTGGGAGAAGAATAGAACTTGAAGAAATTCAAGATCAACGAGAAAACATTGAACTTGAAATGGAACCTGAGTCAGTTCCACAACTAATTATGGAAGAACTTGCTCATGTAACACAAAACCTACGTAGGTCTAGTAGGATACGTCATGAGCCCGAGAGATATGGATTTCTCGTGACTCATCGCGGTGATATGTTGCTCATGGACCAAGATGAACCCATAACCTACCAAGAGGCTATGATGGGCCCAGATTCTGAGAAATGGCTAAAAGCTATGAAATCAGAAATGGACTACATGTATTCAAACCAAGTTTGGACTTTGGTTGATCCACCTAAAGGGGTAAAATCCAATGGGTGCAAATGGGTTTTCAAAAAGAAAATCGAGATGGATGGTAATGTGTGTACCTTTAAGGGACGTTTGGTTGCAAAAGGTTTCAAACAAATCCATGGTATTGACTATAATGAGACTTTTTCTCCAGTTGTCATGCTTAAATCCATTAGGATTCTTCTAGCTATAGCAGCATATTATGATTATGAAATCTGGCAAATGGATGTCAAAACTACTTCCCTTAATGGAAATCTTCTTAAGGATGTGTACATGACACAACCTGAAGTTTTTGTAAATGCTAGAAAAGTTTACAAATTGCAACGATCCATTTATGGGTTAAAGCAAGCTTCTCAGAGTTAGAATCTTCTTTTTGATGATACAATCAAAGAGTTTAGTTTCATAAAGAATAAAGATGAACCCTGTGTGTACAAGAAGGTTAGTGGGAGCGCAATAGTCTTTTTGGTATTGTATGTAGATGACATATTACTCATTGGAAATGACATTCCTATACTACAGTCTGTAAAAACTTAGTTAGGAAATTATTTTTCTATGAAAGGCTTAGGTGAGGCCTCCTATGTATTGGGTATCAAGATCTATAGTGATAAATCGAGAAAATTACTTAGCCTAAGTCAGAGTACATATATCGATAAGGTGTTAAAGAGGTTTAGCATGTAAGATTCTAAAAGAGGATTCTTGTTGATGTCACATGGCATAAGTCTCTTAAAAACTTAATGTCCTTCCACAGAGTATGAGAGACAGCACATGAGTAAGATCCCTTATGCATCTGCGATTGGGTCTATCATGTATGCCATGTTATGTACTCATCCTGATGTCTCGTATGCTTTAAGTATGATGAGCAGATACTAATCAGATCCTGGTAAAAGTCACTAGACAACTGTCAAGAATATTCTTAAGTACTTAAGAAGAACTAAAGACATGTTTTTGATTTATGGAGGTGAGGAAGAGCTCATTATAAGTGGTTACACTGATGCTAGCTTTCAAACTCACAAAGATGATTTCATGTTGCAATCAGGTTATGTATTTTGCCTTAATGGTGGCGCTGTGACCTGGAAGAGTTCAAAGCAAGGGACAGTGGCTGATTTTATAACAGAAGTTGAATACATTGCAGCATCAGATGCCGCAAAGGAGGCTTTTTAGATTAAAAAGTTCATCATTGAACTTGGAGTTGTTCCTAGCATTGCTGACCCAGTAGAGCTCTATTGTGACAATAATGGAGCCATTGCGCAAGCTAAGGAACCTAGATCTCACCAGAAATATAAACATATACTCCAGTGTTATCATCTCATAAGAGATATTATTGATGAAAATGATGTTAGGATATGTAGAATACCGACCGACGACAACGTCACTAATCCACTGACAAAAGCCTTGACGTAGCAAAAGCATGATAGTTATATGAGATCCATAGGTATTAGATACATGGATGATTGACTTTTATGCAAGTGGGAGATTGTTAGTGTATATGCCCTAAAACCAATCATATTGGTGATTGTAATTTTGAATCATGTTATTTTAATGGCAATTCCAATTATTATATTTATATATATTGTCTACATAATATATTTAATTATGATAATAACCTTAGAATAATTGTATTCTTAAATGTTCCTAGTCATATATTATTGTGGATTAGGTTGCTTTGATATGTTAAGACTAGCATGTGTGATGACTTATATGGGATATTAAGTTTACACATGAGTACAAGTTAGAGAACTTGTATACTAGACTGACCCATCCTAAGAACACTACATGGATCGTTATATGAGTCTCATGAGTGATTCTTAGTGATCATTATTAATATGGTCCTTTGACCTGAGATCACTAAAGTTCCTTACAAGTGAGTTTCATATTTTGATACTATTCTATGTCACTTATGATTGAGTGAATGCAAAGGTAGTTATTGGATATGTCACATATCATGTGGAGGGATTTGTATGATCAAGATGGAATTTGTCCCTCCTATATAACAGGAGTAACATCTATGGGCCCCTTGATTAAGTAAAGTTGAGGAAATGCATGGCCATGCTCAGATGAATTGACATAGAATGTCAATTATATTTGCTTCAGTCAACTTACTTAGGGATCAAGAAACCTCAAGATTGGGTTATACAAGAATGACATGGTCCATGTCTCGTGCTCAATCTAAATGTTTAGGACAAAAGGACATAGATGACGATCACGTGTAAAGGTTTAGTCAAATTATCGACTTTCTCATTACTTGGGTAATAATGATGTGTTGTTAGACACCACTCACTATTTATGATCATTAATATGATTAATGATCATTGCTAACGTGATGAGAGCCTGTAGGGTCGCATACTTAGAGCCTAGTAAATTTGGAATTAATAGACTAAATTATTTGAGCTTAATATTTGGGAATTCCATGTTATAATTATAAGGTCCAACAATAAGCCCATAATTATACATGGAACAAAGCCTAAATAGTTAAGATTTTCTATGCACCTATTTAAATAGACTTGTTAGCTAATAATAGAGATTATTATTCACGCATCCTAAGCATAGAAAAAATCTAGCACCTCTCCTTGACCAAAAACCCTTGAAGAGGCGTAGCTAGCACTACGAGGCAAAGGAGAATAATTCCAACCGATGTTTGTGTAGACGTTCATCGGTGATTCACAGGTTCATGTGGATACCTCGGAATCTTCGGCCAAAAAGGAAGCTGAAGAGGTGATCAACGATCGAGTTCTAGAGTTATCATTAAGGTATTGAATGAATCCTTGTTCTGATTTAATGTTTTGCATGGATCCGTTGGTTGGGGTCGGTTTATTCCATTACGCTTGTATGGCTACCGATCCTAACATTTTAAATAAGATAGCTAATCTAATTAAATTAATCTAGTTGTGTGAGTCAAACAATAAAATTTACTACCTTTCGAGCCATTGTACCCAATGAAATACCCACTAATTATCTTGAATCAAGATTCCTTGTTGAAGGAACATATGACTTCACCTTAACTTTACAACCATAAACACGAAAGTGCCTTAGATTAGGCTTTTTTTTCCATATAATAACTCGTAAAGGGTTTTGGGTAATAACTTACTAGGAACTTGGTTCAGAATATATGTAGCAATTTCTAATGTTTTTTCTTTAAGAACTCTAGCAATGAAACATGGGCCAACAATGTCATTTTGCTCCAGTGTGCTTGATTCAGAATACAATAACTTTTCACAATGTCCACATGTGCCTAATTCTTTCTTTTTGCAATTTCATTTTGCCCTAGTGTCCTAAGCATGATACATTTAACTTCAATTTTACATTCTTGTAGGTATCTTGCAAAAAAATTAGGATTTTTTCCAATCTCATCATACTTACCATAATATTCTCTACTTTTGTTAGAGTTGATACATTTTATTTCTTTCCCAATTTGAGTTTAACGACTATCTTCAAGGACTTGAAAAGCTTCCAATGATTCTAACTTCTAATTGAGCAATTCCGCCTAACCATATCTGGAATAATCATTAATGAAGGTAATGAAATGCTTATATCTATCCATAGCACTAGGCATATAGGGTCCACTCATGCCATGATGGATTAGTTCTAAGGCTTCTAATTTTTAATTTCTATTACTTAATCTAGCTCTAATAAGAAATTTCCTTTTAATACAATCAACACACGTATCAAAGTAAGGAAAAGTAAGATCACTAAAGGCTTTTTCCTTTATAAGCCTTTGTATCTTTCCTCTAGAAATGTGCCACAAAAATTCATGTCAAAATATTAAGTATGTCTTATTAGTTCTTTCTCTCTTCTTTCTAACAATGGTATTTATTGAGTTGGTAAAGTTTGAGTGAAAATCAATCCTATACAGTCTATTACATAATGAACTAGAATTAATAATGGAACAATTATAAGTTAAATTAAATTTCTTATTTTCAAAATAACATGAATATCCACTAGTATTCAATGCAAACAAAAATCAAATTTGTTCCTATAGAAAGTACATAAATTATATCCTTCAATTCTAAAACATGACCAAACAATAAACATAGGAAAACTACTCCAATATGTTCCATTTATACTTTGTTTCAATCTTCAAGTCAAACCACTAACTCTCATTCACTTAGCTTATTTAGGTTTTCAATGTTTAAAAATAGTTCAATATGTGAATAGTGGATCCTGAGTCCAATCACCAAGTATATGATGGCACATAGTCTATATATTCAAAATAGTCCACCTTTTTATGCCTATATGTCTTAGAAAAATTGGACTTTCCCTTATGTTATCCTTCCTTAGAATTTCAGAATCTAATTTCTTAAATAAGATAATCAGTTAATTATGATGTTAATGATAAAAATAAAGTTTTTGTGTGAAATAAATAAAGTATGATGATACAAGATAAGAAGATATTGGGTAAATGAGAATTAATTAATTGAATAAGTTTGAAGTGAGAACTTTACATGTAACGGATGAGAAAAAACATACATGCACTGTCTTACCTTTTATTTAGAGGAATAATCCTAATTGAATCATGTATCCTTTTGATTTAGAAATGAATCAAACAAAATATTCTTTTTAAATTCAAATAAAAAAAATTGTATTTTGTGAATACATAAACATTGAATTGATTAATAATAAGGAATTCCATTTGAAAAAAAAATTGAAATTCTTTGTATATACTAAATTAAAGTATTTACTAAATTAAAAAAAAGAATGTCATTATTATTACTGATTAAAAAATTCCTATATATATAACATTTCATTTTGTATATGCCAGACCATGAATTATTAACTATATCCAATCTCTAAAAAATTTTCAATTATTTTAAATTTTCTCTTTTTAAAATGGAGTATTTACAAAATCCCCATGAATAAGACTAACCCCTATTCCATGGGCTTTACATAAGATTCCCCTTTCTTATTTTCAAGCAAGTCATTAAGAGAGCTTAGTTGATCCATGATTTATGTTTTACTTCCACCTTATAAGAACTACGAAATCACCCTAAGGATGCTCTTAACATCCAAAGGTCAGTAAACCAATTATAAAACCTTAATTCAATAAGTGGAATGTATTAGCTATCTGCTTTTAGGTTGGACAATAAGGATTGGAGAAGGGAAATCACTCATTCTTAAAACTAAAAAGTCAAGTAAAAAAAAAGGGAAAGCTCTCTATTCCTAATTCTTTTATAGCTAGATCCTTTAGAACCACAAGAATCCTTAGTTAGGATGGGATTCCAACTCAGCACCTTTTGAGATTTTAAGAAGACTTGCTTCTTAGAGAGCATAATATGATAACATTTATAAGTTATGCTTGAGGGAAGTTATTATCTATCATTAGCCTTTATGGTAGAATTAGTTAAGGGTTAAGAGGTGGTGGTTTACCCTATGGTTGATGTTAACTAGTTTGAATATGCTTATCTCTAATTCTTGAACTTAGCCGATAAAAAACCATATGATAGCACTTAGTTTTTTTTATTTGGTTATTCGATTTATAATTTCTCATCCATGGATATTGATAAGATCTTTCCATTTAGTAGCACTTTAGGATAGCATAGCCATAAAGCGAAGAGCTAAGGTTCAAACGAGGAAAGGCTTATGGTGGATACCTAGGTATCTAAAGATGAGAAAGGGCGTAGCAAGTAATGAAATGCTTTGGGGAATTGAAAATAAGCATAGATCTAAAGATTCTCGAATAGGTCAAACTTTCAAATATGGGTAGTGGGCAGTTAAGTATGTAGGGGATTCAAGGTGAATTTTTGCCCTTGCACTATTCCCTATTTTCCTTACCGATCAACCTATACCCTTCATGTCTCTCAACCAAACCCCTACTTTCATTCTTATAACCTTTTCTTTCTCTTTTTCAACTTTACTTTCAATTAATCCACCAAAGAGACCAAATTTCATCAAGCTTCCACACAATTATGGTAGGATTTCTTAGATACTAACCTTTCTCAAGTGTCCTTCCATTTCTCTTTTAAAATTTGAAATTTTAAATGTTTTAGTTAAGGAAGGTTTTAAACCTTAATATGAAATCTTTTGAATGATTAGAGCTAAATAGCATCAAATTTGCCTTTTAATTACCTCTTCCATACTAGATGAGTAAACATTCTAGTTTTATTTTAAAGATTTGATTGGATTTATTGAATTTGAGTATAAGTTTTAGGTTTATGATGAATATAGGAGAAATATTATGATTTGTGATGATTAGATTGATTTTGATGATGGAAATGATGTAAAATAAGTGTCTTTAATGTGCATTTTTATATGGTATGCATTGGTGGTGTAATAAATGTTTTTTAATGTTATTTATGGCAAATAATTAGTCAAAGATCCATAAAAGCATAGTGGATTCATGTGTGAATCTCCTTGTAAAATGCTTTCTTAAGCCTAAAATATACTAAGTTAGGAATTGATTCGCATAATGATTCCTTGCATCTAGAATGCATCTCAAAAAAGTAGAATTGATTTATGAAGCAATTCTCTACTTTTAAAAAGTTACTAGAAGTTCATAATCAATTTACAAAGTGATTCTCTACTTCTATAAAGTAATTGAAAGCCTAAAATTAATTTGCAAGGTGATTCTAGGCCTACAAAAAGTTACTAATAGCCTAAAATTGATTTGTGAAGTAATTCCTCTAGTTTAGTTTCATATCTTAATAATAGAATAATTATAATTGACCATTTAATGCATGTTTACCCATATAATGGATATATAATCCTTATTAAGGAGATTTTGTTCCTCCTAATGCATTATATACTTATTGTGCCTTGAAAAGCATCATAATTAGATATGAATGAAATACTTGATATGTTATATTGGTTAAGGTCATATAATGGAGGCATGGTAGTGTTGATAAATACAATAATGATTTATAGTTGCTTTGTTCATTCTAATTGACTTGACATTGATGTTTATGAAAAATGATGGAGGTAATGTGATATACATGATATTTGAACACTAGATTTGGTAACAGCTAGCAAAGGATAAGATTGATCTAGAAACATAAGTTTGGGTTAGTGAGGAATAAGGTTGGAAGGAAGTCACAAGAAGATTCATTTACTTTAATTATATGTTATTCTTATGTATAGTATGATGTGATTATAGTGTGAATACATGTATACTTCAATCAATTGAGCTTATAAAGTTATTATTGAATATGTTAATGCTAATAAGTAAAGTGTTATGAATTATGTACCCTAAGTGTTTGTGTGTACAAAAAGGTAAATCTAGTCAACAAGCTATTATTGCTTTTTATGTTTGATTTTATTAGATTGTTTGCTTACTAAGCCTCAAACTTTCTTTTCTCTTTTTTATTTATAGACTCACATGTTAAGAAATCTCCACCACTATCTTGAAGTTGAGCTCATAGGTAGGCTCTTTGGTATGGCTTAAGTAGCATAGGATATTCAAATATATATTGATAAAATTAGACACTTTTGAAGCTTTAACTTGTATAGGTTAAAGGTAGAAGGTTAGAAACCCTTTTTTTGGGCTAGTTAGGGTACTTATCTTTTAATTAGAATGGTTTATAAACAAATCTAACTCCTTTTGTAATTGAATTGTATTTACTAAATGAAATTACATTTATTCTTTTTAATGCATGGGAGCTTCCTTAAAATTCTCATACATGCATTAATATGATAATGTAAAAGGTATGTTAAGCTAATGGAAACTAGATAATTGTTCCATATTGATCATGAGGGGAAAGTTATGACAAAAATTGTATCAAAGCATGGTCTAGGTTTTTATTGGGATGAAGCCATTCAAATTATATCTATATGCTACTTGAATAGGTGTTGTCCTAAACTATGCTAGTGGTATGTGTGCACTCGAGATCACATATAATTAGTGCCATTTTAATGGACCCTATAATATCCACTAATATTAATGTTGAAGTTTGTTTATTCATAGTCTACTTAATTATTTCCTTGAATAATTTGAATGTTTAAAATTCTTATGAACAAAGCAATAATTAATACTAAAAGTTAAGCACAAGCTAATGAACCTGAGCGTGATGATTCATTTAGAAGTTCATAAGCTTAAAATAATAGGTAAAAAGAAGGGAAGATTATGTTGCTAATTTCATGCGACAATTGATAAACCAAGTTATTGAGGCTCCTGAACAAAATTAGAGGCATGACTAACTAGAGGTGTAACATATTGGTCAAGATATGGATTAGTCTATAGTACTTATGAAAAAAAAGGGAGACCAAATTTTAGAGTGTCCAAGTCTACCAAAGTTTATAAATTAGTTCATATTCACTCATTCGTGCAGGCTTCAATCCATATAAATCGGTCCATATTATATGTGGAAAAAATGAACCTAATTTTAGGTGGTTAAGTTTTCCAAAGTTTATAAATTGATTTACAAACTTGAGTCCATTTGATACCCCTATGACCATCACGGAGACTGGAATGATTGTGATACAAATTATGATCATGAAAGAGAGTGTGAGTAGGAGTGTACTCCTCTAGAGAGAAGGGTGCCATAAACAAGTTTTGAATATTCCATGAATTTTTTAAGTTGAAGCCTCTTGATATTCAAGTACTGACCTAGTAGCAAACTTTTATCAATTTCTAGACCAAATTGAATGAGTTGGCAAAATATTGCAAAGTTTAGATTCATTATTGATAAAGCTTGTGGGTTATCAATTAAATGACTAAGCACCCTATAAGTTCACTAATGCCAATGAAAATGGGGATTTTTGCTTGGTGCATTTATCTTGGGCGACCTTCTAAAAGAGTTTCATTAATCGATGCCTAACCCCAAGTATGTTTAGCTAAAATTCAAGAGTTTGAATTTTTGAAGCCAAAAACTATGTTAGTTATCAAGTATTATGCACAGTTCTCTCTATTATCTAAGTATATTTCATATTTGGTCCCTACTAAAAGGACCAAGGTTGACAAAATTATGCAAGGCTTGTGTGATTTCTTCTTTAAACAGATTCATATAGATGATGCTAATACCTATTAACAAGCTTTAGAACAAGCACTGAGGCTTGAGTTTAGGATGGAAGTGAGGAAAGAAAAGGAAGCTCATATGTAAAAAATGAAGCTATTTTTAAAAAGCTAAGTCAAGTACAAAGATCAAAGGGAATGCTTTATCAAGTAGCATTTGAGAAAAAGGGAGATGATTTTATCATAAGACCAACTTCATTCTATAGTGCACGAAATGGACTCTCAATGAGGAGAATTTCTAAAATTCAGAGAAGTCATTCGAATCCTTCACCAAGCTACTTATAAAATTATCCTCCAACCTAAAGTAATGTAAGGTTCAAGGTGCCCATAATGTCAATCCCACCATGATAACCCATCAACCATTTTAGGGGAATGTACTTTAAATGTAGTTATAAAGGGTACAAAGCTATGAAGTTTCCTAAAAATGTCTTGAGCTAAAAAGGTAGCTAGTCTATGCCTTAATAGAATGTTCAATCTCATTCAATTATGAATATTCCAAGAAACCAATTAACATTTTCAAGAAGTGCTAATAGCAAGTGGAAGTTAAGCTAAAGTCTGCACATCGACCTACCAGATGGGCCAAGCCTTAAATGCCATAATGATAGATACCCATAAACTTGATAGTTCTCCTACCAAAGTTTTGTTTTGACCTTGGTGCCATTCATTCTTTTGTATAAAAAAATTTATTACAACTTTTGATAAGCCTCCTAAACTTATGAGTGCATCCTTAATTGTAATGACCCCAATTGGTAATTAAGTGCCTCATGGTTGTCCTATAAAATAGAGCTTACCCCATAGGTGTAATAGAAACCTAATAGTTAGGAATAAACAAAATTAAATTCAAATAGTGTCTAGAAATCGTTATATAACAAAATTATCTAGCTTTGATATTAAAAATATTGATTAGAAACATTGATTGGGAAATTTACTCAAAATTATCAGGAAAAGCATTTTTATTTATTAAAAGAACTTATTAGAAATTAGTGAAAAATTAAGAGAAATTTTTAAGAATTAGGAACTTAATTTTGGTGATAAAAATTATGAAATGTTATTTTAAAGTTGTTGGAGTAATTTTACACATTTTACAAGATCTAAGGTTGATAGAATTTATGATTGAATTAGGGTTGTTAATTAAATTAATTTGAAAATGTTAAAAAAAAGCAAAATTGGGAAGAATAAAATTAAGCACAACATTGACCTAAATAACATACAATTATGCATAGCCCAAATGGCCTAAGAAGAAAAGTAGTTGGACTTAATTGACTTATTAGAAATTAAGCCCAAATTAATTAAGAGAATTAAGGTAGCATTTTTGTTAATTATAGAAAAAAGTGGCCTAATATGGTCCATAAGAGCTACATGACTATAAGCCTTAACTGGGGAAAAAGTATATGCTAAATGGTTCACTTGTAATTAACTAAGCATTTTTGGAAAATTTGTTAATTGCTTACTTGATCTCCAAGATTATGATATACATGAATATTAAAGTTCTAAGAATATTCTTTAGCATTTTCAAGTATAAAAGCCATCATCCTCTTGCATTTTTGCAAGAAATTGAATGGAAATAAGAGAAAGAGAAGAGAGAAAGAAAGAAAAAATGATAATTAGCACACATACACACGCACGTGCTCTATCACACAATATAGCATGCACACACCAAGGTTAGGATCATGAATCCTCCTTTTACACTAGCTTGTGATACATGTTAAGGAGTGGGTGAGGAAAAGAGAGTTAGATTTTCTCGGTGTTTTTCATCACCCTAGAAAGAGAAGGAGAAGTTCTTTGAGCTTCTATTAGAAATTTAGCAGAGGTTTAGCTTTAGGGTTTGTCTAGGATGAGGTATAACTCCTTAAACTCTAGAAAATTTCATTTATCTTTTTCTACTCTCTTTTTGAGTTTACTAATTCCATGTCACTAATTAGAGAGCAAGGACTCTACCTATTTGTCAATTTGGTAGTGCATTGATCTCTTGATTTTTAATTTTTTGAGTGAGTAGAAATCTACTTCTTTTCTTTAAGAAAGTTATTATATGTGAAATGTATATTTGTTTTGTGACATTTATGGTTTGCTATACTGAAGCCATGACTTAGTCATGGTGAATTAATTGTCATTTGTATGTTTGTATATTTGTTGGTTATGACTGATGTTGTGTTGAAACCATAAGTTTCATGGAAAGTTAAATATTTCCTTTGAAAGTAAGAAAAGGTTTTGTAAAACCTTTAATTTTGAAAATGGTTTTAGGGTTAGTCTATGGAAACTAAATATTGCTTTATTTCACAAAAACTTACTATTTCATGTTCTAAATTGTGCACAAGATATTAATACATGTTTTACCAAGAATTTTGAAGTAAAAATCATTTGAAAAAGGCTATGGGAGCTATCATTTTCCTCATTGAAAGTTGTGGGAAAATTTTGTTTTATGATACTATTTTATCTCTTGCATAACTATCTTAATTAAATATGGTTTAGGTAATTTTTGTAATTTTTTTTAACATAAATGGAAATCTAAAATGATGTTTAGAGTCCTTAAAAACAAGCTAAAAATTTATAAAGAATTTTGGAAAATTAGAAGTGAAAAATGGTAATTTTAAGCTTAAAATGTCTCTTTACAAAATTATTTTGACAAGTAATTGTTTAGGGTATTTTTAAAACTTGTTTTTAACTTGCAAATGAGTTTAAAAAAATGATATTTTAAATGTGAAAAATGCTTCTAGAATTTTCTAGAAAATTTTGGGTATTTTTAAAGTTTAAAATGGAATTTTCAAGTTAAACATGCTTTTTTTAAAGTTATTTTGACAATTTAAGTTGTGAAAAATTATTAAGACTTATTTTGAGTATAAAAATAATTTAAAAATGATGTTTTGTACCTCTAAAATATATCTGGAAGTTTCTATAAAATTCTATTATGAAGTCACATTTTAAACGGAATTTCAAAAATAAGTATACTTCTTATGAATTATTTGGTCAATCAGGTACAAAGGTGACTTGTAAAATTATATTAAACATGGAAAAGGTTAAAAAATGGTGTTTAAGTTAAAATATCTCAACTGAAAATCTTAGAGAATTTTTATTAAAGTTTGATATTTAAAATTGAATTTTTAAGAAAAGCATGCTTTCTTTTGAATTGTTTTGAAAATCGAGTGAAAGGGTAACTTGTTTTGAGCAAAGTAAAATTTTGGAAATGAATATTAAATGTAAAAACTTAATTTAGGAGGTTTTTATTAGTTTTTAATAAAGTTTGATATTTTCAAAGGAATTTATAAAATCAATGTGCTCAAAAGAACTTAATTGAGAAGTATATTTAGGAATTTGAGTTTTTAGGAGTATTTATACACTATTGTTGTATAGTTTTTATATGGACATTTGTGAAATTGAAAACCTTATTTTTTGTATGTGAAAAATGATGATTTTCATGATTGCTAATATTGTGCATAAAATCTAGTTCTAAATATGCTTAGGTTTAGAAATTATGAGACTTAGAATGTCCAAAGGGTGGATCTTTGATTTTTATTGTAAGAAATGAATGTTATATCAATCTTAGGATTGATATTATGCTTGAGTGCTGATTTATAATTATATGTAGTAATTCCCTTAAAGGCATTCTATAAAAAAAAGGGACACTGCTTAATTGGCTATCATAAGCCTATTGTATGATTAAAGGATGAGTTATTCTTTAAATTATATGTGCATTAATGTTTAAGAATATTTGTGATTGAAGCTCCATGATGATGTTTTTGTAGATCTAGTAATTATAAGCAAGAAAACTTGCTATGGTTACTTGCAAAGTGATAAGGTATAGCAATTCTTTTATGGCCACTAGAAAAATGACAAGACAACTGTGAATACACTTTGCTAGATTATGAGTTATATTATTACTGTGTTGTTACTATGTAAAATGCATATGTTTATTTTAGCAATGGGTTGATATTTTGACCGTACCTTATTATATGTGAAATAGACTAGTAAGAGTCCTATATAAAATTGTGGCTATATGACAGATATAGGCTATTATGCCATATTTAACATTATATGCTTAAATGCCATATGTAATGTGTGAAATGTTTATATGATATGAGACTTTGTAAAAAGATTTGGAGATTAGCTTGATGCCCTAACTTTTAAGTTACATAAAAAGATATATGGGTATAGTTGACCTTGGAAAGACAGGGTTAGGGTGCGCATGAGATAAGATTGACTAAGACTTATAAGGAGCAACTTGCATGCCTTCCCTACTAATTATAGTATATAAAATTAGAATATATAATGTTATGATTACTGATTGATGTTATTTTGATTAATATGATTTATGTGTATTGTGTTGTAATATTGAAACTTAAAAAGTTATCTTCTTTTAGAATGTCGAGAATTACTAGTAAAAATGTGGTAAATATGTATTTTATGTATGATAGATTTATTTGACTAAAATTGATTAAAAAATTAGTGAGATATCTACTTTATTAAGTAATTCATTACTCATTCTACTTATGGATATCTTTTCAAGTATATTTATATGATGCCTATCGAGGTTACTGACATTTGGTGGTGAAAGTACATTAAGAGGTTTGGTAAATTTAAAATGGAGTTCCATTTTCTCATTCTCACTAATAGAGACATTATGAGGTAATTGTCGTAGATCAAGTAATGAGACTTGCACTACCCCTACTCCTACTTATACTTAAGTTAGACAGAGCATTAGATGGTGCTACTTTTGCAAGATGTGATTACCAATAGGGGTTGTAACTATTTCACCATTTATGGATGCATAAGAGGTAGGCATCCCCATAAAACCCAAATAACATACAATTATGCACGGCCTAGATGGCCTAAAGAGAAAAGTGGTTGGACTCTATTGACCTATAAGGAATTAAGCCCAAATTAATTGATTATTAATTAAAGAAAAAATAAAATGGCCTAATTTGACCTATAAAAGCTACATGACCATAAGCCTTAATTAAGGTAAAGTTTATACTAAATGGTTCACTTGTAATTAATTAAGCATTTTTAGGAAATTTGATAATTGCTTACTTGATCTCCAAGATTATGATAAGCATGAATATTAAAATTTTAAAGAATATTCTCTAACTTTTTTAGGTACAAAAACCACTATTTTCTTGCAATATTTTTGCAAGAAAATGGACGGTAACAAGAGAGAAAGAAGAGAAAATATGAAGAAAAAAAGAGAGTTAGCACACACATATGCATTCTATCAAAGTATAACACACGCACAAGGGTTGGGATTATAAATTCTCCTCTAACATTAGTTTATAATACACATTAGAGAGTGGGTGAGGAAAGAAAAGTTAGGTTTTTTGGTTTTTTTATCACTTTAGAAAGAGAAGGAGAAGTTCTCTAAGCTTCCATTAGAGATTTGGTAGAGTTTTAGTTTTAAGGTTCATCCAAGAATAGGTATGACTCGTTAAACTTTATAAAATTTCATTTATCTCCATCCATTCTTTTCTCGAGTTTTCTATGAACTTTGTGGCATTTTGATGTTGTATTTTTTACTAACTAGAGAGTTAAGACTTTATTGGTCTCTCAATTTGTTAATATATTAATATCTTGATTTCTAGTTTTCTGAGTGAGTATAGATTTGTTTCTTTTCTTTTAAGTTTTCTTTGAGAAAATTATTATATGTAAAATGTATATTTATTTTGTGATAGTTGTGGTTTGCTGTGCTGAACCTATGACTTAGTCCTAATGGATTAGTTATTATCTATACATTTGTGTATTTACTAGTTTTGACTGATCTTGTGTTGAAACCATGAGTTTTATGAAAAGTTAAGTGTCTCATTGGAAAGCAAGAAAAGTTTTCGTAGAACCTTTAATTTTGAAAAATGATTTTTTCGTTAATTTTTTAAAACTAAATGTTATTTTCTTTCACAAAAACTTATTACATCATGTTTTAAGTTGTGTCCAAGACATTAATACATATTTTTACTAAGAATTTTGAAGTAAAAATCATTTTGAAAAAGGCTATAGGAGCCATGGTTTTCCCTATGAAAAGTGTGAGAAATTTCTATTTTATGATATTAGTTGATCTCATACAAAATTGTTTCGATTAGTTATAGTTTAGGTAATTTTTATAATTTTTTTAACATGAATGGGAGTCTAAAATGTTTAGAGTCCTTAAAAGCATGCTCAAATTTTACAAAGAATTTTGGAAAATTAGAAGTGAAAATTTATATTTTTAAGCTTAAAATGTCTCCTTAAAAAACTATTTTAACAAATAATTATTTGAGGGACTTTTATAGCTTGTTTTTAACATAAAATGATTTAAAAATTATATTTTAAATGTGAAAATGTTTGTGGCATTTTCCCAAAAAAAATGGGTATTTTGAAGTTTAAAATGAAATTTGCAAGTCAAACATGCTTCTTTTCAAATTGTTGTGATAATTTGAGTTCTGAAAAATTATTAGGACCAATTTTGAGTATAAAAATGGTTGAAAAATGATTTTTTAGGCCTCTTAAATTGATCTATAAAATTTTATAAAATTCTATTATTAATTGGTATTTTCATGGAATTTGCAAACTAAGTATGCTCCTTTTGAATTGCTTTGTCTATCGAGTACAAAGGTGACTTGTAAAATTATCGTATACATGGAAAAGTTTGGATAATCATGTTTAAGCTCAAAACATATTAGCTGGAAAATTTGAAAATCTTTACTAAAGTTTAGTTTTTAAAATGGAATTCCTAAGAAAAACGTCCTTTTTTTTTTAACTATTTTGAAAACTAGGTGAAAAGGTAACTTTTTTTAAGCAAGGAAAAAATTTAAAAATTAAAATTAAATGTAAAAACACAGGTTTGGAGTTTTTTCTATGAATTTTTAATAAGGATTAATATTTTTAAAGGAATTTACAATATCAATGCATTCAATAGAGCTCATTTGAGAAGTGTGTTCAAAAATTTAAGTTTTTAGGGTGTTGATGAAGCTTTTTTTTTGGCAATTTTTATACTTATATTTGTGACATAAAAATACTTGTATTGTATATTAAAAATGATATTTTTCATTATTACTAATATTGTTATAAATTCTAAGTCTAAACATGCTTAGGTTTGGAAATTATGAGACTTAGAATGTCCAAGTCGTAAATCTTTAGTTTTTATTGTAAGAAATGTATGTTATATTAAATTGATATTGTGCTTTAGTGGTGACTCATAATTATATTCAATAATTGCCTTAAAGGCATTCTATGAAAAATAAAAGGATATTGCTCAATAAATTATCAAAAGCCTATTATATGATTAAAGAATGAGTTATTCTTTGATTTATATGAGCACTAATGTGTAAGAATATTTATAATTGAAGCTCCATGATGATAAGGTTTTATAAATCTAGCAATTAGAAATAAGAAAACTAGCTATGGTTACTTACAAAGTGACAAGGTATTAATAATTCTTTTATGGTCATTGTAAAAGTAACAAATATCTATAAATGCATTTTGCTAGATTATAAGTTATACTATTAGTAGGTTATTACTATGTAAAATGCATATGTTTTTTTGACAACAAATTGGCAGTCTAACCTTATGATGTGAAATTGTATTGGATCTATCTCAAATTAGATGTGATTAAAGAAAAAAAAGAATGATATTCCCGCTATACTTCAAAAAAGAAGAAGAAATTAAAAGCAATAAGAGATATATTTGATGTCACAAAGGTTGAATGCCCATTAATAAGTCTTCAAGTTTATATAAGAACTTAGAGAGGAAACCCTCATAAGCAATCAGCTCGTATTCATCTCAAAAGTCAAAATCTACCTAGAATAAGAAATAAGCCTTCTTATTTGACTTTCTAAAATCTTAATTGAAAACTTGGCTCAAATAACACCATATAGGCCCAAAATGCTTTAAAATGATACAGCACAAAATGAACATAAATTAAAAGCCTAAATACTATATTAAAGCCTAAAACACCAAATAATAAAAAATAGGATAAGATGACGCCAATTAGGACTATGGCTGATATGGTAATAATGTGGCAATGACATGGCTTATGGCTGATGTGGTAGTGATGATGTGGCTCCACTTCTTGATGATGTGGTGATGATGTGGCATCAAATTAATGATAATATGGGACATCCCAAATATTCTTAAATAACCTTCTCCAAGCTCACTTCTTTATGATTGCCACTCCTTAAAGTTCACATCACTTAAGGTTGATTAGTTAAAATGCAACTTATAATTTTATTGTGTTCTTCTAATGTAGCTTCTTCAAGCATCCAAACTCTTTCCATAAGCCCTTGGAATCCTTCCTTGATCTTCTTAACCTTAGCTCTTGTCATTGGATCCTCCAATAAATGTGGAAGTATCTCTTCACTCTTGGAATTCACATCACCTTACCTTATTATATGTGAAATAGGCTAGTGAGAGCCCTATGTGAAATTGTGGTTATATGCCATATATAGGTTATTATGTTGTATCTAACATTATAAGCTTGAATGTCATATGTGACATATGACATGTTAATATGATATGAGACCTTGTGGAGAGATTTGGGGATTGACTTAGCACCTTAACTTTCAAGTCACACAAATGGACATGCAAGATAAGATTAACCCTTAAGGAAAAAGGATGGGGCACTCATGGCATAAGGTCAACTAGGAGCTACAAGGAGGAGCTTGCATGCCTTCCTTGCTAATTATAGTATATAGAATTGGAATATATAATACTGCAATTATTATTTGATGTTTTTTTATTAATGTGCTTTATGCAAATTATGTCTTAATATTATAGCTTACAAACTTATCTACTTTTAGAATATCGAGAATTACTAATAAAAATGTATCAATTATATGTTGTGTATGATAGATTTTCTTGATTAAAATTTATTAGAAAATAAGCGAGATATCTACCTTATTAAGAAATTGATTACTCACTTTACTTGTAGATATCTTTTAAGGTATATTCATATGATACTTGTTGATGTTATTGATGTTTAGTGGTGAGAGTACATTATAAGATTTGTTGCATTCAAAATAGAGTTCCATTTTTATATTATTGCTAATAGAGAAATTGTGAACCAGTCTTTGCATGTCATAGTAGTAAGACTTGCACCATTTGCACTCCCACCTATATTTGAGCTAGATAAAGCATTAGATGATGCTTTTTTTATAAGTGATTACTAGTAAGGTTACAACTATTACACCATTTTTGGATGCATAGGAAGTTAGCATCCCTATAGAGCTTATTGACTAGTATTTACCTTTAGAGTTAATTACACCTCGATCTCATTATTGTCCCCAAGGTTCAAGATTATATTCTAGCTCCACCTATTAAGGTGCATGATCCTCCACGAATTATAGTTTAAGCCATTATTTAGCTCGTTAACCTCTAATTATGGCACCTAATCCACTCGTTATTCCTATTAAGCTACTTGTTGACTTCCTAGTATATCCTATTGATGATTCCACTTATAAGTATGACTCTACCACGGACATATCCTTTTAGAGTCCTCTAAGTAGAGACTTTATAAAGATTATGATTCGCTTTTACAAGCCATAAGTGAATAGTCAATTTGATAACTATTTTTTTAAACCCACTAACATGTCTGTTCATATGTATATATTTCAATTTGATTAGGTATGTTTATATATTGATGTTTTACATTACTCACACTCTTGAAACAATTTAGGTATTAAATTTTGGATATGATAATGTATATGATGTTTATTACTGCATGACTAATTTGTTTCGGAGTTTGTTTACAAGGTATGGTGAAATATAAACAAGGATTTCAAAATATTTTGTAGGATTGATAGAACAAATTTTTTCTTGACCTTTGTAAATGAATATTTTCTATGAATGAATTTTATAAATGTTATATTAAAATATTTTATTAGTTTCTAAGAATTTGGTTTTATTTTATTTGAACTCCTAAGAGATTTCTATTAAGCTTTCTAAAAAAATTCTAAAATATCTTTTAGGTTTCTTGAGGAATCTTCAAGGAAATGACACTAAAACAAAATTAAAAATCTATTTAAGTATATTTTCTTCTATTTTATCTATAAATTTGATTTCAAAAAATTTACTTTCATTTGGCTTGAATTTCATCATTAAAAGGAATTATTATATTTTTCTAATTTCAAAATATCCTTAAAAAGAAAGAAAAAGAATTTCCTTACCTAAATGTAGTAAAGAATTTTTATATGTGGTTTGACTTATTATTTTTAACATAGAAAAATTAATCAATTTTGTTACTATATTTTTAAATTCTGATGTATTAAAATGATTTTTGTGAATAAAATATTTGAGAATTGAGTTTACATGAAAATGGAAGAAAAAGAAAAGAAGGAATTTCAAAAAATTTTTATTTAAAAGATTATGCCTTATCAGTTGTGCATGATTGATTGTTTTTTACTTAATGGAAAAAAATTTAACCAAATTTTTAGTCTTATGTTTCTATATCATGCATGTTTTCTGAAAACAATTGGTTTGAAAAAGGCTTGTAAAGGTGTCTAGTTGATATCTTTATAATGGTCATGATGGCTCAAAAATTAGGTCATGACAATAAGTATTCACAAATGTGTAATGCTTGCAAACCTAGTCTTGCTTAAGATGATCAAGGGATTGATTGGTTATTTGAGTATTATACATGTGTGAATTGTTTTAACAAGTTTATCACATTTTTTGTAGAGTGCTTTCCACGTATTAAGTTTCAAAGAGATAGATTATTGGAAATCATCAACCTAATTTCAAGTATCAATGCTTAGAAACATGTTAGAAAGGGATGCACAATATATTTAGCTATGATTTGAGATCTAAACCAACCACTTCGAGATATTAACAATGTCCCTGTGGTATAAGATTTTCTCAACATGCGTTAAAAGGAACTACTAACACTGTTGTCCAACTAAGATAAAGAATTCCATATTAATCCAATGTTTGAAACCAAACCTATTTCCATGCATATCTCCTTACTAAATAACCCTAACAAAATTGCAAGAATTGAAAGAGCAATTACAAGATTTGATAGATAAGAGTTTCATTTTGTCCAAAGTCTTCACCTTGGGGAGCTCTAGTTTTATTTGTAAAGAAGGATGCATCGATGCAACCATACATAGATTATTGCCAATTGAAAAAGGTTACAATTAAGAAGAAATATCTCTTTCCTCACATAAATGACTTGTTTAATCAATTGTAAAGAGAAAAATACTTTTTGAAGATAAATTTATTTACGAGTTAACATAATTGAAAATTTTCAAAAAAGATATTCCAAAAACCACTTTCAAAACTCGATATGGCCATTTTGAATTTTTAATCATGTCCTTTAAGCTAACAGATACCCAACTACCTTTATGGATTTGATAAACCAGGTATTTAAGCCCTTCCTTGACAAGTTTTTAATTTTTTTAGATGATATTCTAGTGTACTTGAAAAGTAAGGAAGAACATATTTAACATCTTAAAACAATGTTACAAACCTGGAAGAACCACTAATTCTATGCTAAATTCTCTAAAAAAGATTTATAGGTACTAAAGTCCTAAGGCATGTGGTGACAATAGTAGGCATTCAGACGATTCTTTAAAAGATAGAAGAAATAAAGAATTGGCTAAGGTTATCAGTTATTGAAATTTATAGCTTTTTTGGATTGGTTGGATATTACCAAAGGTTTATTAAGGGCTTCTATAAACTATGGTTATGAGATCTTATTTTACCATAATTAGGAACCCTAATCATTCTTCATGTACAAGTTTGAAGATAGTATGCTATTATATATGGTTTGAAATATATGCTTACTTAAAAATGATAAGGATAATTGTTTGAGATAAAACAAAGTGCCCCATTTTGAAAAATTGGTATTTGAAATTTCATAAGTCTTATACTGATAAAGAAATTTCTTTCTAAAAATTTTCAAACACCTTCTTTAAGGAAGTAAACTTGGCATTCAGATAGCTAATTAATATGGATTTTAATAAGAAATAGCTTGTAATCATCTGGATAAAGGCTTTTGTAGTTACATTCAAAAGTAGCACAGATACCAATATCAAAGTCTTCTAGCAAATATTTCAATGTAAGAATTGTCAACCTTGATTATGTGGTCACAAAGAAATAACTTAACTAGTTTGTTTTTGTCAACACTCTTCCACAAAAATAAGCCAAAACTTTTGAAGTGGTAGCTAAATGTTGCAAGATAAATTATGGCATACCTAATGATAAATTATTATTTAGAAATAGGTGTAATTTGATTTTGTTCATAAAGCTTTAGATTGCTCTTCCTTGCATGAAAAAACAAGAATCATCCCTCATGAATGAGTTCTAAGCATGCTACATAGCAAAATATGCTTCAACTAAAAATTCAAAAAAATATTAATGATGAATTTACAAGTAGCCCTGAAAATATCTCAAAAATCTTATTTTGAGAAAACATCATGGCTAGATGAACAATAAACCTAGGGGTGGTTTAGGAAGTAAAAAGAACAACAAACCCTAATTGAGGATGTATCAAATTACTTTGCAACAATTTAGTACTATTCTTTATTAAAATCATGTCAAATAACATATGCTAATAAGTTTTTAACATAGAAATTAAATTTTATACTAGTAACGTTATTAAGAGGATTTCAAATTAGTGATTCTATGAAATCTCAAAAGCTCCATTGTTTTCTTTCCAAAATTGATAAAATTCAATAATGTTTTACATTTTTATGGAATCAAATTATTTTATATTATTATTTTATTAAAATGAAGTCAAGATTTCTAGTAAAAATGATTATTTTTGTAAAATTTAGGGATTATGATACTAAATTGATGAAAAAAATTTGAAATTAATATTAAATTAATATTAAAACATCATTTAGTACAAATTACTATCTCCATAATTTTTAAAGTATTGAATTAGTAATTTACTTTAATAGAAAATAACCATGAGGAAAAGAATACAACCTTTAAGAATATAATATATAGATTTAAATTAAATTTGATCTACTAATAGTGTAAATCGGTTTTATATTATCACTAATCCAAATGTTGCCACATCAATAAGAAAATGTTAAAACATTCTTATTGTTAATTTTTTAATAACATGTCATCCTTATGTTTATTGATGGTGTAAAATTTTTTTACACATATAATGAATTAAACGTAAACTCATGATAATATTTTACAAATTTTAAGGCAATTTAATAATTCAATGGAACTAGTCAAGTACATTATACACAGAGAAAAATAAAAGAACATACCTTTTATTCTTCGAGTAATACAAAAGCACATACACTCTCCATGCGTTACTTGCATCTAAAAATAAGAAAGGTGAGAATTCATATGTTGCCTTCCTCGTAATTAGCATTAAGCTAATTTCTTATTAAAACTATATACACATATATTACATATATAAAGAGAGAAATATACCACATTAGTTAAAATAAAATATCAATATCAAAAGTTAAACATCAATAAATTATGACTTCAATTTCCTATAACCATTGTCTAAAAAGTACTTGAATCATCTCACTAGGGGATATAAAATATTTACATAGTGATTTTTTTAATAATTAATGCCTATTATTTTTCACATCATCTATAAATTTTTCTTCTACTTATTTTTCTTATGTCAGTGGCACAAAAAGGTTAACATATCAATCTTTACTACATATTTAGAAATACATTGAATTTTATGATCATGGGTTTCCCATCAAACTATAATTATCTTTTACTAGCACTACAAATAAGTGCATTACTTTATGGCAGTTATTTACGATGGTTAATAAAACCACTACTAAGTACACATGTTTTCGGCGCCTCCCTGAGTCATTAGTATTTCTAGCTTTATTTGTTAACAACAATATCCTCTCATCACCATTAATTAAATTAGTGAAATTTATTTATTAAAAAACTGGATTTCACACAAGATAGCACCAACCCCCTAAATGTAAACACAAAAACCTTTTTTGCATTTGGAACCACAACAGAGCACTTTCAAAATTGTGTTTTGCCCAAAATCAAATTTCTCTCTTAAACTTTACCATCTTTAAGTTTTTTTCTCTCGCTAATTCTTACCCTCTCAGATTTTTCCCCCTCTAATTGGAGATTAGCACTTTTAATTTTATTTGAAATTAAATTGCCCTCTCAACTTGCGCCTTCTTTGATTCTCACTTTTTCTAATTGGAGATAAGCCTTTTATGTGTGATCAAGCTCAATCCTTGTTTGTGAACAATAACTTCATTAAGTTTCACTAATCTACTAATATGAAAGATTAGGTTTGTGATAAGTATCTTTATTGAGCTATTACTTAGGCTTGAATTTGAAATTTTCCTTTAATTATGCCTACTTTGTTCTCTGACCATATAATTTAGGGGTGGGTCATATCGAATTTGAAAATTTCCTCTGATTATGCCTACTCTGTAGCCTATGGTTGTTGTAATTTTTTTTATAATTTAGGTTATGGTAAAGAGAGACTTAATCCTAGTTCTTTGATATGGTTTTCCCAAAATCTTAGTTTAGTGGGATAAGTCTATTCCTTGAGATATTTAAGTTATAATTTGTTATTAGTAGACAAACTACCTAAGTCCTTGCATAATGCATGAGGAACCATTCTTTATTTTGTTGTATTTAATAGCAAACCTATCCCTTTTATCAAGGAAAAGGTCTTTTGGATAGGATAAAGCATATCGCATTCTTCTATCTTATAGAGTAGTGTTGATATGAACCAGTCTAGCACTTTGCATGACCAAGCTCTAATAGAGAAGAAGTTGACTTTAAGTGAAGGCCCAATGATAAGAGGAAGGCTCAAAAGGACATAAGAAATTAGAGCCCATGTAAATGCAATTCTAGCCTAAAGAGCCCAAGTAAAAGAAGCAAATAGAGATGAAGTGCTACTTATCCAAGTTCAAGAAATCTAAAGATATCTGGAGTGTAATGAATTTGGACATATTTTCCCAATATGGAGCATAACAAATCAGGAGATAATTTCCTAATTTAGAGTGCAAGGAACTTAGATATATTTTCTTAATATGAGGTGCAACAAATCTAGAGATATTTTTGAAATTTAGAATGCAATGAATCTGGACATATTTCCAATATGGAGTGCAACAATTCAGGAGATATTTTCCTAATCGAAAGTGTAACAAATAAGGAAAATCTGAGGATAATTTTCATTTTTAATTTAATGATAGTCAAAGCTTTATATTTTTCCAATTATGACATTTACTATTTGTATTTTCCTAAGACTAGTATAAATAGGAGGCAATGTAACTCAGAATTCAGCAGTTAATAAATATAATACCAATTTGAGTGTTTCTTCTCGAAAGTGTGAGAATATAATCTTCTTTTACTTTTGTGTGACCTTGCTTTGTCAATCTTCCTTTATAAGATTAGTGATTCAAATTCATAAAAGCCCCTAATTTATGCTTAAACCCAAGTGTGTTGTTATATGGATTAGTTAACTTGTGTTCGTGGTTGGACAAGTGGTCTAAGTAGCAAGTCGCATTCCTTATAGTGTTAGTTGACTACTTGCATTCATTATGTCATTGAACCACCCTAAATCCAGAGTTTATCACTCTCAATTCTAGAGTGTGATGCTCATATCCTTCTTTTCACTTTATTTTGATTACTTGAATAACTTATGTTGTGAAGATCGAGCCACCCCCTATTTGAATTCCTTATCAAGTATAGCCATTTAATATAACCAATACAGTGTTTATTAGTCATAAGTAAATCTTAGTATGTTAAAAAAGATTTGTTAGAATACATAATGCTTGGGATAATGCTCTTAGGACTACTTGATATCCACCAATTAAGAACAAAGCCTGATTAGGTTGGGGATATTAACTTACTTAACACTATCCTTATTTTATTTGGCATAATATTGGATATCAACTTATAAATAATATAACACAAACTGATGGGACAATAATTAAAAATGAAATAGCATGAGTATATTTGGGAACAAAAATAATATGTCTAAAATTAATCTCTTTATGCATGTAACCATAAGTAAAAAAAGCTTAAATGGTTTAACTTATCTCATCCCTTATTACTCATAGCATTTTCTATATGAAACAGTCTTCCCATCCCATTAGGTCTTGGCATGGATTTATGCATTTAATTACTTCCTAAATTTCATTATTGATTGGCATTGCACACAGTGATGAGTTTTCTTTCATGGTAATCAGCTATCGAATAAAATCCTCTAAATCTAGTTAAATAACAATATTGGGCCAAGCTTCATATTTGATTGTCTAAGGAACTTCATATATGTGATTCTTTGCCCTATTTAAATAGTGGTTAGACTTTACTTGTTTCTTGGTATAGATAATCCTTCTCTTTTATCAAGCAAGATTCTATAAACTTCCTGATATGAACCAGTCCAGCACTTTGCATGACCAAGCCCAAGTAGAGAAAGATTTAATATTAAGTGAAGGCCCAATGACAAGAGGAAAGCTCAAAAGAATACAAGAAGCAATTGGAGCCCATGTAAATGTAATTTTGGCCCAAGGAGCCCAAGTAGATGAAACAAATAAAGTTGAAGTGCTGCTCATCCAAGCCCAAGAAATCTAAAGATCGTTGAGGTGCAACGAATCTGGACACATATTCCCAATATGGAGCATCATAAATTAGGAGATAATTTCCTATTAAAGAATATCTGAGTCAAATGAATCTGGACATATTCCCAATATGGAGCATTACAAATTAGGAGATAATTTCCTAATATGGAGCGCAACAAATGTGGAAACATTATCCTAATATGGAGCGCAATGAATCTGAAGATAATTTCCAAATATAGGATACAATGAATCTAGACATGGAGTGTAGCAAATCAGGAAATATTTCCCTAATCGGGAATATAACAAATAAGGAAAATCTGAGAATAATTCCTATTTTTAATTTAGTGATAGTCAAACTTTGTATTTATGGCATTTACTATTTGTACTTTCCTAAGATTAGTATAAATAGGAATCTATGTAATTCAGAATAGACAGTTCATGAATAATACACAAATTTGAGTGTTTCTTCTCCAAAGTGTGAGAATTATATCTTCTTTTGCTCTTGTGAAACCTTGCTTTGTCAATCTTCCTTTATAAGATTGGTGATTCAAATTCATAAAAGCCCCCAATTTGTGCTTCAACCCAGGTGCGTTGTTGTGTGGATTGGTCAATTCGTGTTCGTGGTTGGACAAGTGGTCTAAGCAGCAGGTCGCGTTCCTTATAACGTTGGTTGGCTGTTTGCATTCGTCAGGTCATCGAACCACCCAAGTCAGAGCTTATCACTCCCGATTTCCTTCCTCATTTCTGGAGTGTGGCGCTCATATCATTCTTTACATTATTTTGATTTACTTTATTTGCCTACGCCGTGAAGATCGGGACACCCCCATGGAATTCCCTATCATTTGGTATCAGAGCTCCTGGTTGACACGGTAGGTGTTTAGTTTTATTCTTTTGTTCTGCAATATATAAAAAAAAAATTCGTGCAAAAAAAAAATATCCAAGCAAAAAAAAAAAAAAAGAAAGCACAAAAAAAAAGAAGCAAAAGTAAAAAAAAATCGTGAAAAAAAAAATAAAAAAAAAGAGAACAGAAACGAAAAAAAAAAAAAGGAAAGTGATACAAAAAAAAAAAAAAAGACGTGATCATTCAGTTTTTGATAATTTGAAATTTCAGAATTGTTGAATTGCATAGTTAAGACAGACATTATTTTGTACACATAAGGGATTTCTTTACTTTCATTTATAGAACCTATCCCTTATCTTGTAACCTATTTTGGTCGTCTACATTTAAGTGCTTGGTTGAAGCCGAGAAATTGGCAATTGTTGAATCACTTACAAGGATTTAGGTTGCATAAGAGCTTAGGAAGGTATTGAGGGATTGAGAGCTAGTGAGATTATCAAGAGAAAAGTGAAAACACTTAATTGAGAGAATTTGTGAGATCAAATATTCTATTTCCCTTTTTCACTAACATGGCAGGAAATCAAGAAGATATTCCACAAGCAGGATTAGCCCCTATCCAAATGCAAGCATTGGTGAGTCACCTCGAAAGGTTGTTTGATAGAAAGTTAGAAGGACTTCATGACCGGTTGGAACAAATGGAGAATCAAAACAACCGAAGGCAAGGTGAACAATCTCATGGAGATGCGGAGAGCCGGGATGAAGAGGATGAATTTGATTATTACCAACCAAGAAGGAGGAGGCCAAATCGAGAAGAACCAAGGAGGCATAGAAACAGAGAAGATGACCTTGGAGGAATCAAAATTAAAGTTCCTTCATTTCAAGGCAAAAATGATCCAGAGGCATATTTGGAGTGGGAGATGCGAGTTGAACAGATTTTCTCATGCCATAACTATTCCGAAAGGAAAAAGGTAAAACTTGCAGCTCTTGAATTTACTGATTATGCTCTTGTTTGGTGGGATCAGATGCAAAAAGAGAAAGTGCGATATGGAGAACGCCCAATTACCACATGGGAGGAGATGAAAACAATCATGAGGAGGCGATTCATTCCATCTTACTACCATAGAGAGCTTCACAACAAGTTGCAACGCCTCACACAAGGATCAAGGAGTGTAGATGAATACCACAAAGAAATGGTGATTGCCATGATTAGAGCCAACATAGTGGAGGATCGAGAGGCAACCATGGCTCGTTTCTTGCATGGACTGAACCATGACATAGCTGATGCTGTGGAAATGTATCACCATGTAGAACTTCAAGAGATGGTACATCAAGCCATCAAGGTTGAACAACAACTAAGAAGAAGAAATATTGGTAAAAAGAACTCAAATTCAAATTCTTTTAATTTGTGGGAGAATAATTCAAAAAAAGATGCCTCTTTTGCTTCAAATTCTAAAGAAATCAATTCAAAGAAAGCTAAAATACCAGAACCTAAGAAAGATCAAGTAGAACTTAACCCAACAAGAAGCTGCTTCAAGTGCCAAGGGAGAGGACATATTTCAAGTGAGTGCCCCAACAAACGCACCATGATCATCAACCACCATGGTGACTGGAAGACCGAAGAAGAAACCACTGAGGAGGAAGAGGAGCTGTCAGATGATAATTGAGAAAGTGCAGAAGAAGGAGAACTCCTAGTGGCCAGAAGAGCACTCAGTATTCAAACAATGGAAGAAGAGACCAACCAAAGAGAGAACTTATTCCACACCCGCTGCCTAATTCAAGACAAGGTATGTAGTGCAATAATTGATGGAGGAAGTTGCAGCAATGTGGCAAGCGTTGAATTAGTAGAGAAGCTGAACCTACCTACACTCAAACACAATCGTCCCTACAAGCTCCAATGGCTGAATGAGTGTGGTGAAATGAAGGTGACAAAACAAGTGAAAATTTTATTTTTTATTGGTAAATATAGAGATGAAGTTGTATGTGATATTGTACCCATGAAAGCATGTCATCTTTTATTAGGTAGGCCATGGCAGTATGATAGGAGAGTCACACATGATGGGTTTTCAAACCGTTATTCTTTTGTACTTCGAGGGGAACCTATAACCCTCCTTCCTATGTCACCAAAACAAATATTGGAAGATCAAATCAAGAGAGAAAAGAAAAAAGAGAGTGAGAATAAGAAAGAAAATCAAAAGGCAGAAAGTAAAAATAAAAATGAGAAAAAGCCAGAAAAAGTGAGTCAATTAAGAGAGAAGAAAGAAAGAAAAGAAAATTTGAGAGAAGAAGAAGAAAATAGAGAAAAAGGAGAGAAGAGCTTACTAGTGGCAAAAAAGAGTGAGATTAAACAAGTTTTGTTTTCTCAACAAAACAAAGAGGCTATGTTTAACACTAATGACTTAACTTTTGTTTTGCCAAGTGTTGATTTGCCCATTTTACAGGAATATAAACATATGAAGAGCCAAAGCAAGTTGAACCATAGGCATTCTAAATGGATTGAATTCAGTGAGTTGTTTCCTTGTGTGATTAAACATAAGAGAGGTAAAGAAAATATTATTGCTAATGCTTTATCACAAAGGTATGTTCTTTTTTGCATGTTAGATGTTAGGATTCTTGGTTTGGAATTTATTAAATATTTTTGTGCTAATGATGTTGATTTTCGTGAGTCCTTTAGTCATTGTAAACCAGATGTTGGTTGGAACAAATTCTTCTTCTACAATAACTTCTTATTTCACATTGACAAATTTTGCATCTCCAATTATCTATTGCATGTGAAATTGTTGAAAGAAATTTATTCTGGATTTATGAGACATTTTGGCATTGCAAAAATATTTGTTATTTTAAATGAACATTTTGGTTGGCCTAAAATGCACATGGAGGTTAAGAAATTTATGAGAAAAGGTATTGCATGTTATAAAGTAAAATTTAAATTAAATCCTTATGAATTGTATACTCCCCTCCACGTTCCTAATGTAACATGGGAAGATATTTCTATAAATTTTATTTTGGGATTGCCTAAGTCTACGAGGGGAAGATATGTGAACCATGCCAATAAAGGAATTAAGCAAATAATTTTTGAGCTTGGAGACTTCATCTGGTTACATCTAAAAAAAGAGAGATTTCTTATGAAAAGAAAATCTAAACTCATGCTTAAAGGAGATAAACCTTTTCTAGTTCTTGAGAGAATACTTATAAGTTTGAATTGTTTGTTAAGTATTGGAAGTACTACCTTCAATGTTTCTGACCTCTCCCCATATTTTGATGCAGATCTTGAAGAGTCGAGGATGACTCCTTTTCAAGAAGGGGAGGATGATATGAACCAGTCCAGCACTTTGCATGACCAAGCCCAAGTAGAGAAAGATTTAATATTAAGTGAAGACCCAATGACAAGAGGAAAGCTCAAAAGAATACAAGAAGCAATTGGAGCCCATGTAAATGTAATTTTAGCCCAAGGAGCCCAAGTAGATGAAACAAATAAAGTTGAAGTGCTGCTCATCCAAGCCCAAGAAATCTAAAGATCGTTGAGGTGCAACGAATCTGGACACATATTCCCAATATGGAGCATCATAAATTAGGAGATAATTTCCTATTAAAGAATATCTGAGTCAAATGAATCTGGACATATTCCCAATATGGAGCATTACAAATTAGGAGATAATTTCCTAATATGGAGCGCAACAAATGTGGAAACATTATCCTAATATGGAGCGCAATGAATCTGAAGATAATTTCCAAATATAGGATACAATGAATCTAGACATGGAGTGTAGCAAATCAGGAAATATTTCCCTAATCGGGAATATAACAAATAAGGAAAATCTGAGAATAATTCCTATTTTTAATTTAGTGATAGTCAAACTTTGTATTTATGGCATTTACTATTTGTACTTTCCTAAGATTAGTATAAATAGGAATCTATGTAATTCAGAATAGACAGTTCATGAATAATACACAAATTTGAGTATTTCTTCTCCAAAGTGTGAGAATTATATCTTCTTTTGCTCTTGTGAAACCTTGCTTTGTCAATCTTCCCTTATAAGATTGGTGATTCAAATTCATAAAAGCCCCCAATTTGTGCTTCAACCCAGGTGCGTTGTTGTGTGGATTGGTCAATTCGTGTTCGTGGTTGGACAAGTGGTCTAAGCAGCAGGTCGCGTTCCTTATAACGTTGGTTGGCTGTTTGCATTCGTCAGGTCATCGAACCACCCAAGTCAGAGCTTATCACTCCCGATTTCCTTCCTCATTTCTGGAGTGTGGCGCTCATATCATTCTTTACATTATTTTGATTTACTTTATTTGCCTACGCCGTGAAGATCGGGACACCCCCATGGAATTCCCTATCACTTCCCATTCATAGTCTTCCATCATGTACCTTCCAATGTTGGCCTGTCAAAATATAAATAACCAAACCATTAACAATTATAAATGATATCTAATTTATTCAAGTTTCTAGAAATGAACAAGCATAGAGTAAAGTAGATAAGTAAGAAGCAATGCTAGTCAGATCCTTTAAATTCATCCAATTTTAATTAGAATCCTAAACTGAATGAGTTGATGAGGACTGGCATTACATGATGAGTAAGTACCATAAAGATACAAGTGTCCAGCATTTGAAGGGTAAGAGTAATATCATGGAAAACTAGAAGTTGTCCTTTGTCGTATAACTCCACAGGGTTTGTAACCAGTAGCTCTATGTCTGGCCCTCTACTTACAATAGTTACTCTTAATGGATGAAGCAATTCCATTATTAGGCAAGAAGACAATGAGTTCTACTTGTTAGGGTCAACTATCTTCTTTCCATATCCTTGCATTAAGAACAAGTCAATCTCACATTTTCCTTTGGGTTTTCTAATGAAGCATCTATAACAAAATCTAGTTAAATAACAATATTGGGCCAAGCTACAGATTTAATTAATTGAGGAACTTCACATATTTGAAATGGATAGACTAGATGAAGAGAATTGAATTTTAAAATTATGAACAAAATTGTCTTTAATAGTTTCTTTTCACTATAACCATTTAAGATCATTAATTTTTATTCTTACTATATTATTCCTTCTTCACCTTATTATGGAAGAATCTTGAATTTGTGTCCCCATTTTTATCCATAGCTATTTTGACTTTTGCTGCCATATGAGTTCTTGTCTTTTCAATTTTTCATCTTCAATTGTTATCTTAGATGGATCAGCATGTCTTGCATCATCTAATGCCTTGTTCTGTGCTTCCAATCTCATTTAACTATACCTAAACATCTTCCTATTTTACACTTGCAATTTTTATGATATGAATTTATATGAGTAATTTTAAGAAATCAACTGATTTTTGTTTATGTGATAAGATAAGCTTAAGCATCAACACTCTAACGGAAGCATTTTTAATAAAGGAGTTAGAGTTGACAAATAGCAAATAATTTCTGCTTAGTTACATACTACCTTTTTGTTTAATTGATTGTTTTGTAATAATTATTAGTGTTATTTATATTTTTCAATCATAATATGCTTACTGAATATGTAGATACTCTTATGTTAAGAACTTATGGTGTATTATTTGAATGGAGGTATTAGACATCTTTTAGTTTTATTCTTGTGCCAATACAATGCAATTATGCATTTTAATTCCTAGATAAGGAAAGTGTTCATATGAAATTAAAATAAAAACAAAGGAAGAAATAGAGCATTATGACGATATATATATAAATTATATTTTATTCTTTTCTTCTCTATCCATAGGTTTGCTAATAAGACTATTAAATTTTGGCATCTTAAAACTTTAAGCTTATTAATTCAAATGGAATTGAGGTACTTATGTTATCACAGTGTTATTATTTTTCCCAATAATGTGAGTTAAGGATTAATAATGATTATGCTTTTATATTTTTAATTACTTGGAAGAAATTTTAAGTATTTTGTATCCATTGCATTGTCGACAACTAGTGCGTGTACACTAACTTTTAGTCCTTGTTGAAGGGCCTTACTTTTGTTGCTTACATGAGAGTTTGAATGTGAGCTTCTTTTCTAGTTGCATTTTTTTATGTGCATTTCTAGTTAAATTGTTTGATATAATCTTAATAAAGGTAATTGCAGAGGTTGTTAGTATAATAATGGAGAAAATTGAAAGACCTTGCTTTATTTCTTGTTGAATTGTTTGATATAATCTTAATGATGGTGATTGCAAATGTTGTTAGTGTGATGTTCTGCCTTTTTGCCACTTCTATATAGGGACTAATTATAATAAATCTTTGTTTTCAATGTACCTTTTAGGATGATGGCATTGTCAAATGAAAGGCTATTTGTGATAAAGGGTTAAGTTTATTATGATTGTTTGTACTTATCAATCGTGAACATGTTATGTATAGCCAATTTTGAATGATGAAAATATTATTATTAATTAACCCATTGTACTTGTGATTATGAGACAATTTTTCATTACTAATTTGTGATGCATAAATTAATTGATAGGATGTTGAATTGTTCAAATTCATTTCTAGTGTACAACTCTCATATTAAAAAATCATATTGGAGCAATATGCATTTTACAAATTTTTTTATTTTTTTAAATGATTACTCTTTAGCAATGGTCATAACCATAGAAAATAATAAAAGTTAAATTTTGATGGCCAATGGCTGTCATTAATAGTTTGAAAATCAAATTTATTATACTACTATTTTCAATGGTCAAATATGTCAATAATTCTATAGAATCTATGAGTGACAATTGACTGATCATTAATAATAATATTTGTGACACTTTTTGTTGTGACACTCAATGATGGTCAAATTCTTATAGCTAATTCTATTTTTAACGGCCAATTTTTGTTTTATTTATGGCCATGACCATTAATAAAAGTCTCTTTTCTCGTAATGAATGTTGCATGAATAACCATGTGTAATATGATGGTTAATTTATTTGCTTTTTGCTAGCTAAATTGTAATGTGATATGAAGTGGGCTTGTCACCGTTGATGTTTTGGATGGAAGCAGCAAGCAAGCAGTCACAACTATGCCATCTCATTAGCAGCAAAGGAGCTATCTCAACACAACTTAAGTGAGGTTTTTTTTTTTTTACCCTATACATCACATGTTTTTTAATTCACCTATGAGATTGATTGTTTGATGCTATTTGAAGATATTATTGATGATAGCAGTTAATTAATTGCTATTGTTGCAATGATTTTAAACTAAGTTGAAATAGATGAAACTTGAAGTATCTATTCCTGTTAAAAGCAATTGTGACTATAAATTAAAATTATGTAAACAATATAAATAGAATTTCAAATGTAATTTCTTTATAGGATGGAAATAAAGATTATTAAAAGTAATTGCTAGTAGTTATAATTGGTTATAGTTCTCGGTTATTTGTCCTTGCTTAACTTGTTACTACCTTTTAGTAGATGAGAAATTTTTGGATTTGTACCAAGAATTGGAGTGGCTTTAGAAAATGAATTACTATTAGGTTTGAATAGGATTCTAGTACCAATTCAAATTATCTTGGACAGTTTGTCTATTGTTTACATTATTTTGTTATTTATAATAATAATAATAATAAAATATCAAAAATAATAATATAATAAATATCACATGTCAATAAAATGATAATAAATAGTAATAAAATAATAAAAATAATAATTACTACATGTCAAAAGTTATAAATATTAACATGTAATAAAAATAATAATATGAAGAAAAAAATAATAAAAAAATATTAATATTACTTAATAAAATGATAATAAATATTAATAAATTTTAAAAATGATAATTATTAAAAAAAACTAGGTACAGTAATAAACTAATAAAAATAATAATTTTGTGACATATTAATATTTATAAAAATTGTAAAAATAGGTACAATGTACAAAATAGTAAAAAATAATTATTACGTGTTACAGAAATAATAAAAATAATAATCACTATATGTTAGTATTTATAAATGCTAACATGTAATAAAATTAATAATAATAATAATAATAATAAGATAATAAAATAAAATAATAAAGATGAAAAATGAAAATAAAAAAATAAAAAAATTTGATTCCTTTTCTTATTTAAATTAGACATAATAAGTAATCATGGGTGTTCATTTTCTTTCCCTTCATTTCCCTTTCTTGATTCTTTTTCCTTTTTCCAATTAAATAAAATGGCCATTAGTTGCTAGTAAAGTAAACTATGTCCTAACTTTTTATTTCGTTTCTCTAACTAATTAGTTATGGCAAATCTTAAATTGGTTAGGAAAAGAATACAACTAAGTATAAGCAAGGATTGAGTAAATTTCTTGATTTTGCATTCGAGCAACAATCCGTTGAGGGAAAAATCATTTGTCCTTGTCATCCTTGTAAGTATAAGAAGTGGTTGACTCGAGATGAAGCATATGACTATTTGACATGGAAGCAATTTCCATCTAAATACACCAAATGGATTTGGCATGGGAAAGATAACATATCAGTCCTATCCTTTAATGAACATATATACGTGAAAGTTCACAAAGCACCATAGAAACACATGTAAATCCTACAGTAGCCACGATAAATGATGCATTTGGATTTGATAGTGTCCAAGATGATGGGCAAGTAAACATATCTCATGAAAATGTCGCTAATGATACTAAGGTGCCTAGTTAGAGGATAGACGCATATACTATTGAGTTTTTTTAATTGCTTAATGATGGAAATGAAGAACTTTATGATAGGAGCATGAAGTTCTCTAAGTTGTCTTTTATAATCAATCTATATCACCTCAAGTGCTTACATCATTGTTTATGGCAAATTTTCATTTTGATATGAAATAAAAAATATACTTGATTCAAAGAACAATCTGGGACTTGAATCATGTTCTCAAAAGGATCTTAGTTTAATAGGTCTATGTGTCAATCGAATTAAGAAAAACAGTAAAAGGAATGTAAAGAAAAGAGTAGATAAATGCAAGAAATAAATTAACTCAAAAATAAATTAGAACTAAAATAAAAGTGGTGGAATTACATACTTAGTCCTTTCTATTTACTAATTGTTGTGACAATAGGCATGTTAGACGTGTAAGCAAATTTAACCTCTGTACATTATTCAGAAGTCTTATTTGTAGATTTCAAATGCTAACGACTAATTCCTAAGAATCTAACAAGTGTACATTATATAAAACTGCTAAAAAATGCAAAAAAAACTACTAATAACTGCTACCAATTTTTGAAATCAAATCGAAAACTGCTAGATTTCGATATCTTCAACAATCTTCAATCAGCTATCGAAATTAAGACATTCCTCAATTTTTGAAATTAAATTGAAACCACTCCAATGATCGAACTTTAATCTTCATAGCTTTCTTTTTGAATTAAAATCGAATGGACATTTTTTTCGAAATCATATCGATTACCACATCAATAGCCTTCTTCGAGATCCTTTCAAATTGTTTGATTTGTCTGTTGTGCAACTCAAATTGCCATACTCAAACTGCCCTTTTGAACTGAATTCGAAATATTAACTCCAACCTCAACTCCTCAAAATCTCTTTATTTTTGAATCGAAATCGAAAATGGGACTTAGCAAAATTTAACACCAACAACTACATAACTGATAAAGCCATGATAATGCTTTTGGAATTACTAAAAAATGCCTTCCCGCAAGCCAAACTCCCTAATTCTTTCAGTGATGCTAAGAAAATAATTTGCAAACTTGGGCTAATTACACCAAAATACATTCTTGTGTGAATGATTGCATGCTATATTCAGTTAATGATGAAAATAAGGAGATATGTAAGAGATCTTAAGAATCTAGATGGAAGAAAAAGGTGATTGGTAGGAGAAAGCAATAGCCAGCAAAATTTTTGCTCTGTTTTCCACTAAAGCCAAGGTTGCAAAAGTTATTTATGTCTACAAAGACAGCAGATCTAATGAGGTGACATGTAAATGGGAATAGTGCAGATGGCTTAATAAAGCATCCAAAAAATTCTGAAGTGTGTAAGAAATTTAATGCAATACACCTATAATTTTTCTTAAATGCTCGTAATGTTCGCCTTTGTCTTACAATCGATGATTTCAACCCTTTTGGAAACATGAGTACTAATCATAATAGTTGGCCTGTTATTCTAATACTATACAACTTGCCTCCCTAAATATGCATGAAGCCTACTTCATTTATTCTTTCAATGGTCATTCCAGGTAAGAAATAGTTAGGAAATGATATATATGTGTACTTGTAACCTCTTATCAAGGAGTTACAAGAGTTATGGGAGGATGCCATGGACACATGGAGATACATAAAACGTTCAAAATGTAAATAGCTTTATTATGGATAATTAGTGATTTTCTTAGGCTTAATACCTTATCTAGGTGAAATACACATACTAGATTAGCTTATCCATACTATAACTTTGATACAATTTCCTTGCATTTACCTCATAGCAAAAAATGATGTTTTTAAGGGCATCGTCAATTTCTTGAGCTACAATATAGATTTCCATTGATGTGGCTTCACTTTGATGGGTATCAAGAGTTTAGGAATCCTCCAATAGCATTATTAAGCATAGAAATTAAGGCACAAGTTGAAAATATTAATGTTATATTTGGAAAGCTACTAGAAAAGGATGCTAAAGGGAAGCGAGTTCATGAAAATAGTGCTAAAGCCGAAACTCAACAATAGAAAAAGAAGCCCATTTTCTTTTAGCTTTTGTATTGGGAGAGTAATATGATATATCACAATCTTGATGTCATACATATCGAAAAAATGTATGTGACAATCTTGTTTACACTATTTTGAATGATAGTGTAAGGATAAAAAACCATTTAAGTGCAAGGAAAGACCTTTAGGAAATGGGAATAAATAATGACAAATTAAATGAAAGATATGTTCTTCAAATGCTTAAAGAATATTAAGATGCTCGATGGTTACTCTAGCAACATTTCAAGATGTATTGACTTGAAACAATGTAAGTTATTTGGGTTGAAAAGTCATGATTGCCACGTACTTTTAAAGTAATTAATGCCTATTGCAGTATGTAATGTGCTACTGAACAAAGTAATTGTAATAGTGGTTAAGTTGAGCTCTTTTTTCAAATAAATATGCAATAGAGTTATGAATCCTCCAGAACTCGATGAGTTAACGAGTTGAATTATTCTTGCACTTTGTCACTTAGAGATATTGTTCCCCCCGTCATTCTTCACCATTATGATTTACTTGTGTGTTCATCTTGTCGATGAACTTCATTTAGAAGGCCTAGTACAATATCGGTAGATGTATACTATTGAGAGCTATGTAATATTTCTTTTCCAAATCTTGAAACCACCTTCAACTTTGTATTCTTTTTTTTTAACAATGCATTCTTCTATATAGATACTTAAGTAATGTGAAGTCTTACATATGCAACAGGGCTGAGCCTAAAGCTTTTATTACTGAAGGATATATCAAAAGAGTGCCTTACATTTTGTTCAAGAAATTTAGATGGGATAGAAACAATGTTCAATCATTTACCACACGTAGATGATCGACTAAGTGACATTGATAGTGAGGAGGTATCTACTATATTTCCTAAGATTGGAAGATCCATAGGCAATGGTACAAAATTCAAGCTTGCCCTTATGGAAAAGTTACAAGCACACTGATACATTCTATTCAATTGCAATAAGATTGATCCATATATAGAGTAAGTAAAAATGGTGTTATGTTATTGTATATAAACATTAACAATTAATTTAATTTCCTCCTTGCAATGAATTTAGATGTTACATTAAGAGGAAAAATAAGAGTCAGACACGATCCTTTATTCATTTATAGAGGATCATTAATAAAGAATTTACTGATTAGTTTTCTAGATAGGTGAGTATGTTAACATAGTTGGAACTTGTTTTCACTTAAGAATATGAACAATTTAATTTCTATATTGTAGGTTTTCTAGAATGATGTGACAAAGATAGTCTTGGATGAGTTAAAGTAAGTAGCCTAATGACCTTTTGATCGTGCTAGGAGGTTTTTAGCATTCAATGTTAATGGATATAAATTCTGCGTAATAGATAGAGAACACAAAATGAAAACCTAGAATTTAAGAGTTTTTATGACATCTAGAACCCAATATGTTTCAGGTCAACAAGATGTAAATGGGTAAGATACTAAAATTCCTTATTATAGGAAGTTGATTAATATTGTTAAACTTAATTACTATGGAAGTAACCTTTTTCAAATGTATGTAGGTTGACATAATTAATCATAGTGGGTTTGCAAAAGATATGTGGGGTTTTCAAGCTATTAATTTTAATAAATTAATTCACACTGGTAATCAAGAAGAGAATGAGCCTTTCATTTTTGTATTTCAAGCTCAATTGTTATATTATGTAGATGACCCGGTATATCTAGAATTCATGTGAAGCTAAGAAACTTATATGACATGGGTGATGATATGGATGGCGAAATATATGAGCATGAGTCATTCGTCTCATAAGATCTAAGTCAATTTTTTGAGGGTGGTGGTGAAAATATTCAATTGGCAAGAAAAAATGAGGAAAATGATCATCCATTCCTAATAATATTCATATGAATGTTAAGGAACATACAAATATGTGAGATTAGAGATAAGGTTATGAGCGATTTTGTTATCATTCATAATGATAAATTTTTGAATGGTTACTTTTTTAATATAATTAATTTATCTAGTTATGAATTTCATAATGTTTATAAAATATGATTTATATTGTTTTCAACATATGGTTAATGGTACTTTTTCTATATTTAATGCTTTGAAAATATGATTTTTGATGATATTATTGTGTGGTTTGTTTGTATACAATTGTAGTCTTCAATTTGTAGAAATGCCCAAGAAAAAATATCCTAAAGTGCGAAAAGCCATAACCTCCTAATTTAGTTTTGATTGCCATCACTCTACACACTTTACCCATCTTGCACATACACTTCTTACCTCTCATGCATAGATTGCATAGGATATGCACCATAGCTAGCGTACATATTCATTACCTACCCATCTTCCCTCGCATACTAGTCTTATCAGGCCTTCCCTGCCTTTATCACTTATTAGACCTAACATGCCTCCCCTACTTCTATAGCATACTAGGCTTAACATGTTTCCTTCAACTCAAGTGCTCATTAGACATATCATACTTTACTTACCCTCATTGCCTATAGAACCCACTAGACTTCCCTATTCCCCTATTAGATTAAGCTTACCTCACCTAGTTTGTTTCCCCTACCTACTAGCTTTATCGAGTCAATTCTTGAGGATGACCATCCTTATCTTGATGATGTAAAAGGTGAGGATGTAGACATGGACCAAACAAATGAGTCTCCTTAATCATCGTCCTCAAATATTAGTAATTTTAGAAATGGAAATGTTTAGGTGTGCACTTTGATAGGTAAAGTTATTTTATGATGATCTCTTTATTTTAGTTATCATATATTATGTGCAATGTACTGACTTGGTTTTCTCTTTGTCTTCATAGATATGGCTAGTGATATGAAGGAAAAAAAGTTAAAAGTTACTCATGTGTGGGATTTAGAAGATGAAAAGGTATTAGTAGATTTAAATAGCAATCATGTTCGTGTTGATGATTTAGGGGGCTTATTTTTAGGCTACATGGGCAAGTTGGCACGTACCAAACTTCTTATAGACTATGAAAGATGGCCTAACATCCCAAACTCCATCAAAGATGACTTATATGACCAATTGGTAACAGTATGTAAAATAATTATTTTGTCATTTTGGGACAAGGTATATGACATATAAGCATTCTAATAAGTGATAAAACTAACTAGAAACAAAATGAATAGAGGGAATACTTTTGCAGACATTGTCAGTTGCACGTATATATTTATACATATTTTATAGAAGTTATAAAAGGGTATAATTCTATTTTTTATTGTTATTATTCTATTTGCTATTTGATGTTTTCCTCTTTGTAGCCATATTTCCTTTTCATGCATGATGAATTAGGAAGAAAGTATGTTAAATCTGTCACTGGGAGAAAATGGAAGGATCATAAAGGGAACTTGTATAACAAATATTATGATCCCTCTAAGAGCAAGGAATACAACATAGAACAAAATTGCCCAAATGGGGTATCCAAGGAATAATGGAAATGATTAGTTGAAATTCATGATAAGTATAAATTTAAGGTAATATATTCAATTTTAAAATAATTATTCATGAATATGTGTTTGTATGAATGTCTAAATAGACATTATGATAAAGACCAACCAGCCAACTTAAAGATCCTTTACATGGAATTGGAAGTCCCATGATTAGAGCCAAGACTAAGATGATGAAACAAGCTTTGCAAGGTCTAATTGTGGAGATCAAAGGAAAAGAATATCAACTTAGAATAAAGGTTGCACCAAGATGGGTCACCTTCTTACAACTTGAGAATGCTTTGAGCCGAATTTGAAAATATTAATTTGGAGAGCCCAATTCACATGATCAAGACGCACTTATGGGAATTCAATTGGGTGGCCTGATCTTCACAGTGTAGGTAGATAAATAAATTAAAACAAAGTGAAAAGAAGTGTATGAGTGCCGCACTCTAGAATTGAGGAAGGGAATTGGGAGTGATAAGCTCTGGATTTGGGGTGGTTCGATGACCTAATAAATACAAGTAGCTAACCAATGCTATAAAGAACATGACCTACTACTTAGACCACTTATCCAACCACGAACACAAGTTAACCAATCCATACAACAATGCACCTGGGTTGAAGTATAAATTAGGGGCTTTTATGAATTTGAATCACCAATCTTATTATAGAAGATTGATAAAGCAAGGTTTCATAAGAGCAAAATAAGATACAATTCTCATACTTTGGAAAAGAAACACTCAATTTCATGTATTATTCATGAACTACTGAATTTTGAGTTACATTGCCTCCTATTTATACTACTCTTAGGAAAATATATATAGTAAATGCTATAATTGAAAAAATACAAAGCTTTGACCATCATTAAATTAAAAATGGAAATCATCCTTAGATTTTCCTTATTTGTTACACTCCCGATTACGAAAATGTCTCTATATTTGCTGCACTCCATATTGGAAATATGTCTAGATTCAATGAACTCTATATTTGGAGAATATCTTCAGATTTGTTGCACTCATATTAGGAAAATATGTCCACATTGGTAGCACTCTATAATAAGAAATTATCTTCTAATTTATAGCACTCCATATTGAGAAAATGTATCCAGATTCGTTACATTCCAAATATCTTCAAGTTTCTTAGACTTAGGTGAGTAGCACTTTAGCTCTATTTGTTTCTTCCACTTAGGCTCCTTGGGCCAGAATTGCATTTACATGGGTTTCAATTGCTTCTTGTATTCTTTTGAGCCTTCCTCTTGTCATTGGGCCTTCACTTAGATTCAAGTCCTTCTCTACTTGAGCTTAATCATGCAAAATGTTGGGCTGGTTCATATTATCCTCCCCCTCTTGAAATAAAGTCATCCTTGACTTTTCAAGATCTACATCAAAATAAGGAGAAAAGTCAAAAACATTGAAGGTAGTACTAACTCCATACTCACCAGGAAATTCAAGCTTGTAAGCATTATTGTTGATTCTCTCAAGGACCCAAAAAAGTCCATCTCCTTTAGGCATGAGTTTTGATTTTCTTTTCTCGGGAAATCTCTCCTTTCTTAAGTGCAACTAGACCAAGTCTCTAAGCTCAAAAATTATTTGCTTGCTCCCTTTATTGGCACAATTCACATATTGTTAAGTCTTCTTTTAATGTTATGACATGCCTTTTCATGGATTTGTTTAACAAACTCAGCATGTTGCTTACCATCCATGTTAGCCTTTTCCTGCAAAGGTAAAGGAATTAAATCAATAGGTGCAAGAGGATTAAAGCCATAAACAATTTCAAAGGGTAAATATTTAGTAATGGAATGAACAACCCTATTGTAAGCAAACTCAACATGTGGTAGAAAATTATTCTCAACAAAGAAGAAAGTGTCTTATTCAAAACTTCAGTTTGTCCATCAGTTTATGGATGGCATGTTGTAGAAAATGACAACTTTGTCCCAAGCTTGCTCTATAGGGTTTTCCAAAAATAACTTAGGAATTTAGCATCCTGATAAGATATAATGGTTCTTGGCATCCCATGCAACCTCATAATTTTTCTAAAAAATAAATTAGCAATGTTAAAGCATCATCAATTTTATGACATGGAATGAAGTGTGCCATTTTGAAAAATCTATCTATAACACAAAAAGTCTCTCCCCCTTTTAAATCTAAGCAATCCCAAAATAAAATTCATAGAAATATCTTCCTAAGGTACATTTGGAATAGGGAGGGGAGTGTACAATCCATGGAAATTTAATTTAGATTTTACTTTATGACATACAATGCATTTTCTCACAAATTTCTCAATATCCCTATGCATCCTAGGCTAATAAAAATGTTTATTTTAGAACAGCAAATGTCTTTGCAATGCCAAAATGTCCCATTAGACCTCCACAATGCATCTTTTTCAACAATAGCACATGTAATGAATAATCTAGAATGCAAAGTTTATCAATGTGAAATAAGAAGCTATCATGCAAGAAAAATTTGTTTCAACCAACATTTGGTTCATAATGACTAAAAGCCTCACCAAAATTAACATCATTAGCATACAAATCTTTAATAAATTCCAAACTAAGAATCTTAACATCTAATATAGAAAAAAGAACATACTTCTGTGATAAAGCATTAGTAATAATATTTTCTTTACTTTTCTTATGTTTAATCACATAGGGAAACAATTCAATGAATTCAATCCATTTAGAATGCCTATGAAACTTGCTTTGGCTCCTTATATGCTTGAGAGCCTTATATTCCTATAAAATGGACAAAACAACACTAGGCAACATAGAAGTTAAGTCATTAGTATTCAACATAGCCTCTTTATACACAAGTACTAGGAGGCTTTGCTGAGAAAACAAAGATTGTTTAATCTCACTCTTTTTTGCTACTAGCAAGTTCTTCTCTACTTTTTCTCTCAAATTTTCTTTTCTTTCTTTCTTTTCTCTTAGTTGGCTCTCTTTTTCTAGCTTTTTCCCACTTTTATTTTTACTCTCATTCTTTTAGTATTCTTTCTTGTTCTCACTCTCTTTTTTCCTTTTTCTCTTAATTTGATCTTCCAATATTTGCTTTGGTGACATAGGAAGGAGGGTTATAGGTTCCCTTCGAAGTACAAAAGAATAATAGTTTGAAAACCCGTCATGTATGACTCTCCTATCATACTGCTAAGGTTTATCTAATAAGAGATGACATGCTCTCATGGGTACAATATTACATAATACTTCATCTCTATATTTACCAATGGAAAATAAAACTTTCACTTGTTTTGTTACCTTCATTTCACCACACTCATTAAGCTCTTAGAGCTTGTAGGGACAATTGTATTTAAGTGTAGGTAGGTACAACTTCTCTACTAATTTAACAATTGTCACATTGCTGCAACTTCCACCATCAATTAGTACACTACATACCTTGTCTTGAATTAGACAACATGTGTAGAATAAGTTCTCTCTTTGGTTGTTCTCTTCCTCTATTGTTTGAATGCTAAGTGCTCTTCTAGCCACTAGAAGTTCTCCTTTTTCTGCACTTTCTCCACATCATTAGACAGCTCTTCTTCCTCCTCAATGGTTTTTTCTTCGGTCTTCCAATCACTATGGTGGTTAATAATCATGGTGTGCTTGTTGGGATACTTGCTTAAAATATGTCCTCTCCCTTAGCACTTGAAGCATCTTATGTCACGGTTTCTTGTTAGGTTAGGTTTTGTTTAGTCTTTCTTAGGTTCTGGCTTTTTAGCTTTCTTTAAATTGGCCTCCTTAGAATTTGAAGCAAAAAGGGTGTCTTTTTTTGAATTGTTTCTCCATAAGTTAAAGGAATTTGAATTTGAGTTCTTTTTGGCACTATTTCTTCTTTTAAATTATTGTCCAACCTTAATGGCTTGATGTACCATCTCTAGAAGTTCTACATAGTGATACATCTCCATAGCATCAGTTATATCATGATTCAGTCCATGTAAGAAACGAGCCATTTTTTTCTCTTAATCCTCCACTATGTTGGCTCTAATCATGGCAATCTCCATTTTTTATGGTATTCATCTACACTCCTTGATCCTTGTGTAAGGCACTGCAGCTTGTTATAAAGCTTTCTATGGTAGTAAAATAGAACGAATCGCCTCCTCATGATTATCTTCATCTCCTTCCATGTGGTAACTGGGCATTCTCCATATCACATTTCTCTTTTTGCATTTAATCCCACCAAATAAGAGCATAATCAGTAAATTCAAGGGTTGTAAGTTTTATCTTTTTCCTTTCAAAATAGTTGTGGCATGAGAAAATTTGTTCAACTCGCATCTCCTACTCCAAATATGCCTTCGGATAATTTTTGCCTTGAAATGAAAGAACTTTAATTTTGATTCCTCCAAGGTCATCTTCTTTGTTTCTATACCTTCTTGGTTTTTCTCAATTAGGCCTCCTCCTTCTTACCTAGTAATCATTAACTTCATCCTTTTTATCCCAACTCTCTGCATCTCTGTGAAATTGTTCACTTTGCCTTCGGTTGTTTTGAAGGTTCTGTTATGTGACAACTTAATTCTCCATTTGTTCTAATCGATCATGAAGTCCTTCTAACTTTCTATCAAACAACCTCTCGAGATGGCTCACAAATGCTTGCATTTGGATAGGGGCTAATCCTGCTTGTGGAATATCTTCTTGATTTCATGCCATGTTAGTGAAAAAAAAAGAACATTTGATCTCACAAATTCTCTCAATTAAGTGTTGTCGCTCTTCTTTTAATAATCTCACTAACTCTCAATCCGTCAATATCTTCCTAAGCTCTTATATAACCTAAATCCTTGTGAGTAATTCAATAATGTCAATTTCTTGGCTTCAACCAAGCAATTGAAAGTAAATGGTCAAAATAAGTTACAAAATAAGGGATAGGTTCTATCAATGAAAATAGAGAAATTCTTTATTTGTACAAAACAATGTTTATCCTAACTATGCAATTCAACAAATATGAAATTGTAAGAAACTGAATAGTCATGTCTTCTGCCTTTTTTTGTATAACTTTTTTCACATTTTTGTTCTCTCTTTTTTTAATTTTTTTTCATGATTTGCTTTTTCTTCTTTTTTTGTGCTTTCTTTTTTTTTACTTGAATTTTTTTGCACGAATTTTTTTCATTTTTTACTTTTTTAACATTTCTTTTTTTATATATTACAAAATAAAATAAAATTAAATGTCTATCATGTCAACCAATAGCTTTGATATCAATTGATAAGGAATTCAACCAAGGTGGCCTGATTTTGACAGCATATGCAGATAAAGTAAATTGAAACAAAGTGAAAAGAAGTATATGAGGTCGCACTCTAGAATTGAGGAAGGGAATTAAGAGTGATAAGCTTTGGATTTGGAGTGGTTCGATAATCTGACAAATGCAAGTAGCCAACCAATGCTACAAGGAATGCGACCTGCTTCTTGACCACTTGTCTAACCAAGAACGCGAGTTAACCAATCCATACAACAATACACTTGAGTTAAAGCACAAATTAAGGGCTTTTATGAATTTGAATCACTAATCTTATAATAGAAGATTGATAAAGCAAAGTTTCACAAAAGCAAAAGAAGATACAATTCTCACACTTTGTAGAAGAAACACTCAATTTTGTGTATTATTCATGAACTATTGATCTTGAGTTACATTGCCTCCTATTTATACTAGTCTTAGAAAAATATAAATAGTAAATGCCATAATTGAAAAAATACAAAGCTTTGACTATCATAAAATTAAAAATGAAAATTATCCTTAGATTTTCCTTATTTGTTACACTCCCGATTAGGAAAATGTCTCTATATTTACTGCACTCCATATTAGAAATATGTCTAAATTCAATGAACTCTATATTTGGAGAATATCTTCAAATTTGTTGTGCTTCATATTAGAAAAATATGTCCACATTCGTTGCACTCCATAATAGGAAAATATCTCCTAATTGTAACACTTCATATTGAGAAAATGTGTCAAAATTTGTTGTACTTCAAATATCTTCAGATTTATTGGACTTGGATGAGCTACACTTTAACTCTATTTATTTCTTCTACCTGAGCTCCTTAGGCCAGAATTGCATTTACAAGGGCTCCAATTGCTTTTTATATCCTTTTGAGCCTTCCTCTTGTCATTGGGCCTTTACTTAGAGTTAAGTCTTTTTCTACTTGAGCATGGCCATGCAAAGTGCTAGACTAGTTCATATTACTTGGGATGGGTGTTTGTCCAACTAGGGTTTTTAGGACAAATACAAAATGAGCTAGTAGGTATAGTTCATCTAGTGCCATTATCATTACATAAGAAAATAGGGAAAAGTTGAAAGTAGAGCTTGAACAAATGAAGGAAAAACTCCATCAATCAAAGGGTTGATTGGCAAAAGCCAAGGATCAATTGGCACAAACAAAAGGCCAATTGGTATAAACTAACTACATCAAGACTACTGGAGTGTTCCTTCCACCTTATCCACTAAACAATGCAACCTAACAAGTACATTTTCATGTATTTTTAATAAGGATTAATTTAAGTTTGATTTTTAAAAGCTTGTTGAATGGTGTGTTTGTTTAAAGGTTTTGGATGTATTTTATTGAATTAGTAACAATTGAAATTTTGAAAATTTATTTGATAGCTACTTTAAACTTCAATTATGGATATAAGTTTTAATGTTTACATTAATTTATTTATAATTAATTTTTGCATCGAGTTTAGAAATGTATATATCATTTTTCTATTAGGAACATTGATTAATGCATAATTTGATTTTTACAAGAGAACGATTTAGAAGATGTACATTCACTTATGATTGCACAAAAATCTTCAAGAGGGAGCAATGGTCAAGGAAGGAATGCTGGTGATCTAAGCAAGTCCATCTAGATAGAACTTCTTTCGAGGAATTTTGTAGTAGGCTACCCCTTATAGGCAACTTAAGTATATTACTCTTGGTGTAATTTGAAATTATGAGTTTTTGGATTTTTTTACACACTTTTGCAATAGATTTTGATGTAATTTGAAATTATTAGTATTTGAATACATTTCCAATAGAATTTAATTTTGTTTTATGATCAAATTTATATGTTTTCTTCTTGAAAATCTCATTATTTTGTTTAGAAAATATATGATTATAGAAAATGATTGCAAATGAAAAATTAAGCATCAATTTTTTTAAAAAAAATTAAACATAACAACAGTTAAAAATTACTATTAAGTACTTTTTAAAAAAATACCTGGACTTTTACGATAGTTTTAAACTGCCTCTATAGTCAAAATAGCTATTAGGATAAAATATTTTGTGGTAGTTTTTTGGGTCTTAACAAGGGTTACAAATTATTGATAAATTATGTTTGAAATTTAAATTCTGGGAATAATGGCAATTAAAATTGATGTAACATTCTAATGCCAAAATTCTAGTGCCTAATAGGAACTGTTGCTATTGGGGTGTTGGTGGTTTATTCCTCAAGGGTTGATAAAACCATTGCAAAAGCCACTATAGGTGATTAGAACTGCTACTAAATGAATAGTATAACCATCGCTAAAAGGCACATCCTTTTGTAGTGTAGGATAGGATACTTATGATTATAAGATATTTATACTCTGATAAGAACTTTATGATCATAAGATTTGAAGCATATTTAATTATACAACATCAATAATGTATGTTGTCCTCATATGCCATCCAATATTGCAAGAAATGGATTACTAATGTCAGTAGATACTGGTGAAACACTTCAATATAAGGAAAACATATTAAGTCTTTTTAACAAATAAGAATTTCTAATAAGGATTTTGATTTCTTCAACATAAGGATTGGGTGGCTATATTATAAACTATATCGATGATATATTGTAGTTTTGTGTAGGCCATTGTTTTATAGAAAAAATATAGTGTGCAATGATTAGTAAATTTCTTAAAATGATTATCGTAATGTTATTGTACAATTGTTATCAATTAATGTTCAAAATATTTACAAAAATTATTTGTAATTAGTATCTATTGTTATAAAAATGTTAGAATGCAAAAAATTGATAATGCTATTTAAGAAAATTGATATCTGTTGATACAAAAATATTAAGATATAAAAGTTATATTAAAACAAGTATAAACCATGTTAGTTATTTGTTAAAAAAACTAATGTGGTTTAGAAAAATTATGAGGGAAAGACAAAGTTAGACCATAAAATTGGGATCTAATTATCACGTTATTTTTTTTTACCTAACCAACATTTAAAAGTATTACACTAACCATCTTACTTGTAATAGTAAATGTTTACCAAAAATGATTACAAGGATTTATCAAGGATGACATTTATAAGATATCAGGAAACCACTAAAACTTGTGACATTGGCTTTTTGAAGTTACACATTAGCTTTAGTTTATTAACCAATGTTTATTATTTTTTATTCTATTTATAAATTTCTCTTTTATTCTATTTTTCATTTAGGTGGCAGAAGAAAACAACGAATCGATTCTTTTTGCACATTTAAAAAAGCTTTGAATCTTATGATCATGAGCATTCTATCAAACCATGATTATCTTCTACCTTTTTATAGATGGTCATGAGTAGAAGATATCTATAATTTGATGCAGTTGTCATGATTATAAGATTTGAAACATTTCTAAATGTGTAGAATTGATGGATATATTGTCCTCATATTTCATCCATTACTACAAAAATGAATGACTAATATTTATAGAATCTTGTAGACTATTTCAACATAAGGAAAACAAATTAAATCTCTTCAACGCATGAGAATATATAACAAAGATTTTAATTTAGGATTATATAATGTTTATGTTGTATATTGTATTGATGATATAATGTAGTTTTTGTGTATGTCATTGTTAGGAAAATGTCAAAATGTAGAACGTTGATAACGTTGTTTGAGGAAATAATAACTATTGTTAGAAAAATGTCACAAAGTAGTTGTATTAAAAATATAAGAATAAATAATGTCATTTATTTATTAAAAATCAATATGGTTTAGAAAAATTGGATATTTTATTAGATGAAAAAATTGGAATGTAAATATTACATCAGTTTGACTTATCGACATTTAAAGGCATACTAATAGTCAACTAACATGCAATAGATATTTACCAAGGATGACATTCATGAAGTGTAGAAGTTATAGAAAATACATGTAAAACATATCATTTATTTATTAAAAAATTGATATAGTTTTGAAAATTTAGGAGACAAAAAGTTAAATTAGAAATTGGCATAAGCTATCACGTTGATTTTTTTGACATAACTGACATTTAAAGGTATACCAATAGCCATCTAGCATGTAATAAATACTAAACACTTACCAATAACAAGTATTAAAAAACTACCAAAAATTGTAATATTTCAAGATATATTAATAATAAAGTTATATGAAATAAAATAAACATACCAATATCTGAAGTTTTGCTTGTTGTTTATAAATTTCATTTCCACTCTCTATTTGAAACATCTAAGTGATATGAATCAATGATAGAAAAACTGATGAGAAATTATAATGAGAAGAAGAGATATAGCCATTTTAGCATCGAAAAGCTTGAGTTTATTGCAAAAATAGTTATATTACTTTTTCTCCTTATAATTTATTATTAATTTGTAACCACCTACACCCTTAAAAGTTATTTTTGTTGTTCATTGTAAATTATAACATTTAAGTTCCATTTTAACAAACATATTTAGAGATGTTGAAAAAAACATAAAAATAAGAAAACTAATGAGAAATTATAATGAGAAAAAGTAGTATGGTCATGATTGCATTAAAAAGTTTGAGTTCATTTACAAGAATAGTTATGTTGCTTTTTTTCATTATAATTTATCATGAGTTCACAACCATCTACACCCTATAATATAGAAACCCTCAAGTAATATAAAGGAATTATGAGTAAAAGATACTCATTTTTCCTTTACATTTAAAGTTTATTGTTCATAATTTTTCATTGTATATATTGATGTGATAACATTGGAATAAATAAAATGATAGGACACCATTTTTGTAATAGATTGGTAGGTTCCTATTTGTTTCATTTTACATTCAATTTGTTATTATTTATATTTAGTTTAATTGTATAAGAAAAACATCATAATGCAAAAACATATTTTTAATGCTATCCAATTTCTCTTAAAATAAATTAAATTAAAAATAAAATTCATTACTTTTTAAAATGATTTTGGTGTTCTTAAAAGATTTATATTAAAATTATAAAATTGTTACTTGAAAGATTATGGAAAAGTTAACCAAACAAAAGGTTTGGTTTTCTTAATGAAATGTAATGTTATAACATTAGTTTTTATTTAATAATTGATGTCTAAAATTCTATAGTAGGATGACATTATTTTGTTATAAATGTTAGGTTTTTTTATTAATCAACATAGATACCTAAAATAATGAGAAAAGTGGGGAATAAGTTAGAAATAACAAGAGTGAAGCTAAGTAGTCATTTACAAATTTCATTTCAAAATTCTTCCAACCCTAAAATAATTTTTTATTTAACAAGCTATGTTTACCTTCCAATCTTAGGATGATTTTTTTTAATTTTGCATTTATGCTCACTAATTAATTTGCATAATTGAAGCTATTTTAACTTGTGGCTAAATATGTGAGGTTTAGCACTTATTAAAAAAGAATAAAATATAAATGTAAGGATTTATTTTTCTTTTTGTGTTTGTACTTGAAATCTACTTTTTGGTTTCAAAATTTATTATATATTGTTATCTTTCATTTTAATATAGCTTTTACAAGTTTGTAAAGATAAGAAATTTGATTCATTCATCTTCTTTAGCATTCAGTATAATGTCATACATGAAACTTTAATGAATGTTCATTACATTTGCAAGCATTAGATTCAAGAATACCTTTCTAAAAAGTGTTAACCATATGTATTAATTAACAGATATCCATAGCGAAACGCCTATCTTTGATGAAGGTAGTATTTCACTAATTTCAAACTTTTTTTACTTAAGATTATTGAAATTGGGATATTGTAATGTCTTATAGATGTTATTCTAGTTAGGGTGTAGGAATACAAGGAATAAGGAGGACAAGATTAAGACTATAGAAAAAGGTTAACACTATTATAGATATACCTTTTAACATTGCCACATTTACATTAGTTAGAGCAAAATTGATGTCTATAATGGTGTGGTTGCATCTTTAAAAATAAGTGCAACAACTTATCACGTTAGTTATAATAATAAGTCAATGTTATAAGCCTTATTTTCCAATAAGAGATGAAGGATTTGACATAAAGAATCTTAAGATGATAATTGTACATTAGACTAATGTCTAAAGGAATGTCAATAATTAATTAATATTTATATTTATAATTTTATTAGAAACTATAAAAAATATTAGAGTTTTAGACAATAGTTACACTTGAAAACTGATGTTTAAAGGTAATCTACAATCAATTAATGTTTATATTTATGATGTTATTAAAAATTATATAAATTATTCATATTTCAAAGGTATGCTCATTGAAAACATCTTATGGTATTCACAAGATGAAGAATACAATGTCAAATTTTCAAATAATTAATGTGTAAAAGGTATATCAATAGAATTAAGACATCGATTATCCATTAATAACTAATGCAAAATGTTTTGTATTGCCTATAGATTGAATCTATAATATCTTTTTTCTTTCACTCCACTTTTAATTTAGGTTTTCACTTTATAATTTCTCTTTCATTCCATTTTTTAATTACGTGGCATAAGAGACAATACACAATCAATGTTACTCAACTATCAACTACTGAGATGCATATCACTGCACTTGGTTATCATCCTTTCTTGACCATAATCTATGTCAAGTTACCATTTCAAAATAGACAAAGATAACTTTGTTTCTTTTTTTTATTGCAAATTCCATAAAGTGAATATGAGAGTGATAGTAGCAGTAAAGAATATGTAATACTATAAGGATTTGCTAATAATAATTATAAGGATAAAACTAATTGTAATGGATATGAAAGTGAGAAACGATGTTTCTGTCCTCTATAATGAAAATAATCACCATCACATTCTTGAAAGAAAATTTTCCAGATATGATGTTACATATTCTTATTTTAAAGAATAAGTATTTTGTTATTGACACTTAGAGAGACATGATATTTATAATCATGACTACTTTGAATACTTATTAAAGCAAAGTAATAATCGAGTTTGTTAATTAATAAAGTAGGTTATAAGGATTAGAAGACTAATATCAAGACTTAATTTAAAGTGTCTCCTTAACCTGATTTATCAATGAATAAAATTAATCATTACTTTTCTTTAATAAGTATTCAAAATGGTCATGGTTATAAATATTATGTCTTCTTAAGGGTCAATAACAAAATAATTTTTCTTCAAGATAATAATATATAACATCCTACATGGGAATGTTGATAATCTAGTATATGTTTTGGTTATAAAAATATCAAAATGCAGAAGTTATATTTTTTCTAAAAAAGAAATTACTAAACATCGTCAGTTATTTATTAAAACCAATTAGTTTAACGTGTCATTTTTTATTATAACTTGATGTTTAAAGGTATACAAATGAAAAGCTAACTTGTAATAAATATTTATCAATACACTGATGATGGTATTTACAAAGGTGTGTTGTACTAGGATATGAAAACATGAATCATAGATACTAAGCATTTACTAGTAATATGTATTAGGAAACTATAAAAAATTACAATGTTTTAAGGCACATCAACAATTAAGCTTTGTGAAGTAAAATATGTGTAACATGTTAGTCATAATTAATGACCAAAGTCTAAATCTCTTGATGATGCCTATAAATTCCATTTACACTCTTCATTTGAAACATATAGGTGATGCCTTATCAATGATGTATGAACTAATGAGAAATTGTGGTGGAGGAAGTAATACGATCATCCTTGTATTGGAAGGCTTGAACTTTTGAATTCATTGCAAAATTAATTATACTTCTTCTCATTATATTTTATCATCAGTTAGTAACCATCATAGCCTTTAAAGCCATCTCTATTTTGCATGTTCCATCTCAAGAAGCATAAGTACGAAGAAAACACAATGATGAGAAATTGTGGTGGGTAGAAGTAGTATAACCATTCTTGCATTAGAAGACTTAACCTTTTGAGTTCATTGCAAAACTAGTTATTTTATTACTTCTCAATATAATTTATTATTAATTTAATTCCATTTACATAATCTAACTTACAAGCCTTTAAGCAATATAAAAGAATTTTGGGAAGAAGTATCCCATTTTACACTATTTTTATCCAATAATTTTTAAGCATCAATTTGTAGTTTTTAGTTTTTGATCATTTGTTAGTTTCTTATTAACCTTAACTAAAGCTTTTTATTCATTGCAAATTATAGTTTCCCATTTGTTGGATTGTTCAATTTATAGCAAAAAATAATTTTAATGCTAACAATTGGTAAAATTTTTGCTTAAAATATAAATAAAAAACAAAAAACTTTGGTTTATAATTAACTTCAATTTTTATTTAATAATCAATGTTTAAAATTCTATAATCGAACAATGTCATTTTATTATACACATCAATTTTTCCTTATTAACTGATGTGTGAACTTAAAATACTACAAAAACAAGGGCACAAAATGAAAACAAAAGAAGTGAAGTTATGATGTCATTTGCAAATTTCATTACAAAACTTTTTTAACCCTAAAATGATTTTTTATCGAATGAGGTATATTTTTTTCCAACCTTAAGATGACTCTTTTTAGTTTTGTATTTTTGCTCATTAATTATTTTATAGGATTGAAGCTTTGTTAGTTTATGGCTAAATATATGAGGTCTAACAGTCATTAGAAAAGCGCAAAATATAAAGATTTATTTTATATTTTCTGTTTATTCTTACAATTTAGTTTCTAGTTTCATAATTGATCATATTTTATTATCTTTCATTTTGATGCAACTTTTTTATGTTTACATAAGCTAGAAACTTGATTTTATTCATCTTTTTTAGCATTCAATGTAATATCATACATGAAATTTTAATGAATTTTGCTTATTGCATTTATAAGTATTAGATGTGCTTTTCTAGGGAGTTCTAATCTCATATATTGAGCAATAAATACCTACAATAAAGCACTCATCTCTTACTAAGGTAACATTTTATCATTTCCAAACTTTTCTTTACTTTGAATTGTTAAAATTGGGATAGAGAGGTTAGTCTAGGTTAAGATTCATTAAGATATGGGAAAAATAGAAAATAGGGAGGATCGAAGGATAGTAATAGGTTATAGTTCAAGAGGGTTTAGGATAGGGTAAGAGGAATGACATATCACGTCAATTATTTTTATAAACCAAAGTGATATATAAAATATAACATCAGTTGTTTATAAAAATTGATATTATTTTATAATAAAAATTCTTCATACATTATTCATACAAAGAAACAAAGATGGTTTTATACTTAGGAAATCCAATTATATTTTATTTTTCTACATTAGTTAAAAAATCTACATGGAATTATCTAACATATATGTTGAATAAAAATTAACATCAAAATCCTAAAATAACTATCATTAAAAGGCAATTTTATAGTAGTGTAAGGGAAGGGTTAGGGATTAGGAGGAAATGACATACGACATTAGCTATTTTTAATAAATGAAGTAGCATACAAAATACGATGTTGATTATTTATAAAAACCAATATTTAATGTTATTAAACATCTTTGTGTTGTATTTTTTATGAAGAAATGATGATGATTTTATATATATGGAAACCAATGTCATTTTATATTTTTACTTTGGTTATAAAATCGATGTAAAATTGTCTAATACATAATGATGTCCCTATATACATTAAGTAATAATTAACCTTAAGTTTGATAAACAACTAAAGTTAAAAGATAATTCTATAGTAGTGGAGTTTTCACACAAATCTTTTTTATGTTAATTATTTGCTTCCATAGATTATATATGACCTAAAAAAATTTAATGGGCGTACTTGATATTTTATACAAAAATTATTTATTTATTTAGGAATAAAAGTAAGAGAAAATTGAGGATTTTTCTTTTCTTAAAATAATTATCCTTTTGTTTGATCCTTTTTCTTCTTGACTCCACACTCACTCTTGTGATCCAAACACATAATATATTTTAGCTGAATGACTACTAGTAAGTAAAAAAAATCTTAAATTACATATCACCAAAATGTTGAGAGAGGTGATGGCAAGCATGGTAATATGGGGTTAATTCATCCCACTAAATTAAAAGATCATATGTGTTATACATGTTAATTAGGTTGATCCCACAAATAAAATCATTTTGATTTTCTTTGCATTGATTTGTAGAATATGTGTATGGTTTATATTTTCAAATTGAAATATTATGACATATATATTAATCAATTGTTAGAAACTAGTATTGATTTGAAACAAGTATGGAGGATGAGATAAACTTTAAGGCCAACAAGATTGATTAAAAAAATTGTAGGGAAAATTAGGACTACCGATAACTCAAGTTGAATAAACTATTTGCTTGAACTTAAATTTGACTATTACACAAACCAAATCAAATTTAAATGATATCTAATATATGTAACAGATATTTTCATCAATTGTTTTGTAATTTCACTATTTTAATCAACAAAAAATTGGCTTTTTATTGTAGGTTTAATTATAATAGTGATGCATAGATACTTTGTTAAGAATTATTATTCTTTTATTTTAATGCATGAATGTTTTATCTTAATTTAAGCTATGATTACAAGGTTTTCTTGAAGGTTTGAAAGACATGAATGTTCAGTACAGTAAAATTATGAAATGTGAATTCTAGATTCAAACCATTTGATAGTGATTGATAAATACCATATAGATAAAGTTGGGATTGTGATTAATAAAATACTAGGAGAGATAAGATTAAAATTATGACTGATAAATATTAGGAAAAACAAGGCAAGCTAATTGTTATTAATTGTCATTGTCTATTATTTGTTATATTTAATTGTGATAAATATGGTATATTTTGCATAATGGCTATCAAATGTGAATTGTATATTGATGATCTATTCATAAATTTATTAGATAAGTAAATTTTCCAATTACAAAGACTTAATATCTCACTATTTTATTCTAAATATTTTTTAGATGCTCAGAACGAAGTTTCATAGCCATTATCATTAAGACAAGAGTAGAAGTGTCATAAGCAACCATTGTTAATATGTAAAAAGATAGAATAGGAAATTATACAAATGTTAAGAAGATATGTAGATATTTTAAATATATGTCGATATAACCATGTGTAAATATTATTTTGGTAATGAAATCCCATAATTTAATTAAGTCTTTAATAGCTTTATGTGATGATGTAAAATTAGGATTAGATAGGCTTATGGCTACTAGTAATGAAAACCACACCAATCATGGCCAAGCAGGTTATGACATTTACCTTTAATTGGAAATGTATCTATTAAAGAGACTTATATAGTTACCTTTAAACTTTAGGGTTTTACATATTTAGGAATCAATAGGATTTTTTGGAAACCTTATGTTTGTTTAATGTTTCTTATTTGTAGAATGCTAATGATAGATAATATTTAGGTAAACATTTTCTAGAGAGCAATTCTAAGATGTATTGTGAGCAAAACATGGTTGTATTTAAGTTATCTCTCATGATAACTAATTTTGAAAATGAGATTTGTATGATAATGAGGTTGACTTACCATTTTTAATGACATATAACCTTTAAAGACCTAGTTCCTTTGATAGAATTGGATATGATCAATAATTGATTGGCTAAATGCCTTAATATGATGATGTGTGTCAAAATCTGAATAATGTGAAAGACAATTGAGTGGTAAAGATAGACCCCGTTATAGGAACTAATTTAAGGGCATCACTTAAGGAAGTAAATGTTTGAGGTTTCATAAGATGTTATGCTTTTAGTCAAGCCACATAGTGTTATGATTTGAAATATTTATGTCTTTTTATAAGTTAATTGATTAAGCAATTTGATTGTCCACCTATATTAATGTTACCCTACCATGTTAAGTGACTTCTGTATTGTGTATATTATTATTTATTAATGTGAATTCTAAAAGTAAAAATGTACTTTCACATTTATTAGAGAGTCCAATGATAAGATTTAAGGCTAAAAAGATCAAAGAAGGTTTCCAAGGGCTTATAGAAAGAGTTTGGATGCTTGAAGAAGCTAGATTAGAAGAGTACAATAGAATTATAAATTGCATTTTAGCTAATTAACTCTAAGTGATGTAAACTTCAAGGAGCGTTCAATCATAAGAAAGTGAGCTCAAGAATATTTGAGTTATCCCATATCGTCACTAATTTGATGCCACATTACCGCCACATCATCAAAGAAGTGGAGCTATGTCAACACCACATTAGCCATAATCCATGTCACTATCACATCATCAAGGAGATGGTGCCACATTAATGCCACATTAGCTATAATCCTAATGGCACCACCTTATCCTATTTTTCTATTATTTGATATTTTGGACTTTAATATAGCATTTGAGCTTTTAATTTGTGTTTATTTTGTGTTGCATCATTTTAGAGTATTTTAAGCTTAGTTAGTGTCATTTAAGCTCATTTTTCAATAAGGATTTTAGAGAACCATATAAAGAGGTTTATTCCTTATACTAGGGTAAATTTTGACTTTTGAGAATATAGCAATCTAATTACTTGTGAAAGTTTCCTCTTTATGTTCTTGTAAAGACTTGAAGACTTATCAAAGGTGATCTAACCTTTGTGGCATTAAATATATCCCTTATTACTTTTAATTTCTTTCTTTTTTCTGAAGCATGGTGAGAATATAATTCCTTTTTTTTCTTTAATTGTATTTGATTTGGGATAGGTCTAACACAATTTCATATCATTTGATATCAAAGTAAGGTTCCCAAATTTAGGTTTAATTTCTTTATAGTTTTCTATTCCTGTTCACGTTACTATTTTGTGTACTATTCATCATAGTATGTCACGCTACTGTTCACCAATTCATGTCATAATTCTTCATTTCTATCTTATTTTGATTTGGTTTTTATATCTATTTCATTTATGATTTGCTTTATGTTAAATTCATGTGTTTTGATTCATCTTGTGTCAAATTTGAATTATTCTTTAATTCAACCATCTATGTGTTTGATAAGTTGTCCAAGACAATAGTAAGTCTGAATTTGCTTTTATACTTGGTCACCTTTTTCATTTTTATGTTGTTTGCTATTGTTGAGCTTAAAATTTGATCCAAATATCAGTGTTGGTCTAGTGAATGAAAAGTGTATTGAATATGCTTGTTAAAAGTTTAAAGTGAAAAAGTTTAGCTTGTAATAACCAATTGCCATATTCTAATAACACACCACCAAAGTGCTATAATTGAAAATAATAATTGATTAAAGTAATGTAAAGAGCACCAAGTTTGAATTATGTGAAAAATCTTCGATTATAATGCTATATGGTGAATTTGTGTTTGAAAAAAATGCAAGAATAAAATAAAGAATGGTACTAAGTAGTAGTGAGTTAGAAAGCAAAAACAATTGATAAGAAGAGAAAAATAGCAAGAAACAAAGAAGGAAAAGCCAAGTAAGTGAATCAAAAGATAACTTATAGAGAAAAGGCAAGAAAAACAAAGTGCTAAATTGTTGAAAACAAAGTGAAACAAAATCAAAAGAAAAGAAGTTATTTGTTTTTAGTTATTGTTGGTTCTTGATATGCTCTAATCACACTTAAACTTTTTATTTTGACATTAATTGTTCATTGTCTCTTTCAATTACCTGAATTTTTAAATCAACACCTCTTATTATTCTAAGTTATTCCTTTCCATTATTTTATGTCCTTAAATCTTTGTTTCTTTTTTTTCCTCCCTTCTTAGAGTCCAATTGCATTAATTCCTAGTTGCTATAATGTTATTGTGTGGTCACCTTGTGATGTCATTCAATTAGAAATAGTGATAACCATAATTGTTAGATTTCTACTAGTTGTATCATTTAATTCCAAAAGAACCATAAGAAAGGAAACATAATAAGTAGGAAAAGGCAAGAGTCTGTAAGTTCATTTAAGGGTAAAGGCTTATCAAAGTGCAAACATAAATGTGAGCACTACTATATCAAATGAGAAGTGTGGTTTTGTGAAGTCCTTTCTTTTTATCTAACTTTTCTTATAAGTTTAAACATTAAGGATGTCGGGAGGAAGTAATAACTATACTTTCCAAGATGAGAATTTAGATTTTACTATGAGAGCTATGTTTTAACAATTTGAAAGATTAAATGTGTAAATTGCCAGTATGGATGAAAGGATTAGAGGGATGGAAGGAGAGAGAAAACAAAATGAATTGCATGTGGAAGATGAAGGAGTTGAAAATTTTGAAGCTAGCAGTCAGAGATCAAATGGCTCAAATGAGGGGGAAGGAAGAAAAGGTGAAAGAAGACATGTTAAAAGAGAAGAAGATAAGCTAAGAGTAGATATCAATCTTGACAGCATTAAGAAGAAAGTCCCATTATTTCAAGGAATAAATGATCTGAAAGCTTACTTTGAATGGGAAAAGAAGATAGAATTGATTTTCGATTGCCACAATTATTCAAAGGAAAAGAAGGTGAAGCTTATTGTCATGGAATTATCTGATTATGCCTTTACTTGGTGGGATAAATTGATGATAGATGTAAAGAGAGAATGAGAAATACCTATTACAACTTAGGAAGACTTGAAGTATGCCATGAAAAAAAGATGCATCCCTAGTTATTACTAAAAGGATTTGCACCATAAATTGCAAAGTCTGATCCAAGGATCTAAGAGTGATGAAGATTATCATAAAGAGATGGAAATCATTATGACTAGAGGCAATATGGAAGAAAGTCAAGAAGCAACTATGGCTAGATTTCTCCATGGATTGAATAGAGACATTGCTAATATGGTGGAGTTATAACACTATGCACCTTTGGAAAAAATGGTAAACTTGGCCATGAAAGTAGAAAAGCAACTCAAAAGGAGGAGCTCATCTAAATATAATTCACAATCAAGCTCTGTATGGAAGTCTTGGGACAAGAAGAATGATAAAAGGGAAGAAAGAAGGAGCAAGTTCAAGTTTAATTTGTCATCAAAATGAAAAGAAGTCTTCTAAAGAAAAAAACAAAGTTAAGGAGAATAAAAAAAACATTCCAACATGAAATGTTTCAAATGCTTGGGAAAATGACATATTGCTAGTAGTTATCCAACCAAGAAGCTTATGGTGATCAAAGACAATGGAAAATGGGATTTTACAAGTGATAAGGAGCAAACTACTTCATCCGATGAAGATAGTATAGATATTGAGGATCCTTTTGATGGGGGTGCATTGGTGAGTAGGAGAGCCTTTAATGTGCAAATGAAGGAGGAGAGTGAGAATCAAAGAGAAAACCTTTTCCATACAAGGTGCAATATCTAAAGGAAGGCTTGCCAAGTTATCATTGATAGTGGGAGTTGTACTAATGTGGCTAGCACTACCTTGGTTGAAAAGTTAAGTTTACCCACTCTACAACATCCTACCCTTTATAAGCTAAAATGGTTGAATGAAAATAAGAAGTTGAAAGTGAATAAATAAGTGACGGTTTCATTTTCTAGTAGGAGGTACCATGATGAGATTCTCTGTGATGTGATTCCCATGCATGCTTGCCATCTTTTACTTAGGAGGCCATGTGTAACTCCCTTACTTATTAACACCTTATTCCTCAATTATTAGATGATTATTACGCACTCATTCGCCATCTACCTCGAGCTAATACGGAAAATCTCAAATTTCTGTACTTTATACACATGAGCAAAAGTCATATAATATACACAAGTTCAATTTACAGGATATACATCCATCATATACAATATTTCCAACTATATAAACGTTTAAAACTTCAAAAATATCATTGTCCTCTATCATGAGAGCCTTTGGAAGCATCACCTGGAATGGTTAATCACAATGCAAAAAAAAAAAACATAAGAAACCAAGTTTCTCAGTAGCTAGCATTGCCATAAAAACATTTCAAGCAATTCCAGATCCTTAAGCAAATAAATCATACGTTTTGAAATCATTTAATCGATTATCATCATATTCACTACCATACCATTGTAGGAAATATGCATTTCACACAGCAATTATCAAGTCCATTCAAAGATTTATCTTAATATCTAGATGGCCATCACAAATAATCGTACCTAGGCCTATATACAGCATCACGCTGTCTTCCCGGGGTACTCTGGCCAAAGGCCTAACATACAGCATCACGCTGTCTTCCCGAGGTATCGGGCCATAGGCACCGCACACTTGTCATCCCCGGGGAACTCAAGCCATAGGCCTAACACAGTATCACACTGTCTTCCCGAGTTGTGCGCACAACAAAATTCATACACATTCCATACAATGGCATAAAATTCATAAAATCATGTAAATAGAAAACAAAGCTTAAGGATAAAGCTAGCTACCTTTCACAAGCTTCCAACGTGATGTTCCCTTTGCTCTCACTTAAAAACTCCTTTATACTTCCTCTTGCCTTTGCAAGTTGTCACTCTTTAGTCTATACAAATACACATCATAGTTCTCATTAGAATATCATCACTTTCCCTAATCCTTATGTATTCTTTACTTTCTCCACTTAATTAAATGCATACTTAGTTGCTCTATACCTTGTTTTCAAGCCTTGAAATAACACGTATGAACATTAGAAAAGAATCTTGGGGTAAGGCCATGCAAAACATGAAGAAATCAAGCCAAAAAGTTCACTTAACAAAGAACACGGGGGTCCCATACCCCGTGTTCAGGGCCGTGTTCCTTACTGGTTCACTTCTGGGCTACTCGACAAAGAACACGGGGGGGGGTGAACACGGGCCGTGTTCTACCCCGTGTACCTTACTGCCCTTCAGTCCTGAGATAAACACGGGGAGTGTTGCACCCCGTGTAACACACTGATCAGCTTCGATGAAGAACACGGGGTACAACACGGGCCGTGTTCTACCCCGTGTACTTCACTGATCCTCCGAAAACACATTAAACAGCTAAAACTCCTTCCTTCCTTCTTTTTCATGTTATGGTTTTAGCTTCTCAAAAGGGAAAAAAGCACACAAACACCTTCACAACTCAAAGTTTCATCTTTCATAAGCTTTAGGCTTCATAGAAACTAGTTTAACTTCATCAATTTAGCCAAGTTCTAAACATATCATGCCAACACTACACATGCACCATTATGCCTCTAAAACCCAGGTGTGTAATCATGGTTTTCTTGTTGTTTTTACACCAAACCAAAGCCATAAATCAACACTACAACATCTAAAACACCATCAAACATGTTCAAATCATCCTAAACTCCATGTTCAATCACCCTTGGCTACATCAACCTCAAGATTTCAAGAAACTAAGAAGAGTACATCAAAGAGCTCTTAGAGGAGATCATTTTTACCTCTTAGTGCAACTTGAGAATCCTCACTTGGAGCTCCCCAAACTTGATCAACTTGGGCTTTTCTTCAATCTAGGGACATCAATAGATAGAGCTTGATGAGAGGAGCAATTTTCCCTTCTACACCTTAGCTTGAATCTTGGTATTTTGGGGTGAAAAACTCAAAAGAAACTTTCTCTCTCTTCCTTCTCTCTCTCACACGTCCAGCTTGCTTTCATGGAGGATTTTCTGCAGCTTTTTGGAGAATGGAGAAGGTAGTAGAGTTTTCATGAAGCTTTAGGGGTATTTTGGTCATTTTTGAGATTTCCAAGGGTATTTTAGTCCTTTTTTCACCAAAAGTAAGGCTATTCTTGCCCTTAATTTTCTAAAAATGACACTTGTCATAAATCCATTGGTCACACTAATTAAAATCACATATTGTACCCCAAACTCTTAGTTATTCATATTAGATCCCAAATCCTTAATTATTTACACTTTAACCACACCCGATTCTGCACTTTTGCAAATTAGTCCATAGGGTTTCTGTCTGTTTAAAAAAATTCCTTACACTATCAGACTTAGACAACTTCCCTTTTTAGGATTTTCTAACCTCCTCTGATCATTCATACTATTTAGAAAAATTAATTCTTTCCCTACTATCCGTTTTTCCTTCAAAATTTCATTTACCTTACGCTTAAGTTCCTTCGACTTAAGATTCACCCACCAGGCTAATTCAATCATGCTCTTCGCTTCTACAGCCTCAGAAATTAAAGATTCAAATAATAGAATTGAAAATTCGGGACATTACACCATGACAATTCTATAGACAAGTTACTTATGATGGTATTCTCAATAAATACAAGCTCGTCAAAGATGGAAAAAAGTTCTCTCTTAAGCCTTTAACTCTATAATAGGTTTATAAAGATCAAATAATGATGTAAAAGAAGAGAGAAGAGGAAGAAAAAGAGAAAAAGAGAAAAAAAGTGTAAACTAGAATGAGAAAGATAAAAAGAATAAGGGTATGAATGAAAAGAAATATGAGATATGAGAGTCATCAAAACAAGGAAAATAAAAGTTAAGTGTGTTTACTAAGGCAAGTGATGTGAGGAGTGCTTATTATACTTCTAAGTCAATATTCCTTCTCATGTACAAAGAAGCCAATGTAAACACTAACTAAAATAACCTTATTTTACTTTATTCTATTACATCTATTTTGCAGGAATTTAATAATGTATTCCCAAAGGAGGCTTTAAAAGAGTTACCACCAAGAGGGTTATTGAGTACCAAATTGATTTCATTTCGGGAGCTTCTATTCCAAATTGTCCCACTTATAGGACTAATTTAGAAGAAGAAAAATAAATTCAAAGGCAAATGGAGGACCTCATGTCAAAGGGATACATAATAGAAAGCATGAACCCATGTACTATACCAATCTTGTTGGTGCTTAAAAAGGATGAAACTTAGAGAATGTGTGGTGATTGCTGGTGAATATATAAACTCACTATCAAGTATAGATATCCTATCCCTAGACTTGACGATATGCTTGATGAATTGCATAGGTCTTGTGTATTTTTAAATTTTGATTTAAAATAAGGGTATTATCAAATAAGGATGAAATAAGGTGATGAATGAAAAATTGCTTTTAAAATAAAACATGATTTATATGAGTGATTTGTAATGCATTCAATTTGTCTAATGCACTAAGCACCTTTATAAGGTTGATAAACCATGTTTTATGCCCTTTCATTGAAAATTTGGGGTTGTATATTTTAATATCATCCTTATATAGTAAGAGTGTGGATGAACATGTTTTAAATTTAAAATCTATTTTACAAGTTTTGAAAGATGAAAAATTGAATGCAAACTTGGAAAAATGTTCATTCTATTTGGAAAAAAAATTATGTTCTTAGGTTGTGTTGTTAGTAGTGAGGGAATTGAGATGGACCAAGAAAAAATGAAAGCAATTAGAGAATGACTTACCCCTAAGAGTACAAGTGAGGTGAGAAGTTTTCATAGGTTAGCTAACTTTTATAGAAAATTTATGAAGGACTTTAATACTTTAGCTACCCCCTTGAATGAGTTAGTAAAAAAGAATGTTAAGTTTTATTAGGAAGAAAAGCAAAAGAGTGCATTTAACTTGTTGAAAGATAAATTAAGTTCAGCCTTTTAACTTGCTCTTCCAAATTTTACTAAAATATTTGAAATTGAATGTGATGTCTTTGGTATAGGTAATTAGAGCTGTTTTGATGTAAGAAAAAAAGGTCATTGCTTTAGTGAGAAGTTCAGTAGAGCAGTTCTTAACTATCCTACTTATGATAAGGAGCTTTATGCTTTGATTTGTGCTTTAGAGACTTGATAACATTATTTATAGCCAAAGGAGTTCATGATTCACACGGATCATAAGTCCTTGAAATACTTAAGGAGCTAAAAAAAGCTAAATAGGAGGCATGTAAGGTGGATTGAATTTATTAAAACATTTCTATATGTTATACAATACAAGCAAGGTAAAGATAATGTAGTTGTTGATGCATTATCATGAAAGGTATCTTTTTATCTCTACTTTGCGTACAAGTTATTAGGTTTTGAACACATTAAAGATTTGTATAGGAATGATCCTGATTTTGCCACTATTTTTAAAGCTTATGAAAAGAAATCCCTTAAGAAATTTCATACACATGAAGGTTTCTTGTTTAAAGAAAATAAATTGTGTGTACTTAGAGGATTTCTTAGGGAATTACTTGTGAGAGAGGTCCATGGTGGAGATCTTATGGGGCATTTTAGGATTAGAAAAACTCTAGATATATTAAATGGGAATTTCTTTTAGCCTAGCATGAAACATAGTGTAGAAAAATGTTATGCTAATTGTATTACATGTAAAGAAGCTAAATCTAGAGTTTTACCTCATGGTCTTTATACTCCACTTCCTATTCCTAATGAATCTTGGACTAATATTTTTATAGATTTTGTGCTAGCTTTGCCAAGGATAAAGAATGGAAAGGATTCCATGTTTGTTATTATTGATAGATTTTCAAAGATGACTCATTTTATACCTTATTAGAAGACAGATGATGCAATGAAACATAGCAAATCTTTTCTTCAAAGAAGTTATGAGATTGCATGGAGTGCTAAGGAATATTGTATCAAATAGAGATACCAAATTCCTAAGCTACTTTTGAAAAGTCTTGTGGGTTAAATTGGGGACAAAGTGGCTCTTTTCAATAACTTGTCATCCTCAAACCGATGGTGAAACAGAGGTAATGAATAGAACATTAGGTACTTTATTATGCTCCTTAATTAAAAAAAACTTAAAGAGTTAGGAATACTTGCTTCATGTTAAGTTTGCATACAATAAAAGTGTTTACACTACTAGTAACTTTTCTCCTTTTAAAATTATTTATGGCTTTAATCCTTTAAATCTTTTAGATTTGATTCTTTTACCTATTGATAATAGGTTAAGTTCAGATAGGAAGAGGAAAGCAGATGTGATTTGCAAATTACATAAGCAAGTTAAATTGAATATTGAGAAAAAGATAAAATAATATGCCAAACAAGCCAACAAAGGGTGAAAAAAGGTAATATTTCATCTAGGAGATTGGGCATGGATCCAAATGAGGAAGGAAAAATTTTTGACTTAAAGAAAAAATAAATTACATCCAAGAGGAGATGGTTCCTTTTAAGTGGTAGAGAAAACTAATGAAAATGTTTACAAATTGGATTTACTAAGTGAATACAATATTAGTACCTCTTCTGATGTTGTTGATCTTTCTCCTTTTGATATAGGATTTGAAGATTCGAGGACGAATCATTTTGAAGAAAGGGGGGATGATATGAATTCTAAAAGTGAAGAGGCACTTCCATATTTATTGAAGGGTCCAATAATAAGAGTTAAGGCTAAAAAGATCAAGGAAGGTTTCGAAAGGCTTATAAAAAGAGTTTGGATGCTTGAAGAAGCTAGATTAGAATAGCACAATAGAATTATAAGTTGCATTTCATCTAATCAACTTTAAGTGATGTGAACTTCAAGGAGTGTTCAATCATAAGGAAGTGAACTTAAGAATTATCACTAATTTGATGCCACATTACCACCACATCATTAAAGAAGTGAAGCCACGTCAGCAAGGAGATAGTGTCACATTAATGCCGTATCAGCCATAGTCCTAATTGGCACCACATCATCCCATTTTTCTATTATTTGGTGTTTTAGACTTTAATATAGTATTTGGGCTTTTAATTTGTGTTTATTTTATACTGCATCATTTGAGAGCATTTTAAGCCTAGTTAGTGTCATTTGAGCTCATTTCTCAATTAAGATTTTAGAGAGCCATATAAGGAGGTTTGTTCCTTATACTAGGGCAAATTTTAACTTTTAAGAATATAACAATCTGATTACTTGTAAGGGTTTCCTTTTTATGTTCTTGTAAGGACTTGAAGACTTATCAAAGGTGATCTAACCTTTCTAGTGTCAAATATATCTCTTATTTTTTTCTAATTTCTTTCTCTTTTCTAAAGCATGATGAGAATATCATTCTTTTTTTTCTTTAATTGTATCTTATTTGGAATAGATCCAACACAATTTCATATCATTTATGCTAGTATAAATAATATCATTGTTATTATTATTATTATTATTATTATTATTATTGTAAATATTGTCATTAATGTTATTATTATGGGAATTAACTTTAATTTTGATGTTGTTAAGATTATGGATATTATTGTTATCATCCTTAAGTTAGTTATGTTATTGTGGAAAACATTATTTATATTGATGTTGTGTAATTCATAGTGAGGATATAAGTTCGTAGAAATTTAGAATATGAGAGGTAATGTCATGTTTGATTATTACATACAAGCCCCTAACTAATGAATTTTACACATTTATAGGCCATTAGGGAACTAATAAACTAGTAACTTAGCGAATGAGAGATGTGACTCCCAATTAACACTTTATCTATATGTAACATTTAATTTACCTAGTACTTAGATTTTATATATACATCAATTATTAAGGTTTACACTTGTAACTTAGATTTATCTTAAAGGGATGATTAGTAGTAATGTATAGTGAGGCATTGTAAGATATCACCAAACTAAGAGTCATGAATCATGTCTTGTAAGATGATATGTATATCTATAGGCTAGCTTGCTAATAAGATTTTGGGGTATTTTTCTAGCACCAAGTAGGAGGAATCTTTTAGTAGATTAGATTTAAGGATGTAGTTATTTCCATTAAGACATATTTATTAGGGTAGAATAAACTTGGTCTTATAGCCTTTAAAGAGGTAGGTTTTCTTAGTAAATAACTTGGTAAGGAAATAAAGAATATTTGCATAAGACTCTGTTATGTCATGGAGCTTCAGGTGTAGGATAACTACGGAAGTGTAGTGTGGTCATGATTTAGATAAGAGAATAGAAGTATAAAAGTATATCCATATACTATTGAGGTAAACTAATACAATATTTGCTTTTCCTCAAAATTTCAATTAAACTTTATTAAGAAGATAAAGAATAAGTAGTTTCCTACTAGCAATTTTTCTTTAAATCGTCAAATAAAACCATGGTGCAAACTTGAAATAGCTAATGCCATGTAAAGTTGAAGAATTTATATAATGAAGATAATGGTAGTATAATGACAAGTCCAAGAAGGGGTGCATAGGAGAGTAATAAAGAGTATTATTGGAACTATTCATACAAATTCAATTTTTTATCAAATTACTCTTGGACAGATGGCAAGGTTAATTGCTTAATGCATAAAAGTTAAACCCATAATGTTAAAATGGGACCAATAATAAGTGCAAAGGAGCTCGAGTTAGGGGGAAGGTGGCATATGTTAACTACATAGGAATCTTAAAATTTTAGACTAGGGGGAAATCAAAGGATTGTAACCTTATCATCGAAAGCAAGCAGATCATGAATCAATCTTAGGATTTAATGCTTAAATATGAATGCGATGAATACACCTCTAAGTTTAATGTGTTTCAAAATAAGTGCTAGAATATAATATCAATATGTTTTCATATAAATTATAAAGTAATTAAGGCTTCGAGGATGAATTCTCTGAAGGGTGAAGTATTATTGTGTCCTTCTAAATTTTAAAATATTTTTGTGAAAGAATAATAAAATTTATATAGAGAAATATAAGATACAAATTTTTCATAGAGAATAATTAATTATTTGAATAATTTTGAAATGAGAATTTTATGGGGAATAATTGAGTAAAAGTGGATGAAGTGAAGTGTGTTCAAGATTGAATAATTGAGTGTGAAGGAGATTTAAGGAACTTTTTCCATTTTGCCCCTATTTATAACTTTCCTATAACCCTCACCCTTCAACCATTATTCCTTATTTCCCCTAAACTCTTAATCCTCCATTTCTTTTCTTCCTCATCTTCATCTCTTCTTCTTCTCCAACATAGAAAGGGCATTAATCCTATATCGAATCATACCATATATCAAAACATAGAAAAGGCATTAATATTAAATCATACCAATTTCTCAATTTAAACAAGATAAGATCTTTTGCATTTTATTCTTTCCTAAGTAAGGGCATCATCTATCTTGCTTAGAAAGGATATTTGTATTACAAGGTACAAAGTTATAAGGAGTAATAATGATGATGATGATGTTGATAATAATAGGATGTAAATTATAGAGTTATAGGTAATTGTGGTAAATATTTTGATGGTAAAATTGTATGGCTTTATGTATAATATAATATAATTATAAAATATTACATTTATAAAAGTTTGAGATGAAATAAATATGTGAATGTAGCTTGTAAATTATATATAAAATTGCAAGTATAAATTGTGAATATAAATTATGGAATATGAATTATTTATGCAAATAAGTATAGATGTTGAATATAGATTATGAATACAAATGTGTAATAAGAATACAAGTTATTAGGAACATAAACTATAATGTTAGTAGTAATGTGTGTGTGTGTGTGTGTACATGTATGTGTGTTGAGAATATGTTAATAGGGTAAATAGTATTATTACAAGTTGTAAATGTGAAAAATGTTGATTATAAGTTACGAAATCAAGCACTAGCTATTAGTGATTTTTTTTATTAAATGTTTTTTGAGAAACTTTCATTCAAATTAGTTTCTAAACTTTTTGTATAATTATGGTGTTTTACTTTATGTATAATTATCCTAGCAAATATTTGGTATTTAATATAAGAACAATAGGAAAATAGGTAGTATTATATGACCTAAAAACTTTTAACTTATATGTAATTACAAATGGATGATGCATATGCTTAATTACAAAAGTATGGATACAAATTATTAGTATTTCTCTAATGTTTTTAAAGATATGATATTTCCAATTCTTTATGCATATATTAATGCTTTTATTTAATAAATGTTGTTTTCGAAAAATCCCCATATGGCTTATGGCTATTCCTTGGAAAAAGTAGAAGATGGCATATGACCATTCTTGTTTTTGAAAAATATAGATGATTAATTTCCTATTTAAAAAAATTATGCTATCTTTAAAAGTAGAATTTTGTGAAATGAATATGATCATGTAATTTTTGAAGTTTTTCTTAACCTGATCTTATTATATTGTATTTGATTCCTAGTTTAAACTTTGTAATTGAACTTAATTTTCTTGAAAGAATTAAAAGTTTTCTTTATTTGTTTTCATATTATTTACTTTATTCTTGAAGTATTTCAAATAAAAAAAGTTTATATATGTTCAAAATATATATTTTGTATTTTTCATATGCAAATAAATATATTATCTCTTCTTATTATAGGAAGAAAAGAAATTCATTATTTTGTTCAATTATAATATACAAAGAAAAAGGGTTCTATTTACTAAGATTTTACTAATGACATTTTCTTATATAAGTATATTCTTATATACAAAAAATTAGGTGAAATTTTTAACTATATGATTTTTTTTTGCATCTTGGTTATTTTGTATAAAATGTCTTTTCAAAAAATAGTAAAAACATTAAATGGTTTAGTTGAAAAGGCTTATCAAAATATCTAGTTAATATCTTAATGTTAGTCATGATAGTTCAAAAAACAAGGCATGACATGTTGATGTATTAGAGTATGGTCTAGGTAAATTGTGGAAATTATGGAGTATAGTTTGGGAAAACTATAGATGGGATCATATGGCATAAAGGTAAATTCATGCCGGGCCAACAATCACTAATAACTTTAATGGATCCATGTAGGATGTCTGGTATCTTTTATTTTGAAAAAGAAATGTTGTTTTATAATATGAGTTGTCTTATAGGAATATAATTAAAAGAAGGCATACTAAACTACATCTTGAAGTGGCTAAACATAAAGGATCTACAAATTCACTTATAAGAAATAGAATTGAAAATAGAGGTGGTGAACAAGAACAACCAGAAGTCCTAACTAGGGTAGTTATTTTACAATAAACCTTAGAAAGAATACTTAGTTAAGACCAAAATTAGGGAAACCTAAATCAAGGTAAGCAAGAAAAATACAACCATATCCTCTTGTACCCTAAAGAAATAGGCTTCAAATTATCCATGAATTTCTAAAACTAAAACCACTAAGATGTGACAACATTGATCTAATAATTAATCTTTATCAATTTTGTGACCAAATAGGAAAAAATTGTAGAATGCTAACATACTGCAACACCTTAATGGTAGAACTAGTAAGAGACTAGCTTGATGATATTGCACACTACTAGTATGCCTAACATATAGAGCAAAAGGTTATAGTTGATAATCCAATTACATGGGAATAATTCCAAACTGAACTAGTAAACCAATTTTTGCCATAAAGCCATAAGGAAGCAAAAACTCGAGAATTTGAATGGTTGGCTTAATGAATAATGGTGGTTTCCCAATATGATGCCTACTTTTTATGACTTCCACATTATGTTGGACACTTAGTGCTAACCAAGAAAGCAAGAGTAGAATGGTTTGTGAATGGACTTCACAATTATTACTTTAATTGAGTCATTGTTTTTTATGATATTACATATTAGCAAGCTCTTAACCAAGTTGTAAGAGCAAAATTACATCCTAAAGAAAGGCAATGATAGTAAATGAGTTAAAGAAGAAAGAGAATGAAGTTTAAAGGTGGTAGTGGATGAAAGATAAGTAGAATTATCACAGTATAGAGTGCACTAATAAGTGGACGACCTAGTAAGTAAAAATTTCAAAGGCAAAGCACTTTCCAAGGTACTAGCTCTAAATTAGAGTCAACTATGAGAGCTTTTAGTCAAATCTATTTAGAACCACATCTAATAATTAGACCACCTTATTGTAATTTTAACCACCTTAAACCTTGTAGGGCATGCTTCAAATGTAGTTAATTGGACATAAAATGTGAGATTACATAGCAACACAATACAGGAACAATGTTGTAGCCCTTAAATTGTAAAATATCCAAAATATTGCTTTTGCTAGATACTAACAATGCCTAGCCAAGGAGTAGGAAGGAATAGAAGAAAGGAATAGCAAGAACATAAGTTAGAGTATTTGCCATGGTGCATCAAGAGGCTTAAGCCATCATATGTTATTATGACAAGTATTTTATTAGTTGAGAACTCTTTTATAAGAGTTTTATTTGATTTTGGTGCTACCCATTCATTTTTATCTAGTAGATTAGCAATTAAAATTTTAAAACCTAAGGAAAAGTTAGGTGAAGTAATTATAGTGACTACCCCAATAGGAAAAGTTATATTAGTAACTCTTACAGTTAGGAAGCTTGAAATTAATTTAGATAATTACCTAACGAAAGTCAATTTGATAGTATTAGATATAATGGACTATAATGGTATTTTAGGTATGGACTAATTCTCTAAGTGCTATGCTTATATATATTGCTATCATAAGATAGTAACCTACTAATTAAGGGAAAAAATAGCACAAGTGTTACAAGGTAAAAGAAAGGTAAAAATGCTTACTTTGACTCCTGTACAAAGGTTAGAAAACATGTTATGAAAGGTTACATAATATGGATAGTCCTAATGTATAAAATAGAAAAGAAATTGTAGCATAAAGAAAAAAGAACAAGTAGTTATAAATTCCCAATAGTAAATGAATTTTAAGACATTCTTTAGAAGAACTACTAGAATTGTCACTTGATTAAGAGATCAAATTCATTATTCATGTAATTCTTAGAAACAAACCAATATTGATTCTTCGATATCATTTAGCACAAATAAAGTTGAAAGAGTTGAAGAAGAAATTACAATACTTGATAAAAAGGTTTCATACAACCCTATACTTTATCTTAGGGAGCACTTGTGTTATTTCTCAAGATGAAGGATAGGTCACTACAACTATGTACTTACTATCAATAATTGAATAAGGTCACTATTAAGAGTAGATATTTAAAACTATGGATAGATGACTAATTTGAATAGTTATAAGAGCATAATACTTCTCAAAGATTGATTTACAATTTGAATGTCACTAACTGAAATTTTAAAAGGAGGACTAATTGGAATGAATCTGCTCATGATGCAAGAGAACCAACTCGATTGTCTTAAAAACAAGTAAAGAATAAGAGGAACTTGACCCTAACCATAACTTGCTAATAGAACTAAGTTATCAAGTGAAGCGTGACCTTAACTGCGACCTACCAGTAGAACTAACACTATAAAATTTAGTTCTTAATCCAAGAATAAATGGGAAGCTCTCACAATAGAGAAACACTCAAATTTTATTAAGCATCTAAGTCTACTATGATATAAGGAACAAGCCTATTTATATAACTTTCGAAAATCTTAATTGAGAATAGGCTTTAATAATATTAGCCAAAAACTAACTCAGTAACTTAAACTAAATAAAGGCTCTTTAAATGATTCTAAATAACTTTAAGATAAATGTGTTGAGGTCTATTTATCTTAAATTAAAGCCTAAAATTATTTAAAATGACCTAATACATCAAATAACAAAAACAAAGGTTATATGAAAAATTCAACCCTACAAAAATTCAAATAAAAATAAGAAATTAGGCTTATTTATTATCCAATCAAGTTCAAACAAAAATAGTTCAATAAATTGAACAATTGTAATAAACTAAACAATTATAGCCTACAAGTGCATATTGGTCATATGAATTGGGCTCTCCAAATTGTTATTTTTAAGTTGGGCTCAGAGCATCCTTAAGTTGTAAGAAAGTGACCCATCTTAGTGCAGCCTTTATTTTATGTTGATCTTTTTTTTCTTTGATCTCTATAACTAAGCCTTGTAGAACTTGCTTTATCCTTTTAGTCTTGGCTCTAGTCATGGGACTTTTAATTCCATGCAGAGGATCTTCAAGTTGACTGGTTAGATCTTTATCATTCCTTCTTTTTTTAAAAGGATTCATCCTTGAATCAAATCTATCACCTACATCAAACAAAGATAGATTAACAATATTAAATGTAGCACTTATATTACCATATTCACTTGGCAAATCTAGCTTGAAGGCATTGTTATTTATTCTTTCTAGATTTTGAAATGGTCCATCTCCTTTAGGTTACAACTTAGATTTTCTTTGAATAGGGAACCTCTCCTTTCGCATATGAATCAAAACCCAATCTCTTGGTTCAAAAATAACTTTAATGTGTCCTTTATTGGCTTACTTTGAGTATTGCTTATTCTTTTTCTCAATGTTAGCTTGAACTCTTGCATGCAACTCTTTAACGAAATTTGTCTTATGCTTACCATCCAAATTAACACATTCATTAGTTGGCAAAAGTGAGATATCCAATGGAGTCAAGGGATTAAAGCTATATACAACTTCAAATGGAGAATAAGAAGTAGTAGAAAGAATAGTTCTATTATAACCAAACTTAACATGTGGCAAACACCTCTCCCAATTTTTCAAATTCTTTTGAATGATAAGTAGTAAGTATCCTATTAACTACTGCATTTTGTCCATCTATTTGAGGATGTGCAATAATAGAAAACAAGAGTTTAGTTCCTAACTTACCCTACCAAGTACGCTAAAAATGACTTAGGAACCTAACATCTCTATCACTTACTACTATTCTTGGCAAACCATGGAAGCATACTACTTCCTTAAAGAACAAAGCAGTAATATGTGTTGCATCATTGGTTTTAGAACATGCAATGAAATGTGCCATTTTGCTAAACCTATCAACAACAACAAATATACTATCTTTTCCACCTTGAGTTCTAGGCAATCTTAACACAAATTGTTATTTGGTATCTTTCATGAGTCAAGGATGTGTTCTTACTTAACAAAGGGATTAAAGGTAGCCAAACTAAATTATCAATTAAACTTAGGGTATTATAGGCATAGTTAGTGATTAGAGGATTATTGAATTGATAACTTGTGGGTTATCATACAATGTTATCTGGTAATGAGTTGGTGGATAAATCTAGGTTAAGGAAAAACCTCTTATGTATACTTAATTGTTGCATAGTGTGATGGTTTCATTTTTGTGCTTGAGGTCACATGCCCTAATTGCAATTATGTATAAAGTGTATGAGTTTAGCCTTGTAATGTTTGGATTGCTTTATTTGATTGAAGTGATCAAAAGTTTTGTCGGTGAGTTGTAGAAATATTTAAGTTAGGGAGCACAAATATCCAAATGTTTGTACGAGATTAAAATTGATGTAATTAATATATTACATCTCACTTATAGAAGAATTATTGAGAAATGATAAAGATGTGTCTCTTGGTTCATTCCTTAAAGAAATTGAAGCCTATTTTTCATTTAGGTGGATAGAATGTGTGAAGTAGAAAAATATGTCTTTTTGATTTGCTGTACATGCAGATATGTTTAATCTACTAATAATAAGGTAGATATTAATAATAAAAGTGCCAAAATGTTATAAAATGTGTTAACGTCATAAAATGACATAAATTAAATAAAAATAAATGCTAAAACACTAAGACTTGTGGCATCATTCGATTGACATGGCACAATGTTAAAGTGGCATCATTTCTTAATGAAGTGTCATGCGATGTGGCGCCAATATACATAACACACTTGTATAGTATTTTCAAATTTTCTTCGTTATATTGGTTCTTGATATGTTGATTAAATCATTGAAAAGCTTTCTTGATCTTGTTAGCCTTACTTCTTATAGTTGATTTTCCAGGAATATGCGAAGGTCCTTTGTAATCTTTGGTGTTTCTATTGGTATAAGTATTAATTGTATAATTTATCATATATATATATATTATCATCAAATTCTATAGTGAATAAAAAATAAGGCATAAATAACAAATGAACAATACATATTGGTATATAATTAGCTTTACATTATCACTTGTTACGTTAACAAAAAGTATTAAATTTTTTTATTATTGGTGGTAAAGAGTATTAATTATTATTACTTTTTTATAATATATTATTCTTTATTTACTGATAATATAAAAACTGTGGATTAAATTTAAATTCGGATAAGTTGTATTTTTATTTTTATTGACAATAAAATTTGATCCTAATCAGTATTAATCCCTGGATTCTGGGGATAAGAGAGAAAAAAATCGGTCAAATACAAAGGTGGTGCGTAAAACAAAGGAAGTACCGTTATAGTAGTTAGAACAATCCAGAACAGATTAGCATTCCTCTTCGACAACCAATAGGAATTGGATTTCCGTGGCCACCCTTGTTGTCAAATCATCTAGGACTTTTCCTACAGGGTGCCGTCTCTTTTGAAAATTTGAAACTCAACTTCCCATTCACTTCATTTCTTTACACGTCCACTCGGGGTAACAATTGAGTTTGCCTTTTCGCTCTTTTGATTTAGAGCTCGATTTCTGTTGTTGGTTCTTGAGAAAAGTAAAGGTAATATTGGCTTTCTTTTCTGATTTTATCTGGGGAGAATTTAGGGTTTTGCGATTTTTTATAACTAGAATGATTATCTTCCGATTATGTCAATTCGATTTATAACAGGTTTAAGAAATGGGTTTGTGTTTTTATATTTGATGTTCATTTGATTGTCCTATTTGGTGGTAAAAGCTGTGGGAAGATATAGAAAATTGGTACTTTGATTGGTAGCAGAAAGAGAAGTAATGGAATCATTTGGTAGAGTTGAGTTGATATATTCAGTTGGATTTTCAACCCTTAGTCGTCTTTCTATTTTCCTTTATTTTCTTTGCTAATAAACAACTCGGGAAGGGATTTTATGGTTGTAGTGCAAACTATTATCGGTTTGATCCCTTTTGCTTTAAACCGTATATGGTATATCGGGGACTAGGACGGAAAGGGGGGAAATATTAAAAAAAAAAAAAGAAGAAGAAGAAGGAGAGAGAAAGACAAAAAAAGAGAATGGAAGGAAAGAAATGGGAGGAAAACGCATGGATAATTCATGTCTTTCCATTCCTTGTTTGGATGTTTAGAAAAACCTCCAGAAATTTTCAAACCGGAGGGACGTGTAAAAGAGAATGATGAGAAATTCTTATGGGTTTTACTTAACGATGTGCTCTGTTGACAAACATTAGAAGCTGAGAAATACATGATCTAAAAGCATTCAAAATTTCCTATCTTAGCAGTTCAATTCAGTTCTGTCCTCCATGAACTTGTGATTGTATTAATAACTAAAATTTCATTATTTCCTTTCACTTGTATATTTGGTTCACTGTTTAACAGGATATCAATTCATATTGTTCTTTCAGTTTGATAGTGGTCTTTATTGCTGGTCCGATGCCTTCTGTTGTCTCACCTCAGTGGCAGGATAAGGCTAGTGGATTCTTTTCTTCCTCTGGTATGTCACTAATCCTATACCTTTTTACTCTTTTTTTTTTCTTGGGTTTGCTTGCTGGTCTCTGTTTATTAGCTTATTCATGTGTAAGTTTTACTGCAGGGGTCAAGCTTAAAGAAGCTGGGCAATCAGCTGGAACATTTGTTGGGGAGGTCACAAAGGATGCAAAAACAAATGTTGCTGATGTGGCAGAACGGGTTGGTTCAATGGTCAAAACTCGATGGACCCTGCTTCAGCAGCCGTCAACAAGACATGCTGTCCAGGATCGTTTGATATCAGCAGCTGCTTCAACTGGTACCTTCTTAAGGAGGGGCTTCTCAGGGACCAAGGACAAGGTGGTTGTGGGTAAAACAAAAGTTGAAGAGGTAATGTAACCAACTACTTGTCATGCAGAATCTGATACACATTTTTAAAACATTCATAATGAATAGTTTTTGTTGATGGAATACTTTATAATCAGGAATTTCTGATTGATGTATTTAGGTATCTTTTTTTGGCTGAAAGTTATACTGTTTGATTTCGTTAACAGAACAAACTATTTACACTATTGTCTGAATCATAATACACTCTTTTTTAGAAATGTACAGTGAATTGTTTTTCCTCTCAGAATACTTACAATGGGATTTCCTGATCGATCTATTTGAGTATCTCCCAGCTGGATTTTACACTTTATAATTTTGTTGACCGACACTATTCCCAATATTTTCGGATTCTGATGCACATTGTTTAGACATTCATAATCATTACTTTTATAATTTGAAGCTTCTGATTTATTTATTTAGTATTCTGTTTTTTGCTGTAATTTACTTTGATAATTGATTTTTGGTTTGTCTAGAATGCTTGTTGGTCATGTTGGTCACTGAAGATAAATGCAAGAAATATAACGTGTTATATAAGCAATATAATATAATGATATGACTAATTAAGTTAAGACTGAATAAAGCTTGAACGTTGCAACTTGCAACTATGTTATGTGACATGTAATAGGTGTTAGGTGATTTGGAAGTGGTCAAACAATTTATACAAGGGAAGTTTGAGATATTACCTTAGCATTGTCACAAATGTTTCCTTAATCCAGTGGGTTGATCTCATTCTAAATAGATGGACATGAAGATCAATCCAACTAACAAAAATGATGGGAACTGAAGATATCAAGAATTGTTGATGACTTAAATTCAATCTTTGTATATAGGATATCCTTTGGTGTGCTTATAGATGGGCTTTGCTAAAGCTGTCTTTCTCTATATTGGCACTGATTTTGGGCATTTCATAAATTCTTTTGTCGAAATCATTTTCTTGCAACCTACTTCTTAAATCAAGTTATCATCGCAATGAATTTCCTGTGCCGGTTTAGGCATTGTATTCAACTCACCCCCCCCCCCCCCCCAAAAAAAAAAAAAAAAAAAAAAACTTTTGATCATCATTGTAATGTCTCAATTCAGGTTGCAAAGAAAACAGCACAAAGAAGTAAGACTATTTTGACGGACATTGAAAGATGGCAGAAGGTAGGAAGGACTGAGCCAAGTGTGACATATATTGCTAATATTTGAACCTTTGGAAAAAATAAAATAAAATAAAATAAAATAATGAAACTTACAGTAGTTTTCTTTTGCAGGGAGTTGCAAGCACTGATGGTAAGGTTCTTGGAACCATAAGCTTTAACAAGCAAATATTATTTTGTTTTTCCATTTGTTAGTCTTTCACTGACTACCTGACGTCAAATTTTATTGGTCATGTTAGAGAATAATATTAGTAATTAGGTTTATAATATTGGGCTTAGGTTATATTATGGGTTTGCTTATTTTGCACCCAAAGTTAGGGATATTAAAGTCATTATATTTATTAGTAACTTTAAATAAATAGAGTATTAAGATTGAGTCTTTTGTAACAATTTGAGTCTTTTCATTCATTCAATAATATATTAGTATTTTCTCCTTTATTCACTATCTTCTTTCTGCTCTCTCTCTCTCTATAGAGTAGTACTATCCGCCATGAACTTGTGGGATATACTGCTACTAGCAACCTCAAAGAGGTTATATTTCTAACGATGTAGAATTTTGGTTTATTTATTTTTTGAGTGAGTTTTTGAGTTTTGGTGAAAAAAAAAATAAAGAAATAAAAATTTAGAGTTGTTTCTTTAGGCTTTTTTTTTTTTTTTAGTTTGTTTTGATGAATTAATAAGAAAAGAGAAAAAAATATTGAAAGAAAAGGAGAAAAGAAAAATTTTGGATTCTATTTCTTTAGGTTTTACCATTTTTATTTTTTGAGGTGTTCTCAGAGTTTTAGTGACTTAAAAATTTAAAAAAAAAAAAAAATTGAACCTGACGAGGACCATGTACAAGTCTTGGCTGGGCAGCATGGCGGTGGAGAAGACAAAGGAGGAGTTCCATGAAGACATTGACAAACTTTAAGGTCAACAATGAGAGATTGCTTCAAGATCTTCATGGTTTCAAAGAGATGGGTTTTCTGGAGCTAGTCCTCCCAACTTCTCTTCTGATGGAATTTACCAACAAGGTCATGTTTGACCTACTGATAGGAATAACCAATCTCTGGCTAAATGTTGGCTGTTATTGGCTGTGGTCAAGCAGAGAGGTGGTTGGATGAGAAACTATGGTATCCTATTCAAGTGATTCCTGTGCAACCCAGGGATGGTTGCTGATGGTTGCTGCTGTAGAAAGTACTGGCGTCAATTTCTGGGTGGGCAGCAGCAGTTTCTGATGGTGATTTTGGCCAGAGCTCTGGCAAAGTGTTACCAGGTTTACTACTGTTCCATTTTAATACGTTCTTGGCTCCTTTTGAAGCTGTTTGGGGCTGCGTTTACTGACTTGGTGATATTTAAAGTTTACTGGGGCTGTTCTTGTTAGATTATCAATGGATTTAGTGCAATTCTGATGTGATTTGTTTGGTTCTTGTTCTTCTGGTTTGGCCTGTTATCGTGGTTTGATCTTCTCTGTCCAATCATCTGTGTTTTGCTGTTCTGGTTCTGGGTTGTGGATATTGATAGTTTCTGGTCTTGTGGTGGTGTTGTTTCAATCAAAGAAATATATCTGTTTGTTGGCTGTTCAATTTGAGGTGTTTAAAGCACAGTATTGTGGGTTTCATTTGGTTGGTGCTAATTCTGTTTCAATTTATTATATTCTCATTTAATATGAAGTGATTTGCAGCTTGATTATGTTGGTTGGGGTTTTTTTTTTTGGAAGCCTGTCAGCAGAAATTGATGATTTTGGAGGATTTCATCACTGTTTAGTGGGATGGTTCTGTTCTAGTCATCTGGGTGACAACATTTTGGTTCTTGGCTGAATTTCATGAAGTTTGGTATGTTTGTGGAGTTGGTGTTGGCAGCACAGGTTCTTTGGGCAATCATCATGGTTTTCAGCTGTTTTGGGTATACGATGGTTATTTGCATGGAGAGATGTTATGGCTTTGTATTTTCCAATATGTTGACATTGGAGTTTTATGTGCATTTCCACTGGAGATCATCTTTGGGTTGATGGAGATGGATTTGGTGAGATGCTAAGAGGAGCAACTTTTTTGGCATTGTTTTGGTGGAAGCGGTTTTGGTGTTGGGAAGGTCTGTTTGGTGCTATGCATGTTTAGTTTTGGTGGTTCAGACCACTGGTTTTGGATATCTTCATGTGACTTGGGGCATTGTTTGGGGACTTGTGTTTGCACAAGGTTATCCTTGGTTTAGACCACTGTTTTGGTAGCCTAGCATTGGGTTGGTTCATGCAAGGTGTAGTTCTATTTGATTAGGAAGTCCAAGAGACTTCTGGAAGTTGTGTCCAGCCATAGGGGTTGGTGTATTTGGCTAGCGAGTCGAGGAGCCTTTTGGAAACCGTGAACCATTGGTGTTGTGGTTTTTGACTTGGAAGTTGAGGCAGGAGCTGATGGGAAGCTAGCAAAAGACTTCTGAAAGTTGGTGGTAATTCTACCAAGGATTTGGGGGTTATGAATGTTTCCATTCAGGGGAGTGTTCACTGTTCACAAAGTTTATCAGATTTTCTTTAGTTATGTTTTATTGCATTTTGTTTTTTTGGAAGTTCAAGTTTATGTAACAAAGGTTAGGTTTAATAAGCTTCAGCTTGAGGGGAGTTTTACAAAATAATATTAGTAATTAGGTTTATAATATTGGGTTTAGGTTATATTATGAGCTTATTTATCTTGCGCCTAAAATTAGGAATATTAGAGTTATTATGTTTATTAGTGGTTCTATATAATTAGAGTATTAAAATTGAGTCTTTGGTAACAATTTGAGTCTTCTCTCATTCATTTAATAATATATTATTATTCTCCCCTTTATTTTCTCTGTCTAAATCCTAGCTATGTTTCTCAACAGTTCACCCAAGGCATCTCATGGTGAACAGTACTTCATTTTGGCACTTACACATTATGAACTGGTTGACCATAAGAACCACCACACTTAAGTAGACTTAAATCTTCTTTATTATAACTGCCCTCCTGCATTATGTCCAGTATTTGGAGTTCCAATTGACGTTACTGTACAGAGGCAAGAAGCCAGCAGGCCCATTCCTCAGATATTGGTCAAATGTGCAGATTATCTTATACTTTCAGGTAGCAGATTTTAGTGTAAAGCTTCCTGTCCATGTGTTAGTCCTGTTCTTTGATGTCATTCAAATGCATTTTTTTGTTATTACTTTTAGGGTTGAATTCACCATATCTCTTTAAATTGGAAGGGGATAAGAAGGCCATTCAAGAGTTGGTTTCCCTATATAACGATGGTATTCTAATCTTTTTTTAATAACAGATTAGGTTACAATTATTCTATGTGGACGATGTTATACTTCACTCATAATTTGCATGTTACAGAGCCAGCAGCATCAGTGCCAGAAGGTACAAATCCAGTTGATGTAGCAGCTCTTGCTAAATGCTATCTTGCTAGCATTCCTGAGCCCCTTGCCACATTTGAGCTCTATGACAAGATCAAACACGCTCGATCCAGTATACATGCAATGAGAAACATACTGAAGAGGCTTCCCAGTGTAAATTACATGACCCTGGAGTTTGTAACAGCACTATTGCTTCGTGTCAGCCAGAAGTCACTTCTCAATAAGGCAGGAAGTCCCTCTCTTTCTCTCTCTCTCTCTCTCTGTATATATATATACGTCTTTTTTTCTTTTTTCTTTTTTTTTTTTTGGGGGGGGGGGGGTTGGCTGGGGCATTAAGTATTGTTACAGTCCCATTTTCTATTGAATATTACTTGCTAGGAATAATATTAGTTGGATAATTTACAAATTATCATGAAATGGTTTTTGGAATGTTCTGCAGTAGACTAAACTAAATCGAGACATTTATTGACTACGATTAGGATGTATTGTTGTTGTACTTGATAGCAAATCTCTGCTCATTTTACTGTGTTTGAGCTTTGAAGTGAGGCCCTTCTACTTCTTCATCTTTAAAATACACTCTTATGGTGCTTTGTTGTTAGCAATTTCTTTTGAAGTTGTTTTAATTCTTGTCATGATATTAGATCTGTCTTTCTGTCTTTGATTTTGTATTTAGTTTGAAGTTATTTTGGTGTTTGAGCTGTTCTGAAGTCAAGATTTCTCTTTTTATTGTTATTAGCTGTCTGTCCGTCTAGATACTCATCTATGCTTGATTGATTGGCTATTTCATTTTATGGACTGCCAACAGCTAGCCGTCATATCTTTCTTTGGGACTTGTTAAGTTTATACATTCTTTTGCTGGTAAACCATTACTGTTTATATAATTGAAGGAGTACAACTGCTTTCCTTGTCCAGTATACTTATAAGCTTTAAAAGAAAGATAAATCAATCATAAAGAAAGGATAGAATAAATATTAGAAAACAAGGCATCCTCATAATTATCTCTTTTATCATTGCTTATGGAACAATGTTAGTATTCGGCTTCTTTGTGGTTCAAAGCTAATGGACTTTTAACAAATCGGATGCCACATCTTATATTTCAGGATTAACCATGATTTGAATATTCTATCTTTTCATAATATGGAATGTAGTAATGATGGAATTTTAGTAATATGGCATGACTAGTAAATTTTTTCATGTGTGGGGAGTATGAAATTGAGTGTGATTTATTTGGCCGGAGGGATGCTGGTGCGTCAGATTTTTCAAGCAGCACTTTCTAGTTATTTGCAATAAGTTCTACTTTAATATTAATGTACAGAGGAAATGCAGCTAATTTCTAAGATATGTAGGTTTCTTTCTTTGGTATAAGCAGATTTCCTAATGATCTCCAAGATGGTTTGCTGTGTGTGTATATGTTAAGTCCATTCTGACTTGTTACTAGATAAACAAATTTGATAAGCATGATGGAGATTCTTTTCTCTCTACAGATGGACAGTAGGAGTCTAGCAATGGAAATGGCACCTGTCATTATGTGGCAAAAGGGGCACAGGCCTGAGTTTTTTGGTCAATGTTGGAATCACTTGTCCAAAAGTCGTACTAAAAAGGGCTTGGATCAGCCATCTAGTGCTTATGATGCCTGGGACTTGCTTTCAGGTAAATAAAATGACACAAAACATGTAAAATGCACTTGCTTTCATGTTGCCACATCTCTAAAGTCCTGATCCTGACTAAGCAAATTGTTGAACATAATTAAATGAGAAGCATGAGGCGATTACAATTAAATGAGAAGCACGAGGTGATTACAATGTTTAGTGCTGAAAATACAGAAACAGAATTTGATGTATATGCTTTAAAATTCAAATATTGAAGAGGTGGGACTGTGGGATAATACTGAGATGCTAAATTGGCAAGGTGCAGAAGAAATCTTGTGTCATACAATTTTTTTCAGGTGTGGGCGGGAACTGATGTATGGTGCTTCTAATAGTGCTTATGAAAATGAATTTTATGGATGCAAGCGAGGAATTTATTAACTAACTGATGTTAGCTTTTTCATTAGATTAACTTCTCCAAGGGGTGGGGTTGAACATTTGTAGAACTTACATGAAGGAAGCATGTCATACAGAACGGCTTACTTGATTTTAGTCAATAGTTCTCTTCATCTTCTATATTATACTGTCATCACATAACCTATATAAGTGAATAAAATACCATTAATCTTTATTGAATTAACATTTCATCTGGAGAAATTTGCATGCAGTATGGAGAACTAATAGTGATTGAGGATTCACTTCTCTTTCCTTTTTGTGTTTCTCTTTCTTGTGGCGTAGATGAGGATGAAGGGTTAGATGCATCCTCTCTTATTCCTTTGGATGATGGCGTACCGGTTGACTTTAGTGCGATTGAGGTCGTTCAGTGCCTCATAGAACATCATAATGCAATTTTCACTGATGCAAATGAGACAGTCTGGAGATGATTCACGTTTTGGATACTGGTGTGGAATTTTAGGGAGCAGTGTTATGTAATTAAAAAGAGTTTCTTAGATTCGGAGTTGTTTTGGTTTCTTTCATGAAGCTCTAGGGAAAGGAGAATTTTTTGCATCTGTTTTCTGTTATATCTCTTGCTCTAGGCATTGAAGGAGTACAATTCACACCAAAATGAGCATTTATAGTTGACTTGTTAGTCTGTGGTGTTTAAGCTGGAACGATGACTTGTGACTTCGTCTCTCTTATTATTATTATTATTATTATTTTTTTGCTTCCCTTGCATGTAAATAGAACCCATTTTGCTACATAATAATCAAAGTAAATTTGGTGTATCTCAATAGATAGATCAAGATTCTAGTTTCTTTGTGTGTTACACTGAACCACATACTATTCATTTACTACCTGATTTAAAATTACTTGGCTTATTTGTAAATGTTATAAGTTACTTGCCATTAAAAAAGTTACATCAAATTATCATTGATAATCGAATTACAATGGAGCTTTTAGTAAAGTAGCTACTCATTGGAATTTGGGGATGTGTTTTTAAATGTGTGATTATGTTAGTTTTTGCTTGGGTTTATAGGGGAGTTGTTGGATCTTGGGATGTTGTGATTGAAAAGTAATTAATGAGGGCATCATTAATACGTACTCTTTACCCTACTGTAGGTAACATCATTTTGTACCTCAATTTAAGACTGAACTTTATCTCCTCACTCTGATTAACTTATGTGCATATATGATACATCACTTCTGCTGCGTCACAGAGACAAATGAAACGTCCAATTTGAGGGGGAGCTATGCACGTCGTCACAAGCAGGAAACACTTGAGCTATAGATTTGATTTGATTTCGTGTGTTTGGCACGTTAGAATGTCAGCTTCTAACCTATTTATTTAGTTAAACAACTTTTCCTTACAATTGACAGATGTTTATTTATTTTTTTCAATCGTTTTGGTAAGTTTTTTTATGTTTTTTAACACACACACACACAAAATCAAATACACCTCCTATTTTAGTCAATTGATAGTCAATATCCTAATTATAAGAATATTACTCGTTTTCCTTTAAGAACTCTTATACCAAAATTAATTGATTTAAATTTTTATAACATTATAATATCAATTTTTTAAAAAGAAATTATATTATATTCAATAGTTCTCTCCCCATAAAATCAAAAGGAGACAAAGAAGTATTTACACTTTTTGCATGTTTGGTCTATACCCATTGATTTAACATAATAAATAATTAATTATGTACTTTTATAAAAAATAATTAATTAAAATTTAAATGATTATATTCTTATTTTTAAATTTTAATTATATAATATAAATTAGTTTTAAAATAAATATAAATCAATTTATTTCATATATGAATAAAGTCGTTTAATTTGGTAACCACCCAGAATTTTGTTAGAGCAATAATTGTTGCACCCCATCAAATATATATCAATACATGTATCATTTTCTTCATCCACTACATAATGTGAAAGCTATGTTTCTTATCCAACAATGTTATTATAACAAATTACTTAACAATTTATTAAGAAAATTTATATTAAAATTTAAGGTTACCAACAGCCATTAAAAAAGTTATTACCTGTTAATATATGACGTAGGTAATAATGTATATTTAAATATGTGACTTTATTTGTTAAATCTTGGGAGATAGTGAATCCAAGTACCCAATGTCGGCATGATCAAAATGATTCTCTTTACCCCACTTGATTTACATTGGTCACATCATTAGAACCTCAATTTAAATATTACAATTCATCTCATTCCTTATTTATTTATGGATACTCGTACTCCTCATTTTGATTAGCCTATCTACAAGATATATCGATTATTTCTGTTGCGTTACACAGCCAAATGACACATGACCAGAAGCTATGTACGACATGAGAAGCATGAAATCCTTTTAATTATAGATTTGGTGCATATGGAATATGGATATAAACAAATCGAATTGAAATGAATATATATATATATATTCAAATTTGAATTCATTAAAAATAATCGAGTATAAATTCAAATTGAACATCATTAAATTTAAATAATTCAAACTCAAATTCGAGTCTATTTTGAACCCAAGCTTAAATGAATTTATACAAACTTATTCAAGTAATATATTACTATACCTCAATTTCTAATCAAATTTGAAAGATTCAAATTCTAATTTGAGTTTACACAATCTTATCTAAATAACTTGTTATTTTACATAAATTTGAGATTTTATTTTTTATAATTAAATTATACACCATATTTTTTATTTTATTTTTTACTTATCAATGTAAATTTTTTTATACCTATCAAATTCACTAAAAACATTAACACAATCGTCACATAATAACAATTACATTTAGTAAAATGTAATATGTACTAGAAAATTAATTACTTAAATCAAAATATCATATTTCTTCATAAAATCTCTATAGTTATTAGTGCAATTGAATTTTTTTATGCATTATATTATTTATATGTAGTATAAGATAGAAATATATATTTTTATTATTATGTTCATTTAAGCAAATAATTTGAATCAAGTAATATGAAGTTCAAACTTAACTTATATATTAGTCGGGTCAAGCTTATTTAGGCTTAACTTGTTTAAAGTTGAATTTGAATCGAGCATTTTGCAAGTTGATCTTAAACTGCTCATGAATAGTTTGACTTTTTTTTAATATGCTATCTTGTTAAAAACTTTACTTTGAGCTTATTTCCTTTGTAAGATAAGTCTTCTTTACAATGTTTGGTGTGCTAATTAATGAATTTTAACTTGCATCAATTTGAAATTTGAACTTTCAAGTATGCTTTAAAAGTCATGATTGGTCTAGTGCATATACTAATATGGTAAGATTTTGCTCTAATTTTTTATTAATTTAATCTTCCAAACATTTAAATTGTATCTCGATGCTTTCATAATATTTGCAGGGGATTACAACATGGAGTTTTGGAATTTGAAAAATACCATAATCTTTAATAGAGATCATGTAAAGCTAAAAGACTAGTGTATATATACATCTTTCAGTATTCAAGAAATGTTATGAATGATGGGTTAGTGGTAGAGAAATTACAATATTCACTATTGCAAAATTATGATACAATATCACTCTATTGACATTGATTAAAGTAAAAACCAATACATATGATGGCACAATAACATTTTAAAAAATAAGAGCAATATTTTTATAATATTTTTTCTAATATTGGTTATTAGTAAACTAATATCTAATGGGAGCTTAAGAGCTAGCTCATAAAATGGAAAAAGAAAAATCATAACTTTTCACATTAGTTGTTTAAAAACTGACATAAAAAATAAAGGTGAATTGTTATATTTGAAGAGGGGTTTAAGATTATACGTTGGTTCCTATATAAAGTCAAAGTTGGAAGTTTATCTTGAGTGGCATTTTTGTAATTATGCATAGAACATTAGATATTGCTTTTAGTGATAATTGATATGGAAATATATAGAAGTTGGTAATTTATTATAATTAATGTTCAAAGTGTAGCTATCAACATATCCCTATCTTTGTTTTGTAGAATTATAAACAAACTTATTTTGTATGGTCATTTGCTTTATATTTATTAGTTCTCCTAACTTCATTTTTTTCTAGCATTTATTTAGCGATTGTATGGCATCAATTTTCTACCATCTTTGAGTATTTACTCTACATTATTTGAGGTATTTTCCCTAATCTTTTATGCTTTATGAGTTTTTTGTGTGTTGGTTGTAGTCTTCAAAAATTAGTTAGATAGTATTGTTGTATATTGTTGAACAGCTTCCATTTTTGTACTTTATAATTACTCTTCAATCATTATGAATATAATTTAAAAGCATTATTTAACATGGAAAGTTGATATACCTAAATACATGTCTTATTTCAAATGTTGATGTTTGTGAAGTGGTCTTTGGAGACTTTTTTTAGACATAATAGCTTTTTGTGTAGAAAAAATAAATTCTTTGTGTCTAAAATTTCTCTAAGTGACTTACTTGTTAGAAAAGCCCATGAATATAATTTGATAAAACATTTTGGAAATAAGAAAGCTATAAAAAAATTTGCATAATAGGTTACATGATTTATGTGTGTTTCCTAAAGGTTCTCTAGAAGGTTAGATGGAAAAATGTGATGTTACAAAACATTTTGTTGTCAAGTAGGCTTTAGAAAATATGCTTGGTGAATTGCATAATCCTTGTATATTTTTCAAGATTGATTTGAAAGGTGAATATCATCCACTTTGCTTTGGAAAAAGGAATGCTTGGAAAATATTTTCAAAACAAAATATGGTTTATATAAATAGTTAGCTTTAATACTTGATTTATCTATTGCACTAAGTAATCTTATAAACTTATTGAATCATGTTTTCCATATTTTCTTTAATAAATATGCTTTGATTTACTTAGATGAGATTCTTGTGATAAGTTTGTATGTTTTTTGTGGAAAGTTTTTTATAAGTTTCTATTGCTTTCATGTTTTGAGCGTTTACAAAAATAAATTTGTTGTTGTTTGTTTAAATTGTTTTCATGTGCTTAAAGGTTAGATTTTGCTAAGGCTTGAGAATTTAAGGTATTGGCAAGATTGTTTACGATAACTTGTTGAAATTCTTGTGCATGATAAAGTTGAAGGTGAGCATTTTGAATCTTTGAAATATGTTTGCAAAATTTTAAGAAATAAAAAGTTACATGATAATTTTGAAAGATGTTCATTATGCATAAAGAGTGTTATATATTTGAGACATGTTATGTGCGGTAATCCAATAAAATTGATTAAAGAAAAGGTAATTAAAGAATGGCCACCACCAAGTTTGTTATTAAAATTGAGAGCTTTCATGATTTGATTAAGTTTTATGAGAAGCTTATAAAGAACCATGTTCTATGTGCTTTCATTAAAAATCTTGTTATTATTGATAAGATTCTATGGGATTGTTAACTTTTATTTTGTATTTGATCTAAGTCATTGCATATTGGTTATGTGAGTGGAAAAGGAAGTTTTATAGATCCAAAGAAATCTAAGTTACATCCAGGTGGAGATAGTTCTTTCCAAGTTCTTGAAGAGATAACAATTAGGTTTCTAGTTTGAATTCTCATGGTAAGTTTAATGTGAATACCTCTTTTAGTGTTTTTAATTTTATTCCTCATGATATAGGTTTTGAAGATTTGAGAATGAATCTTTTTGAAGAAAGGAGGGATGATATGATTCTGGAGGGGACAACTATAAAGAAATAATTAAGAGAATCAAGGAAGACTCTTAAAGGTCAATTCAAAGAGCTTAGAACTTGAAAAAGGCCTTACAATCAACCCATGGTGATATGATTTTAAGAAAGGTCACTCACAAGGAAGTGAGTTTGGAAGAAATTGTTTAAGTGCATTTGAATTGTACCACATCATCACCAAGTTAGCACCATATCACCATCACATCATCAAAGAGTTGGCATCACATTAGCATCACTTTAGTTATCAGCCATAATCTATATTACTGCCGTATCAGAAAAAAAATGGCGCTACATTAATGCTACATCACCCATAATTCTAATTATTGCAAATTTAGTTTATTTTTATTATTATTCAATATTTTGAACTTTAATTTAACTTTTAGACCTTTAATTTATGTTTATTTTCTTTGACTCATTTTAGAGCATTTTAAGCTTTAGTTAAGGATGAACGTATTTAGGCCCATTTGCTTTAAAACATTTACCATATTACTATGAATAATTTACTATATTACTTAAAGTCATTTAGAGGTATTTTTATTGAGTTTAGGTTAGTGAATTAATTTTGGATTTATATGGTGTCATTTAAGCTAATTTTCAATTAGAGTTTAGAGAGATATATAAAAGGCTTGTTTCTTATACCAAATTAGATTGGAGATTAAAGATTTCAGAATTTGGCTAAGTGCCTTTTTATGAGAGTGTATTCTCTCTTGAGTTCTTAAATAAACTTATAATTTATTAAAGGAACTTACCCTTTGTGGCATTGATTTTCATTAATTAAGAATTTATTTTTGTGGCGTGTTTTCTTCTTCACTCATTGAAGGATATAATCCTTTGTGTCATGTTCATCATTAGTTAGTACTCCCATTCTTCAACCTGTGGTGTGAATATCTTTCTATTTTTATTTTTGAATTTGCTAAATTTTGGAATGATTCCACACAATTTCACATTAGTTAGCCTTAATGATAACCTTAGAAGAGCTAATAGCCAATGCATGTTAAGACTTAGTTTTGATTCATTTTAAATTCTTATCTCATGATAATTAAAAGACTAATGGTATTGAGGTGGATGATTACTACCTAATACAAGTGGATATTGGCTTTTAAAATTTATTTTAACTTGTCCCTCATGTAATCACTTAAAGGCCAATGGAAATAGGGCTAAGGATTCTAGGTTAATGAGTGAGAGATGAGTTAGATGGTGAGTGGGCATGCTTGATGATTCTTATTAGGGTTAACAAATCAAAACATAAACAAACTCCATTTCTTCTCACTCTTTATGATCATTTTCCCCTATTACACATTAAAGATTTACAAATTTCCCTATTTCTTCCTTTAGCTAAAATCGAAGATCCTTACCCCCACACCTATCTTAATCTTCATCTTCTTCACATTTTAAACAATAAAGCTACCACCAAAATTAAAGGGAAAGTGATTAACCACAAAAGATTATAAAGCTATGTTTTAAGTAAGTAAAAAAGAAACACTAAAACAAATAAGTTTACCTTGATTCTTAGAACTCTTCTCTTTTGAGGTTTCTTTTTGAAATTCACTAATTTTGTGTCATTATTAAGGAGGAACCCAAAGAAGATCCCATAAGTTAACCATTTAAGAATATGAGTATTCTCCCTACACTCTTATACTAGGGTTTTTACCATATTACCCAGAGGAACCCAAAGAAGATCCCACAAGTTAACCATTTAAGAATATGAGTATTCTCCTTACACTCTTATACTAGAGTTTTTACCATATTAGCCACTAAAGATTTTAATAAGAAATTTCATGTAAATATGAATAAGAGTTTGATAAGATGAAAAATTGAATGATAGAGTATGATTGGAAATGAGACATGTATGATCTTGTGATAAGATGGTTAATTTAATCACTTTGAAAAGTGGTTTATGTGGTTCAGCCCTATCTAGGGAAATCTTGATATATTTTGTGATTTTATGAAAATTTAAGGTGAACGATTGTGTGATGTGTTATTGTTTTATGTTAATGAAAGGTGTGTGTGTGTGTGCGCGCGTGCGCGCGCAAATATATATATATATTCTTCATTTTGTTTTTATTCCCAAAGAAAAAAAATTAAATTCTATGCTACTATTATGGTGGTTTCAGTCACCATGAAAGGAAAAAGAATTAAGTGTTCTCATTTGATAACTTTAAATTATAAAGTGAGGTTGTAATTTTAAAGAAAGGATGACCTCTAAAAGCCAACCTTGATGGTTTGGTCACCAATGATATTATGAGATGGAGGACAAATTTTTAATTCTTAAATATACATAGTTAAATTAATAAGAAAATAGAAGCATGTCTATAAAAACATGTGATGAAAATAAAGCAAGAATTTAGGGATGATTCTTGGGAAGGGTTTGGTATCTCCTTTAAACCCTAATCTTGGTAGTTTACAAATTATTCTAATATACCAAGATAACCCTCATAATGTGAGAATAATAATTAAGTGAATTAATTGGAATAAAAATAAAAAAGGGGAGAAAGAAATAGAGGGTATGTTTTGGCTACTTTAGTAAAAGATTGAGGAAAATTGTATTTTTTATTAATAAAATATAGTGAAGTCAATAATGGAAACATTAGAGAACAAGTAAGGACATATGAAATTATTTAAGTGAAATTGATTATGAAAATACATACACTGCTATTTTTAATTAATATAAAATATTGTATGTGTACGTGATTAATTTTATGAAAAATATTTCACATGTATGTTGCTGTTTTTGGCAAAATAAATTATCATATACAAAAATGATTAATTTTATGAAAAATATTATACATGTACATTATTGTTTTTATTAATATAAGGTATTATTCATGTGCATGATTGATTAAATGAGAATAATATATATATGTGTACATTACTATTTTTATTAAGATGAAAAGTCATATAAATAGATTATTGATTTTATGGAAATAATATACCCTTGTGTTACTATTCTTATTAATACAAAATATTATATATGAACATGATAGATTTTATGAAGGTAACATACACGTATGTTACTGTTTTACTAACAAGAAAATATTACTTATGTGATTGATTTATAAATAATATATATTCACATATGAGATTGTTTTTATAAGAATATTATTTAGCCATGTGATTGATTTATAAATATAATATTTTCATGTACGAGATTATGTTTATAAAAATGTTATTTATATATGTGATTAGTTTATATGTGTGTGTCCGTACACGTTTGTGTGCAAGGGTAGCAACTTAGCATGCTTAGATAAATTTTCATTTTTTTTAATTTGTTATGTGAAAATTTTTAAAATTTTTTAAATTATAGGTAGATGTTGTTGTGTAAAAAAATTATTAACTTGGTTCCCTAAAAAAAAAAGTAAATATGGAAATAATATAATGGGCAGAATACACTAAAAAAAATACCATCCCAATAGTTGATTGAATATATTCAAAATTAAAATTATATTTTATTTGTTTAATTAATTAATATTAAATATTAAATTAAGTAACAATCTATTGAATTCATTTAGTAGTTGAATACATTTAGTAGCTGCTCTTATAATAATAAGATTTTGTTAAATAAATATATTCAATTTATCTTTACTTTAGGATAATAATTGAATATATAATCTATAGTGTATAGAATTTTTAAAATTATAATCAAGGATAGTTTTAAAATTTTATAAGATTTTAATACTTTATAATAAAATTTTAATATATTAACTAAATTCAATATTTCAAACAACAAAATACTTAAACATTATAAATTTAGTACATAGTAGATTTAAAAATTAAAATTTAGTGCTAACTACTTGGATATTATCAAACTTAAATCTTGTAGTTTTCTTCTTTTTGAAGAAAAGAGAAAAAGAAGGAAAATTTATTTTAAAAAAATACAAGATAGATATGATTAGAAAAAGGATTTACTATCATTTTTTACTATTATTTACTAAAAATAATCGTTAAATACATCAAAACTTTTTTAAACTTGATTAAACTCATATAATAATCAAAATTAAGCTTGAATTCTGTAAGTTCGATGAGCTTGAGCTTAAATTTATTTATTTTTGTTGAACATGAGTATAAAGAAATAAATATGTTCAATTTGTTAGCATCCTTAGTGTTACAATACTTGATATTGCCTTAGGAGCTTTATTTCTCCTCCTGTCCTAAGTTTGAAATTAATCTTCCATATATGTATTAAGTAGATTACTACTCCTATTATATTACCTAAAAAAATATTTAGTTCAACTCAACTCATTTATAATCCTAACTACCCCATATAAAAAAAATTTAAAACTATCATTTTAGCTATTCTTTAAATTTCCTCACCTTCTGCCTTCATCCATGTGTGTGATTGTTTTTACGAAAGATCATGTATATGCATGCTTAGGCATAAATAATATATGTACATATGTAATTGTTTTATGAAATTAATATACACGTACATGGCTGTTTTATTAAGGAAAGGATGATGACAAATAAGAGTATGTGATTATGGATAATTATAATAAGGTGGAGATGAATCTGCATGCTAGATTGTGTTTGTTAACATTAAAGTGAAAGTAAATGTATGTGAATAGTTGAAAATAAAAACATAAGGATGAGAATAAGTATACGTGTGAGATAGTTAATATAAAGAGAATAAGTTATCGCATATATGTGATTTGGATATTAATATAAAATAAGTATATGTGGTTGAAAATATAAAAATAAAGATGAGAATAAGTATATGTATGAAATAGTTAATATAAAGAGAGAAATAATATATGTATGTGTTTGTTAATAGGAAAAAAGTTATTATATGTATGTGATTATGGATATTAATATAGAGATAAAAAATAAATATGCGTACATGATCATAAATATTGATATAAAGGTAACAATATGGATACACACATAGTTGTGAATGATCATGCCTTGTGATTATTTTGATAAATTATATATGATCGAGGTAAGAGTGTATATATGTATGCTAATGACATGGATGCATTAAGGATTTCTATATCCTATGACATATTGCATAAGTAATGAAACTATAAATGAGACGTGTTGTTATGAATTATGATGAATGTGCATGTATGAGTTTTCATGTTATATATATATATATGCTTGTGGGCTATGAATTGTAATATAGGTTTCGATTATTCTTGAATGCATCTATGTGTATTATGAAATGAAATGTGATATGATATAATAGCCAATTATGGAGAGAATCATGATGTGATAAGGTGTTACATAAATACAAAAAATATTGGTTATCAACAATTAAAGGCTAGCCATGCAATTACAAGGATAGATAATTAGTTATTAGTGAGTGATGGCTAGTAATGCAGTTATAAGGATGGAAAATGTAACATCACATATTGCTGCAACATTGTAAAATTATATGAATATTGATTATTAGCTAGTGGAGGCTAGTAATCATAAGGACGAAATGCATAGCACCACATTGTATACTTTATTACACATCACATGCCTATGAGTTATAGATGATCATAATGGTATCCTATATGTTTATAAGATGATGTTGTGATTATATGTTATATGTTTATAGGTTATATTGTGCCTTACTATTTATTCTTTATTATTGTTAAAGTGATATAAATGACTTTATACATATATGTGGGTTTATGTGAAACACGAAATTTAACATAAGACATATAATGAAGGTTTGAACTTAATAGTGGTTTGAACTTCATCACAAAATAGAAATGTAATTAGCCATGCATAGTCACAAAGAGTAATGAAACATGAAGTTGCTAAAAGGCAAGGTGAGCTACAAAACTAATGTTAAAAATAATAACCCTTTGTTTGACAAGTATAATGTCAAGACTCAAACAAAGGAAATACCTCTATGGAGGGTGTGGGTGATGTAGGGAAGATAATAAAATATTGTTATCATAGAATGTTGAAAATTATGAAATGATTGGCATAGGATTAATGTAAAAATAACAAGGGTTCAAGAGAAAGGAAAACCCAAATGAAATAGAAATTTAGGATAGTTTGTATAGGGTCTCACTCACTAAATCTTTATGAGTTACTTTATTGTTATTGTTTGTTTTTAGGTACTTATCACAGTAGTTAAAGGATGCTTGAGAAAAGTAGGATACTTAGGCTATTATGGCAAACCATTTATGTAAATGTAATTTATGAATAATTATAATATGAATTGGAGGCAAGTACAAAAAAAAATTTAACCTTCAATTCTCAAATTAGGATGTTACAATTATTAGGCATGATAAAGTCCATTGAAATGGTATTAATGATGTGTGATCTTGGATGCACACATATCACTAGTACAGTTTGAATTAATATCTATTTAGGTAGCACATAGATATAACCTAAAGGTCTTTCTCCATTAGGAACCTAGACCATTCTCTTATATCAACTTTGTCATAACCCTACCTTATTCATGACTGGTATGGAACTCAATGCTCGATTTCCACTAACTTAAACCACATCTTATTCTAATACAAATAAGCATACATAGGGATTTAGGGAAAGGTTTCCATACATTAAAAGGGAATGGAATGTGTTTTTATTTAGCAAAATATAATTCAATTACAAATGAGTTAGGCTTGCTTATAATATATTAAATTTGAGAATAAGATAGCCTACCTAACCTTAAAAGAACAATGTACCATCGTTATACCCATTTTGTCCTATATTAATATAGATGAGGGCCCAAAAACATTTACAACAAAATACCCAATACTACCTAAGCTTTATGAAAGAGCTTTGCATATGATCAACATTAAGGTAGTGATAGAGAATTAACTAGAGGATATGTAAGGAAAACCCATAAAAGAGTAGAGTAAGTCTAGGACTTAATGAGTAAACAATCAAGTGCACAAAAACATACACAACAATTATAAACTTACCTATTGAAATTACTCTCATATAAACCTAAACACTTAACCATACATGTCATGATATAATTTCCGTTAGTATCATTACATTCATATTTGCACATACTAGTGCCATCATTTAACACACATTTATGCATAGCACAATCTCAACCTACATTCATGAAGCAAACAAAATAAAAAAAACAAATGAACCTCCTTGTGATTCTTTGATTAGCCTTATTCCTCACAAGTCTATTCTTATGCCTCCTAGGTCTATCTTACACCTTTATAATCACTTATCTAATTTAATTTTCACAAATCATATCACCTTATCACATTTCTCATTATTCAATATAATTTCATTATTATTTAGATCTCTCATTTCAATTCACAATCACCCATGCCTTTTTGTAAGGCCATGCATTTTGTTTCCAGCATTATTCATCACATAATTAATAATCACTATACTATATACCACTTGCATCTGAGTTCCCTTATTATAACATAATTCCTTACTAAAGGTAGTTGACTATGTTGTTAGCTATGCAACTTAGGAAAGGAAGAAAAGTTAATTATGTAGTTGATTATCACAAGGATCCTTAGTTGGATTATGTGCCTCAATATTCAACTATTAACATATAGGGTCATAATTGATTATGTAGTTGACTACAAATCTCTAAAAAGTAAGGTTTTGATTAATAGTCGACTATGGTCTTCTAGAAGGCAAATCCTCTAGCCATAGCCAACTATAAACCTTTTAAAGCTAATTTTACACTTGGATAGTCAACTATATGGTTGATCATGTCTCTTTGGAGAGCAATTCTCATGGCTATAGTCAACCATGTAGTTAACTACTATATAGTTTTTTGAGAAAACTGCATTTTACCTCTTCAACTATAAGGTTATCGGATTTTACTCTCTTAAACTATTGAAACTTGGATTTTACCCCTTTTAACTTTATAAAACTTAAATTTTACCTTCACCGTTATCAAGTTAACAATAATAACATTTAGTGGCAGTTTTATAACACTTAACGATAGTTAGAAATTAACATTATCATTCTTAGCGGCGATTCATAACTGCCGGTAAGTGAAATTTTTTTCAAAAATTAGTGAATATAGTGGCGATTTTCCTAATAGATTCTATTAAGTTAGTAATAGTGGGGATAAAATCCAAGTTTTATAAAGTTGAACGGAATAAAATTCAAGTTTCAATAGTTCAAAGGGGTAAAATCCAATAACTTAATAGTTGAAGGGGTAAAATGCAATTTTTCCTAGTTTTTTTTCCATAGATTCTTAACTCAAAACATTGTTCATATCGCTATAAATACCATCTAATCCCATATGCTTAACTAACCTTCACCAAATCATTAATACATATCAAAGGATCTATAATTATACCATTTGCATAATCAATAATCCACTTAACATTTCAAATCCACACAATCAATGTATATATATATATATATATATATATATATATATATATATATATATATATATATATATATATATATCATAGAAACCATAAACTCACACCCAAATGAGCAAAACCACTTAAATATTTAAACTAAGGCTAGAATGTTCATTTAATTATTATGGAGGAGGATTTAAAATGTTGGATTTGTTACTCTTAGCCCTAATCAACAAGATTCCAAAGATTTCCACATTAAGGTTTATTCTCCTTTTTTTTATTTAAACACTTAAATCTTCCCAAATTCAAAGAAAGTATTGGGGCAATCTAGTTATTATAGAGATCCTACCTTATTAATATGAAGGATTTGATGAAAAATATCTTCCAAATTACTTGATTGATGAAGTAAGTTAAAGGAGGAGAGTAATGAATGAGTTAAGGTTTAAGGGAAATAAGGAGGCAATGAAGAATATGGGTTAAACTTTAGGTTAAATAGAGGTAAGGATGTCTTTATCATTTAGTTCTAAATCTCTTCTATATTCACATACTTAACTTTAATTACTTATAACCTTTATTTATTTTGCTTAATGAACCTTTCCTCAGCTAAACCTTTCAAATTTCTTATTACAAGTCTACTCAAATAATTTATTTCTATTTACCAATACTTTTATTCAAGATTCATTTAATTACTTAATTTTCTTTTCTCCAATGTCTAATTCACATTATTCTCATCAAAATTTATTCATTCCAAATGAAATTTTTATTTTAAAGTTTCACTGTTAAAGTTTTTAATTATTCATCTTCACATTATAAAATTCTAGGAAAGATATTACAATTGATCCTGAATGTGAGAGAAGTTTATAGAGATATGTAAGTCAGAGGAATTCCATATAAATTTAGGCATCTCACTATTATCTTTTTTTCACCCTTGACAATAAAGAATGTCTTCTCATCATTATTTTGTATTTTTTTTTATCAATAGGATAAAAATGCAAAGAATAAGGCAAACCAAACTAAAAATATTTACCAGTATAAGTTGTCATGAAATAGGTACAAGAAACTCAAGGAAAAGCTCATCAAATAAAGGACCCAAGCTGTTGAAAAGGCTACCAATTAACCTAATGATCAAGCATTTGCCTTTGTCACCTCTATATAACAATATGAATTGTGAATGAGAGACAAGGTTAATAAGAAGGGCAAATTCATGATAGAAGAGATTTAGCAAGTTGCCTAGTGAATAGCAAATTATATTATTATTTTATTTATTAAATACAAAATGTTATTTAGTTATTAGAACATGACTAATTATGCCTAATTACCTTGTGTTAGGTTAAGCTTATGCATCAAACTATCTAAGAAGAGTTTCTGCTAGAAGGAAGGATGAATATGTTAACTATTGCCCTAAGAACATAAGAGCATCTTGGATATGTTAGGGGCATTAAGGAACAATAGGCCTTAAGGCTTACTTTAGGGGAGCTTTAAAATTTCCTTACATTGAAGAATTATTTGATAGAGATGTTAAAGAGCTAAAAGCACACAATTCATGGTTAAGGAGGTAGGGAAAGTAGGAAAGATGTTATAAAGAAGGTGAGGGCCATGTATAAACATGTAGGTAGGACATTGGCCGCTGCCCTAAGGAAGGAAGATGAGGTATAGATATCAATCCCTATGCTACAATAAAGCAACTGCTATCTTATTAATCTTGACCTTTTTGCCTAATAGGTAAAATTTTGCCATCCTATTACTTATTGCTAGTTACTTTTCAATAATACCATAATTTTACATTAATACTAATCAACTAACTTACTTATCATTGTAAAGTAGATGTAAATGTCTATTTATAGTTGCAAGACCCCCTATTAATCAAGTAATGATAGGCTCAGTTTTCCTAAACCACATACTTGACACATTTACACTGTTAAAAGACAAATGTAAGGTCATGGTAGACTTTGTTAAGGAGAACATTACTATGATTAAGATGCCATTGCTGACTGTTCACAACCTAATTTTTAGGTATCGTGACTAGTGTAAAGATATTTAATTAGCATAGATCTACTAACTAAATACCTTTACAAGCCCTGACACTTTACAAATTTCTCAACACTTTTACTTATTAAAAACTAGTAGAAAAAATTACTTACGTTTATGTAAGTATCAAAACACATAGACGTGAAAGAAAATTAATTTATATTAACACGTATAATAAGGATAACATATATAGAAGTTTAGAAAGTATACAAAAATACTATTTTTAATATATTTATAACACTCTGAGGAGAAGTACTCCTTGCTAATTAAACTAAACTATCTCATGAACTATTCTTTTAGCGTGTCTTTATAGAGTGGGGAAAGGATCTAATACATATGTCAATTTGCTTCATTGGGACTATGATTAGTATCTACAAAAAAGATAATACACATGGATGTAAGTATTAAAGAATACTTAGTGAATGGCTCATTTCCTCTTTTTTTAAGGAGTTTTCACCATAAAAGATCATATATATATTTACACATTTAAATAATCATCACATAATACATTCTTAATAATATTTTCTTTTAAAATAATACTTATTCAAATTATTAAATTAAATGGCTATAATTGGTACTCAGGATTCCTTTCTCATAACTTTGATTCTGCCTTGTACCCCTCCTTCCCTTTATAACTTTGGTCCCACTTGATGTTCTTCCATTTTAATAATTTGTTATGTGAAGGTTGTAGATTTTTTCAGATATCATAAATAAGTATCAAGTTATCATAGTCATTAATCTTGTATAGGATGAGTATTTATACACGCAATAAGTAGTGATAGGACACTATAAACATCAACCATGCTGGGATATCATAGGTATCAACCGCGCATTTCATTATTAGGTATCATGGGTGTAGTTAAAATATCAATTTAGCCATAGGTGTTTTTATTAAATATTCTAATAAAAAATATGGTATATGAATATCCTAATACCAAAAGTAATTTGAATAACAAGTGTATAATATCCATTCAAGATATATTTTACTAACCCAAAAACTTTATTAGGCCATAAAGGGGCATTAATAAGCAAAACCCTTTTCTACTACTCAAATTCAATCAAACTTTCACCAAAATTTTTTCTAAGACTCTTGACATCTTATCAATGCATTATGAATCATCAAAGGTCAATTATCTTCTACAATTATGGATTCTTGGTACTATTCACACAAAAATGAAAGCTTATTCTCAATATAGGGTCAGCATGTGAGCATTTGTAATCTAAGCCCTTTTTTATTAATCAAATGGAAGCCAATTATTTTCTAATTTTGCCACAACATACTTAACATGTTAAACAATAATAATTTAAGTGTTGTGCAACAAATTTCGTGATTTTGGTAGGATATTAGAAGCATGAACTTAGAACTACTAATTTCGAACTGTATTAGAGCTATAGAAACAAAACTATCATTTAGGCAACCAAATCAACTTTAGTTGCCACCAAATTTTGAAACTAGCTTGATAACATCCTAAATAACAAATATTGAAAGTTTCATAATTTTTATTAATCATTTGATGATTCAAAAATTTCCAAACTTAATACTACATAAACACAGTCTGGAATCAGGATTACATTGGAACACTTAAAATAGAAAATTTCATTGGATGATCAGATGAACTCCAAATGACATTAGATTTGGACATGATTTTCCTAACATATGGAAGGGTAATGAGATAAATTTTCATAATTTTTCTTTATCATTTGATTGCCTAAATACCCTAAAAATAAAAGAAAAACTTGCTAGCATTCTATTTTGATTTCATCCCTTCTAAGCTTATAAATATTCACTCTTCACATTTATAAATTTTTTTAAAAAATTTATAAAATAAATAAAAAGAAAAGGGATGGCTAACAGGATTAATTATATGATGTATATATGTATGGTTTTAGGGGCCATCTTTTGGCTCATTTTCTACCTTTTTTTTTCAGTAGTGCCTTGAGGATCCTTGGCTGCTCCTCTAGAGTTTTTCGTTCACTTTGCTTGCTTAAAATTTTTTTTCTAAGAGCTTTCCTATAAAAACCTTAAAGGTTAATGTTTTTTTCTTTCTTCATGTTTTCATTGGAAAATCTTCTCTAAATTTTTCAAAATGGTGTTTATTATTTTGGTTGGAATTCAGCTACCTTAGTGAGTATTTATCATATTAGAAGGTTTAAAAAATTTAAGGTGAGTGATAACTACCCTTTTTCTTTAGAATTTTCCTATAGAAAGTGATAAAATTGGTTATTTTTGTTGATGTTGTTATAATTTGTATATGTGGCCATATATGAAGACATGGTTCTGATTTTGTGCCCTTTTGAATGTTGTTTGATGACATTAGGATGTTATTGGATTAATAAAACTAGTGGAAGAAGTTTTACAGAAATAGATCATGAGATGAATATTGGAAAGTTTAGAAATAGAATTCTATTAATGGGGTTTATTAACATATTCTATTTGCCTTTTTGAAATATCAAGGTATAAAATGGAATTGAAGTTACAAGGGGTGAACCTTGAGTATCAACTGTAGTCATTTAATTTAATAATTTCAATAAGTATTATTTTAAAATAAAATATTATTAAAAATTTATTATGTGATGATTCTTTAAATGTGTCAATACATATATGATTTTTTATGGTGAAAACTTTTTAGAAAAAGAAAGAAGTAGCTATTCATTGAGTATTATTTAATACTCACACTTATTTCTTTTGTAGATACTAATCATGGTTCCAATGATACAAATTAACATATGTATTGAATTCTTTCCCCACTTCTTAAAGGCACACTGAAGGAATAATTTATGAGATAGTTTAGTTCAATTGGCAAGGAGCACTCCTTCTTAGAGTGTTATGTAGATATTAATAATAGCATATTTTGTATACTTTCTAAACTTTTGTATATGTCATCCTTATTATACATGTCAATATAAATTAGTTTTTCCTCACATCTATATGTTTTACTACTTATATAAACATGAATAATTTTTTCTACTATTTCTTAATAAGTAAAAGTGGTGAGAAATTTGTAGAATGTTAAGAATTATAAAAGTATTTGATTAGTGGATTTACACTAATCAAATATTTTTATGTCAGTCATGATACCTAAAAATCAAGTCGTGACATGACTAATAAATTGATTAAAGTGGCCTTTAGGGTTAGCACCTCCCTAACTTAAGCAAAAGCTTTGATTACATTGTCCATAATAATAAGGTTTTTCATCACTTGAAGTTTCTTATTTATGGATAAATACATTTTACCTAACATGTCTAATTCTCATAATTTTTTGCAAACTATTTTAAGTACCTCAGCTGGAAGAAAAGAATAAGAGATCATTAAAGGAGGACAAAAATAAGGATGCCAAGTACAAATAATTAAAGAATTTGTAACTCATCCTTAATAAAAAAAAAGAATTTGACAAATCTTAAGAGGAGCTTCAATCCATTACAAATAAGATGCACATCTTAAACATCATAATATTGCATGAGATGTGAGATTGTGGCACACAACTATGACATTTGCCTATCCAAAGAACTCATCTTACATCTTCTAAGCATAAAGGAGTTAGATGTTACTTGCATGTAAACCTTGGATCAACTGCATTTAACTTTACCCTTTAAGTTTTCCTTAATTTTGTGTACATATTAGAAATTTTGATGTTAAACTCATACATTATAAAAATGATAGGTACTTACACCATACTATTGAGGATATAGACTTTGGTTCCTAGTTCAATCTCCTAAATCCACACTTCACTTAATAAGTGGGGAACTTGTTGAAGAAATGTTATAATTACATTGAAAGGGCCATGTTAATGGACACGAAGCAAGACCACTACATGGCACTATACCATGAAAGGTTTGCGGGTGCAAAGGTGATTACTTCATCTTTAGTTATATTTTCTCCTTAATTATCTTACTTTAATATTGATAATGTTGTAGACACCACTAAATGTTAATAATAATCTATTCGAAGGATAAAATGGTGTGTACTGGATGGCACTGCTAAAGTATGAATTATGTATAGGTTAAAAGGCAGTATTTGATGAGTCCTTGAAAATACATTACATGCTGGGTAATTCTAAGAAGAAAGGCAAAATCATTTGGACCAAATTATAGGTAATGTTCTTATGCATATTTAGGTATCTAATATAACGATTAATTATTATTACATGAAATTGATACTTTTTTGAGTTAGTTTGTCGCATTATCCTATACAACAAGGTAATAGTATGTGTAATGTCCCGAATTTTCAATTTCTATTATTTGAATCTCTAATTCTAAGTTCGTAGAAACGAAGAACACATTTGAGTTAGCTTGGTGGGTGAATTTTAAGTTGAAAGGAATTAAGTGTAAGGGTAAATGAAATTTTGAAGGAAAAAGGATAGTAGGGAAAGAATTTATTCTCCTAAACAGTATAGATGATCAGAGGAGGTTGGAAAACCCTAAAATGGGAAGTTGTCTAAGTCTGACAGTGTAAGGAATTTTAAACAGACAGAAACCCTATGGACTAAATTGTAAGAGTGCAGAATCGGGTGTGGTTAAAGTGTAAATAATTAAGGATTTGGGATCTAATATGAATAACCAAGAATTTGGGGTGCAATATGTGATTTTAATTAGTGTGACCAATGGATTCATGACAAGTGTCATTATCAGAAAATTATGGCAAGAATAGTCTTACTTTTAGTGAAAAAGGACTAAAATACCCTTGAAAATCTCAAAAATGACCAAAATATCCCTAGAAGCTTCTTGAAAAGTCTTCTTTCTTCTCCATTTCTCAAAAAGCTGCAAGACACTTCCATGAGAGCTCCAAAACGTGCAGGAGAGAGAGAGAAAGAGAGAGAAAGTTTCTTTTGAGTTTTTCACCCAAAAATAGTGAGATTTAAGCTTAGTGGTAGAAGGGAAAGTTGCTCTTCTCATCAAGCTCTATCCATTGGTGTGTTTAGATTAAAGAAAAGCTCAAGTTTGCTCAAGTTTGGGGAGCTCTAAGTAAGGATTTTCAAGTTGTTGCAAGAGGTAAAATTGTTCTCCTCTAAAAGCTCTTTATTGTGCTCTTTTTAGTTTCTTGAGATTTTAATGTTGGAGTGGTCAAAGGTAGTTGATCATGGAGTTTAGGATGATTTGAACATGTCTAATGGTGTTTTAGATGTTGTTGTGTTGATTTATGGCTTTGGTTTGGTGTAAAACTAGCAAGAAACCATGATGTACACACTTGGGTTTTAGAGGCATAATGGTGCATGTGTAGTATTGGCATGATTTGTTTGGAATTTGGTTAAAATGATAAATTAGGATGATTCTTATAAGTTATGAAGCCTATGGAAGATGAATTTTGAGTTATGAAAGTGTGTATGGAACTTCCCTTTTGAGAAGCCAAGGGGAGAAGGAGGTTTAGCCATGTAAAATTGTGTTTTTGGAAGATCAGTAATGTACACGGGGTAGAACACGGCCCATGTTGTACCCCATGTTCTTAACACGGGGTAGAACACGGCCCATGTTGAACCCCGTGTTCTTCTGCGAAGGCTGATCAGTAATGTACATGGGGCAGAACACGGCCCATGTTGTACCCCATGTTCTGAACACGGGGTAGAACATGGCCCATGTTCACCCCCGTGTTCTTTGCTGAGTTAACATTTTGGCTTTGTTTCTTCAAGATTTGCATGGCTTTACCTTTGGATCCTTTTCTAATGTTCATATATGTCATTTCAAGGCTTGAAAACAAGATATAGAGTGTCTAAGTATGCATTTATTTAAGTGGAGGAAGTAAAGAATACATAAGGTTTAAGAAAAATGATGATGTTCTAATAAGAACTATGATGTATATTTGTATAGACTAAGGAGTGACATCTTGGAAGGGCAAGGGGAATTGTAAAGAAGTTATAAGTGAGGGCAAGGAAACATCACATTGGAAGCTTGTGAAAGGTAGCTAGCTTTATCCTTAAGCTGTTTTCTATTTATATGATTTTCTGTGTTTTATGCTATTGTATGGAATGTGTATGGAATTATTGTGCACGCATTCCGGGAAGACAGTGTGATACTGTGTGTGTTTGGCCTATGGCTCGGGTCCTCGGAATGTTAATGCAATTGTTGTGGCACAACCCGGGTAGACAGTAGAATACTGTGTTTGGCCTATGGCTCGGGATCCCCGGGGATAATAGTGCATTTGTTGTGTGTGGTACCTATGGCCAGGGACCTCGGGAAGACAGTGTGATACTGTGTTAGGCCTTTGTGGCTCGGGACCCTGGGAAGACAGCGTGATGCTGTATATGCGGCCTAGGTACGATTATATGTGATAGCCATCTAGATATTATGATAAGTCCTTGAATGGGCTTGATGATTGTTATGTACAGTGTATGTTTCTTACAATAGTATGGAATGAGATGATAAAGAGATGAGAAATGATTAATTGTTTTTGAAATGTATATTTTACTTGCTTAAGGATCTGGAATGGCTCAATATATTTTTACAGTGATGGCAGCTACTGGGAAACTTTGTTTCTCATGTTTTTTTTTTGTTTTGTTACTAACCATTTCAGGTGATGCTTCCAAAGGCTCTCATGATAGAGGACAATGATATTTTTGAAGTTGTAAACGTTTATATAGTTGGTGATATTGTATGTGACGGATGTAGATTTTGTAAATTGAACTTTTGTATAATTATATGACTTTTGCCCATGTGTATAAAGTACCGAAATTTTAGATATTCCGTATTAGCTTGAGGTAGATGGCAAATGAGTGCGTAATAATCATCTAATAATTGAGGAATAAGGTGTTAATAAGTAAGGGAGTTACAATATGGTTTATCTAATGATGAAATACATGGCATATATGATTAAACACATAAAAAGGGGTGGTAAACTCAATAAGATAATTTATTTCAGTTTCAATTAGTTAAGCACTTATGAAAAATATGTAACTTTGTCTAATTTTATCTTCTTATTGAAGTTTGAATGTAAACATATAGCTTTTTAGGAGAAGCACAACCTTTTTAAAGAAGGAATGGTCTGAATATGTATTAAAAGAGAGACTAGCATTGGCTTAAGGGGGCAGCTAAATTTATAAATTAGTGGGTTTAATTGTAAATGAAAATATATATATGCCTGTCTATATAAGAATTTATGGAGTTTCTAGTAAATGTATATATGTTTTATACGCATTATTAATGTTGCTTATAAATATTGTTGTATGATTTAATGTTATTTAAATGGTAGTGCTTTTTTGCATTAACAACTGTGTATTACCCCAATTTATGTAATATGCTTAGTTTCTAGTTTTTAGCTTTTGGGCATTAACAACAATAATGTAAAAAAAATAAGAAAATATGTTAAATTTTTTATTAAAAATTAACATGAATATGTTATGACATTAGGTTTCTAAAACTAATTAATATGAAAAAATAAAATTATGTCTTAATCATATTTGTGAAGTAACAATAATAATTTAATTAAAAAAACTAAAGAAATAATATCAATTGTTTATTAATAACCGACAATAATTTAGTACAACATTGGTTTTATATTAAATTGACGTATTATATTTTACCTTTAAACATTTTAAAAATAATATTATACACCAATTATAGTGTATAAACTTACAAAAACAAAGATGAGAGTTGAAATAAAAGGCAAGCTTATCTTGATGTTAAAGTATAGATTATAGAGTGGAAGCATTTTCTTCACAAAAATTTCAATGTTCTATGGAGAAGTTCATATAAAAGATCACCATAGTACGAGTTCAACTAATAGTGCACCTTCATCTAATTGCTATCTTCTTTTCAACATTAAGGTGTGTTCGAATGTCTTAATTTTTCCTTTAAAAACTAATGATGAACATCTAACTATTATGTATTAAGTAGATTTTTTTGGATTTGGTGATTCTAATTTCCTTTTTTAGGATTTTAGATGGTTTAGGTGTTGATATATTCTCTACAGAGTTGAAAAATTGCACATCTTAACAATAGGGAATTCAATATAGGTGGGCCAATTTTCACGGAGTAGGTAGATAAAGTAAATCAAAATAATATAAAAAAATGATATGAGTACCACACTTGAGGAAGGGAATTGGGAGTGATAAACTCTAATTTGGGCGGTTCAATGACCTAATGAATGCAAGCAGCTAACTAATGCTATAAGGAATGCGACTTGCTACTTAGACCACTTGTCCAACCATGAACATGAATTGACTAATCCATACAACAACGCACCTGGGTTGAAGCACAAATTGGGGGCTTTTATGAATTTGAATCACCAATCTTATAAAGGAAGATTGATAAAGTGAGGTTTCACAAGAGCAAAAGAAGATGAATTTCTCATACTTTTGGAGAAGAAATACTCAATTTTGTATTGTATTCATGAACTGTTTAATTTTGAGTTACATTACATCCTATTTATACTAGTCTTAGCAAAATATAAATAATAAATGCCATAATTGGAAAAATACAAAGCTTTGACTAAAATTAAATTAAAAATAGAAATTATCTTCAAATTTTCCTTATTTGTTATACTCCCGATTAGGAAAATATCTTCAGATTTACTGCATTCCATATTAGAAATATGTCCAAATTCATTGAACTTTATATTTGAAGAATATCTTCAGATTTGTTGCACTCCATATTAGAAAAATTTATCCATATTCGTTGCATTCCATAATAAGAAATTATCTCCTAATTTATAGCGTTCTATATTAGAAAAATGTGTCCAGATTCGTTGCACTCCAATTATCTTCAGATTTCTTGGGCTTGGATGAGCAGCACTTCAACTCTATTTATTTCTTCTAGTTAGGCTCCTTAAGTCAGAATCGCATTTACATGGGCTTTAATTGCTTCTTGTATTCTTTTGACCCTTCCTCTTATTGATAAGCCTTCACTTAGAGTCAAGTCCTTCTTTACTTGAGCTTGATCATGCAAAGTGCTGGACTGATTCATATCACTTAACAAGTTATATGCTATATTTTCAAAGTGTAGGTTATTTACTAAAAATAGCAATTCATTTAGAGTTTCCTCCACTTAATAATTACTTATAACTTTAGAATTTTTAGGCTTTGAGAAAGAACAACCGAGTGACTACTAGTGACCATTGCTCTTTTTAAGATTACATTCAACATTATTAGAATCTTGTCACAAATAAGCAATTAAAATAAAGTTTGATTAAACTACTAGTTTATACCTGTTCAGGTGATGAAGGTCATCTAGTTAGCAAAGAAATGTGTTTCTTGATAGTTGACTTGGAATTAAAAAAATGTTTATGACTGTGGGAACTTTTCCACTATTTTTATGGTTTTTAAAGTCATTTATCACATCATTTGTTTGTTTGAGGAAGTTATATGAGTTTTATAATTCTCTTAGAATTGGAAAGATTTGTGAGTCTATTGAGTGCAGTGTAGGAAGCATATCTTGTTTAATTCAATCTAGGTACCTTTCTCTAAAGAAAAGGTTGATCAATACGGATCTTATAAAACTTGCCTAATTTTTAAAGGTATTACTTGTAGTTTTTGCATTATGTACATATTATTTCAAATTTTTTCAATGTGATAATAACATCATGCTTCTTGCATAGTGTTTTTATACATTAAATAAATTCATTTCTTATATATATTATTAGAAAAAATTGAAAGTAATTAAGTTCATATTTATCATGATCATATTCTATATATAATTAGGAGCATTTTCTTAATTATTAATTTTGAATATTTGTTTATAATTTTTAATCTGCTAATAATATGTAAGTATCACATTTTATGTTCCGACTCATTTAGTAACCATGTAAGTTAAGTAATAAATTTCAGTGTTTTAAATGCATAAAGTTTTACTATTACAATTACAACATCAATGGTGACTTGCTTATAACCTTCTTTTATTAGAGTAGTTTTCACAAAGGATTCTCCTAATAGCCATGTCATAGGAGGACAATGTAACTTTTTTTTAGAAGTATTACAATTAGTTTTTTTTTGCAACATTTAAATATTATTTTTTACTTTAATGTCTTCAATTTTATTCCTAATTAAAAGTATGAAATTGTTGCCATTGGCATTTTCATATATTGGAGTATTATATTTTATCATAAAGAAATTAAGATATGGCTTAAATATGATTGCTTGTAATATAATGTTGCTTAAATATTATAGTTGCTAGATTTTATAATTAAGTTTAGATATCCCTTTTGGGTGAAGTGGGCTTTAGGTGAATTCTACTAGATAAAAAAAAGTAAATCATGTTAGTTATTTTATAAAACTATCATCTTATATTGACTTGCTAGTTATTTACACTACTATAGAATAACTTATTGATATTAGGTGTTTAAGAGATTAGACATAAAAAATTGATTAACATTTAATTAAGCATCATTATATATGCACTTTTAATATTAATTTTGAAACTATCATAAAATAGGACAATTATGTTAGTTTTTATATAAAAAACAATTGATATCATTTAATTTTCTATCGTCATTGGAAATAATATTGAACATTGTTTATTTTTAGACAATCAATATTAAATTTCCATAATACCAAGTTAGTTTATTTTAATAATATGTGGTATGTCCTGCTCCTAACCAGACTAACTAGCCTATCCTTTTATTTTTCACTCCCTTGTTCCCTAACTAAACCAACCTATCTTTGTATTTCTCACTTCCTTGTCCTAAATCTTCCCCTTATCCCCACCCCCTCATCATCCTAATTCCCCTTATATTCCTAACCAAGAAGAAAAGCTAACATCTTTTATGAATCTACAAATTAACAATTTTAAAAAATATATTGAATAATAAAATATTGAAAATAGTGAAAGGTTATAGATAATACCCTAATCAGATGTAGACATTTTGCTAAATTTATCTTGATACCTATTATTCAATATATGAGGTGTGCACTCTTAAGAAAAGTCTCTTGAATGCAATACCTTTAAATGCATTAAGTATTCATGAAAATTGGTGTATGATTACACATTTTCATAAGATTAAATAGTAGATAATACTATAAAATACCAAAAAAGATGAATGATATCAAATTTCTTATTTGCACAAACTTGTAATAGTTGAATCAAAATAATAGTCAGGAAAAAAATATGATTAATTATGAAAAAAAATTAAATTGTAAGAATAAATACAAAAGCCTAACAAATCCTTACTTTATTTTGTGTTATTCTAGGAATGCATGTCCACACATATTTAGTAATAGGTTAATAGATCTTCAATCTTGGAAAGTAATTGTGAGCAAAAACATAAAAATAAAGAAATGCATTTTAAGGTAGGAAGGAAAACATATCTTATTAGACAGAGAATCATTTTAGGGTTAAAAAAACTTAGGGATGAAATTTGTAAATGACATTATATTTTATTCTTTTTATTTTCAATTCATGTCATACTTTTACCTTTTCATTTTCAATTTATGACCGTAATTAAAGTTTCACATTAGTTAATGCTAAAAATTGATGTCCAAGTTTATTTTATCATTGACTAAGTAAAAACACTATCATTTTTAATATGATAATATTGTTCCATTAAGTAATATTTAACATTGGTTACTAAATAAGAATCAATGTCATAATATTAAAAAAACGTATTTCCTTTACTTCTATAACTTTTTCATAACGATTCCAAAATAATCATAGAACCTTTTCAAAATCATTCTAGAATGGTCAAATATACATTATATACATTAGACCATAAACATATAAAAATTTATGTATACATTACATACACATGCAATTTACACACACACACACATATGTATCAGGCCAAAATCCAATACATAATTTATGTATATCACATATATATAGGAAATAATTTTATAAATTAAGTTTAACTCATGTAAAAATATCAACATTGTTTTATGAACTAATCTATTTTATTTTTAAATGAAATTGATAATATGAATTTTTTTCATTGTGACATTTTTCTTATACAATTAAATAAAAACAAACAACAATTTATTGAATGTAAATAAAACATATGAAAAAGGAGACAGTTCATTGTGAAAATTGATTCTATCATTTTATTTATTTATATATAAATTCATGAATATATAGAATGAAACAACTACTATTTATAATGAATAACAAACATTTTATTTATAATAAACATACATGGCATCCCTACTCAAATTAAAAGGAAAAGTATTTATTCTTTACTAATAATTCTTTCATATTATTTGATGAATTTTAAGGTGCTTGATTCCATCAATTTGATGTTTATTAACTTTAAGGTGTTTGATTGCTTTATTTGCTATAAGCTTTTAACTATCCTTGTATTTCAATGTGATAATGGACATGGTGCTTGCTTTATATGGTGTCTTAAACTTGGTAAAAAAAGTTTGATTTGTGTTATGCCAATTGGTACTATTTGTTACAGGGCTATTGAGAACGTTATGAACTCTTTCAAAATTTCATGCATAAATGTTGAATATGGTTAGGTGGAAATTGATTTACAATAAGATTAAAATTAAAACTTTCTATAACTCACAATTTTTGCATAACTATATTCTATATTTATACATGAAACTTTGGGAGATTTTAAAACCTTTTTAATAGCCTTGCATTAAATAATACCCTTTAGCATAGAACAACTAGGATATTTTTTTACCAAATTTGAGATAGTACATAGAGCGAGTAGTATGTCCATTCTTGATATAGCTCTGAAGATATCTTAACATCAACATAGGGTATCTTTCAAATGCAATGGTCTACAACCCTTAACTTAGAAGCCCTCTTTTTGATAGAAGAAGAGCTATCTTGATAGATCATCAATTTGTTTCAAATTGATAAGGAGAGCCCTATTCATAAGGTAAGAGCAAATCATTAGACTTCGATTATTAATTTAAAATTGATATCGTAAGTTTGGTCATATATACAATTATTATCCTTAAGATGTTGATGAAATATATAATTATGTGTCAATTTTTAATGAACTATTATGACGATTGAAATGGACTTAGATGATAGTGATTAAAAATAAATAGAGATTGTAAGTTCCTTGTTCTATTCATTTAGACTTTATCATAAATGCCATTTATTTAGTCGTCTTTAGCTTTATTCATTTAGAATTCTTCATAAATGTCATTCATTTAGTTATCTTCAGTTTTGTAAGAAATGCCATCATATTATATGTTAGTTAATACCATAATTGACATTTTTATATTTGCTAAACCCTAAACCTCAAAAGGGGCCTTGTAATTATCTATAAAATTTTGTTATGTAAATAACTGATACTATAAAAGTATTCAATCATAATTTTTAAAATCATTGTGAACTAGTTTCATATAAATTTCATAATATATTTGAGTAGAAATTACAAATATGATAAAAAAGTTATTTTTGAACTAATTTAACATAAAAAGTTATGTTTATTTCGAAATGTCTTCTAGTTGTTAATATATATATAATCTAAATGCCAATTATAGAATTTTAACATTAAAAAAACTTAGGGATGAGTTAAAAAAATAGTTATGCAAATTTATATAATTTTAATTGTTATTACTATATTTATAATGAAAATACAAATAAATAAGTAAAGTGAAATAACATTTGCAAATTTATATGCAATCACTACATTAAATCATCAATAAATAAAAACTACATGTTTACATGAATACATAGAACCAACGAAAAAAGTAATATATATCAAAATCTTCATCCTCGATATAAATTCCAATTTATTGCTTAAATTTCTCCAATATGTATAGATATGAAAATGGAATAAGAATACAAAAAAAAACACGTATCAAATCATTATTCACAAGCTTTGCCATTTTATTTTCAATAAGTTTTAACTAAGAAAGTGATATAAGCCTGATCAGCACCATGATCAAACTCAAGTATAGAAGGACTTGACTATAAGTGAAGGCCTAATCACAAAAGGAAGGCTTAAAAGGATACAAGAAGCAATTTAAGCCTATGTGAATGCAATTTTGGCCTAAGGGAATAGAGCCTAAATAGAAAAGGCAAATAGGGTTAAAGTTCTGCTTATTCAAGCTTAAGAAAATCATGACCTAATATAAAAAGTAGAAATCTGAAGATATTTGGAATGCAACAAACAAGCAAATTTAGAGATATTTCCTAAATATGAAGTACAACAAATTTGGAGATATTTTCTTAATATGGAGTGCAACAAATTTGGTGATATTTTCCTAATATGGATTGCAACAAATTTGGTGATATTTTCCTAATATGGAGTGCAATGAATCTAAAGATATTTTCCCGATATGGATTGCAACAAATCTGGAGATATTTTTCCGATATAGAATGCAACAAATGAAGAAAATTTGAAAATATTTTCCAATTTTAATTGCATGATAGTTAAAGCTTTGTATTTCCTAAGTGTGAATTTACTATTTGTAATTTCCTAAGCTAAGTTAGTACAAATAGGAAGCTATGTAATTCAGAATTCAATAGTTGCTGAATATACTTGGAAATTGAGTATTTCTTCTTCAAAGTGTAAGAATTTTATCTTTTTTTACTTTTATGAAATCTTGCTGTGTCATTCTTTGTTATAATATTGGTGATTCAAATTCATAAAAGCCTTTAATGCTTCAACTCAGGTTTGTTGTTATATGGATTGGTTAACTTGTATTCATGATTGGACAAGTGGTCTAAATAGCAGGTCGCGTTCCTTATAACATTGGTTGGCTTCTTCCATTTGTTAGGTCACTGAACCATCTAAACATAAAGCTTATCACTCCTAGTTCCCTTCCTTGATTCTGGAGTCTGGTGCTTATCCTTTTTTTTCTCTGTTTTGATTTTCTTGAACAACCTATGCTGTGAAGATCAAGCCACCTTTCCTGATTTCCCATTAAAGAATGTATGATGGCAAAACCAAAAGTTAAGGTTAACCCATTGCACATTCTTTCAATAAAAGTGGATTGAGAGAACAATAGAAACATTATGTATTAAAATTATCATAATCAATATGAATTCCAATTTGTTACTTATTTTTCTCCACTTTAATTATAAAAGTATATTAGATACTTTAGCAATGAAAATGGTTGATTGTTGAATAGATATTAAGAGAATATTAGAAAGTGAGATGTTTGAAGTGTGTCATATGGAAAGATAGAGCAAAAATTTATAGGAAAATAATGGATATTGGTTATTGAATAAAATTGACATCTTATGCATCTATGGTATCTAATGAGACTTTTAAAATATCTTTTAGATGATGATTATTAACTAAATCCAAAGTTCTATGCATCTACGGTTTCCAATATGACTTTTGAAATGCTTTTAAATTATAGTTATTAAATACAATTGATGTACATCCATTGAAATTGAATTGTGATATCTTAGAGAGACTTTTGATATGTCTTTTAGACAACAATTAAGTGAAAAAAAAACTAACATTTGAAGTTTCTGTACAAGGTTTAGACATCAATTATTTTATAATTAATGTAGTAAGTTTCCCATTGTCAATATATACTTCAATCATATTCTTGTTTGTTATTTTAAGTTTTCACATAATTTTAAGAATACTATTTCATAAATGTCAACACTAATGTAAATGGGTATCGATCGATTGACCTAAATTAGCATTTTTGTAGTAATGTTAATACAAACTAATGCACTATATGACATTTAAGATATGAAAGAACATTCATTTTCAATGGCAGTTTATGAACAACATCTCATGTATACGTATGCCAATTATTATTACTTTTAATGTTGATTATAAAATCGATGTTTAATTTAAATTATTCAACAATATCTAGGAATGAAACATGTCGCTTTTCTTGTAGAAAAAACCAAAATCATTACTATTCTTCATGTCATTTAAGAACTGACATTGAATAGATTGGATATACAATGATGCCCATATACATCGATGAATGACTGACATCAAATAAGTTTAAAAAACTAATGTCATATGGCAACCTCTATTGTAATGATCAACATTGTTTGGTCTAGTTGGATATTAGTTGGACCCCTTGTCCTCATGATTGGCTTAAAGTCAATATTGATAGAGTCTTTAAGCTTAACGAATTTTGTAATAGGGAGGATAAATGGCTAAGTAGTTTTTATTGCAATTTGGATATTTGCTCCTCTCTTGCTGTAGAATTTTGGGGGGCCTTTCATGTTTAGCTTAACAGCTTGGATTTAAATAAGTTATTCTAGAATCAAACTCTAAATTGTTAATGGATCTTTTAAACAATGAGATATCTTCAACTATGAAAGATCAAGCACTCATTTTTAAATGCAAAAGAATCTTGAATCAACGTTGGATGATTAGTATTATTCATTTATTAAAAAGGAAATAAATGTGTAAATTTGTTAGCTTTAAACAGTTTAGCGCATGAGTTAGGTTAAATGTTATACCCTAAAAATTAAATTTCATAAATTTCAATACTTGTGGATAATTAAAATTTTATAAATTTCAATATGTAGGATTATTCATTTTTATTTAGTTAAAATTTAATTTTAAAAAATTTTAGAATATTAAAATAATATTGATGAAAATATTTGAAAGGCATTTATTTTTATATAACTATTATTCTAAGGAATTTCTCATATATTAAAAATAATTATAATTTTAGTGAGATTGAATGTGAGAAATTATGAAGTATTTGTTGGTATTTAATAATAATTTATTTTCAAAAATTGAGAAAGAATTGAAAGTAATTAAATTGAGAAATTATAAAGTTAGTTTTATAATTATAAATTGTTTAAATTAGATTAATGGCTAGGAAGATATTGATTTTAAAACATAAAGCTGGGATTTAATTAAAAAAAAAGTGAGCCTACGTTGAGGTGAGAAGCATTAGAATAAAACCCCAGTTGCCCTTTTAATTTTTTTAGACAACTCTCGGTTTCCGTGCACAACCTCTTATTTTTTTTAGCTGTTGTCCTCCCTTTTTTTTTTCTCTATTTCCGTGTCTAGCTGTAGCTGTTGTTTTTCTTCGAATTTCGGGCTCCTTTCTTTTTACATGTATAACTGCCTTTTTTTGTCTCTTTTCATGAGGTACAACAACACACTTTTTCCTTTTTTTTCCCAGCTCTCTTTGGCTTTGTTTGGATGGGAGAGAAGTGGGAGGAGAAAGAAGTTAGGAGAGAAAGAAGTTGAGGGAGAGAGAAGTGGGAGGAAAGAAGTATTTCTTTTGTATTATTTGGAAAGGGAGAAGTTAGAAGAGAAAGAAATTAGAAGAGAAGTGATTTCTTTTGTTTGGAAAGGGAGAAATTAGGAGAGAAAGAAGTTGTATTTTTGTAAAATAACTTTTGTACCCTTACATAATATATGAACTCAAGTGTATACTTTAAATTTTGTATTCTTAAAAAATATAATTTTAATTATTAAATTAAATACCATATTAACAATAAATCTAATAATTAACAGATTTTAATTTAATAGTTATAAACAAATGATAAATTAATAATAAGTTTAATTTTGATAAAATATCTTAATCTAATTATCAAAAATCAAATACAAATACATATTTAAGTAACTATGTAAAAATTTGTATATTTATTTAAAAATTTATATAATTTTTTAAATTAATCCTATTCTTTTAAAATTATCTCAAATAATTATTATTTACTCATTTAATACCTATATAAAAAAAATTTCATTTAAAATAAATTAAAAATAAGATGCAGTAATAATTAATTTTTTATAATTATATAATTTTCCTTATAAATTTAGAATTTATAATAGGATATATATTGAAAAAAAAATTTAATTTTTATAATTATATAATTTTCCTTATCAGCAACGGCGCCTTCTTCTTCCCCACAACCGAAAATCTCCAGATCGAAGGCCATGGACAACAGAACAACAGCAGAGACAGAAACAAAAACAAAGGGCAACAGAGACAGAAACAAAACAGAACAACAGCAGAGAGATGGGCAGCAGAGACAGAAATAAAAACAGAACAACAGCCAGACCGAATGTGCAATGTAGAAAGAAAGAACAAACGGCAACGCGTGAAAAAGCAAAATTTTTGCCCCAACTTCTCCTGACTTCTCTCCATTTTTGGAGAGAAGTTTGGTGGTGGGACCCACCGTCCTTTTTAGTCCCGAATTTCTCTTCTCTCCAACTTCTCTCCCAGTTCCAAACGGGCGAAGTTCACTTCACCTACCCCCAACTTCTTCCTCCCCACTTCTTTCCCCCCCTACTTCTGCTGTTCCAAACGCAGCCTTTCTGCCCTTCATCTGCAGTTCTAGCTCTCTCTAGCGTCTTCCTCTCTCTCTTTCTCTTTTGTACCGCTCTCTCTCCTCTGCTCCCCATTCTTCCTTCTTTTCTAGCGCCAACCTCGACTCCTACGGCCAACGACTCCGCTACTACCGTTCTGATCACTGTCGTCTTCCTCCAACTGGGTGTGCGCGAGGGGGCGTCTATCGGAAGAAGACGGTATAGCACGGGTAGCTCGCCTTACCCTCCCAACTTCCGGTTGCCGACCACCGTGGGCCTCCTTTACTTGCAGTTATTTGTCGTTGTAGCTGGCTGCGGGAGAGGAAGCTGCGAAACAAGACATTGGACCCGTGGTTACTACTGTTTTCCTTTGAATCGCCGGAGATGGGGTCGACTCTGGCGCCGGTGAGCTTCCGGCGGCCCCTTAGGAGGTAGTATAACACTTTTTCACAATTAATCTTTCAAATTTTTGCTGTTCGGGAGCTGATTGAAGATAAACTCATATGTGTGATATATATGACAGTTTTCATGGAATAGAAAGTAGTGTTTATGATATAGAATGTTAAATCAACTTTATTAAATTATACGTGGAGCACTATATTCTATTGTTTTGAAAGATTTATGTATGACTTTGAAAGAAGAATATGTATGGGTATTTTGAATATACATTGATTATATTTGTAGTAAACCAGGTTCGAGGTGAATTCAAATATACAATGATGATTTTTTAAAAATAAGAGTTTTACCATAAAACATATTGAGACAAAATACTAAAGTCTTCTTAAAGTATTATGTTCCAATATCATAAGGATTTGGACATAGTTGGTAAATTTTCATTTTTAACATTTTATCTAGACAAGTGAGAAAGTATTGATTTAATAGAAAGAGTGGTAGTGTATTGATTAGTGAGAGTTCAAAATGCTCGATGTAAAAGGGATAGAGGGTATTGTATGAATTGTGAGTTGAAAGGTTAGATAAAAATATGAGTCTAGCACAAAGTTAATTGATTTTACATAATTGGAACAATTTATATAAGTATGCTTAGCTTAATGAAGTTTAATGTAAACTATATATATACATATATATATTCATTCTGAGGAGCTTGAGGATTATCAAGGTTATAAAGATATTGTGCCATGGAGTGTCAAAATAGTTTATGGAGAACATATTCAATTTATTAAATTCTAATATTTATATTTAAACTAAATGGATTCAAGAAATCAATATTTAAGGACATATAATCTTATAAATGAATATTTGGAGATGAAGGAAATAGATAATCCCAAAGGAGTAAGTGAAATAAAATGGATCTATTATCTCTGTATGACTTTCAGTTGATAGTTTCTAAATGATGGCATCATTAATTTGAAGATATTAACTTCAATTGTTACTATATTAAGGTATGAAATTAGAATTAAAATAATTGGAATGTGAATAAGTAATATTTAAATAATTATAAATTATTCCTATAATTTGTGAATAAGAGGAAAAGGTAAAAAGATGATTGTTGATGCTTTGAAGCTTTCAAGGGTAGATTGATGTTATTTGATAAGTATATATCTCACTACTGTTTTATTTTAATAAAAAGATGATTTAGATATTATGAATTGTATTCTTCTTATTGATAGTATATATTTTATATTCACATTCATGTCTATATATTTATACATAAACTTAACTTTTCAATCTAAGAGTAATTAATTATTAAGTGATTGCTAATTGATTAGAGTACGCAACGAAAATACAATATTGTTATTAGTTATTAATTAATTGATTGTGAAAAAGTCATGATAGATCATATTGTAGATGTATTATATTCTTTGATTATCGTGATTGTTAAATAGTTATTTATGTGGATTTGTATTAAATTTGATTATATAAATAGAGGGAAGTTATAACAAATTTATTGCATTGTGAATTAAGCCTTTTGAGGTATTGGAAAGTGGTGAACTATGCTAGAGTAATAATATTGAATATTGCAATCTATAATGAAGGAATGATATGAAAGTCGAATGGAAAATTCCTAGTAAATTATGTGAGATGGATATAGTATTGATTCGAGAGCGGGATGAGAGATTCTCAACAACTAATTGAGAAATACATAGATTTGATTTTGAAATTAAAAGACAGTTACATATATGTTCATTATAAATTAGAACTATGTCTATGATTGGATGTTATTATTTGATTTGACTGGTTATGATTGACTTCTCTGATAATGTGATTGTAATGATTTGTTTGCATTTGAATCTTAATGGCTGTTTGGTGAGTATGATGCTTACTTGAAATAAGTAGTATATGATTTTGAATTTGGATAGAAAGTTGAAAATACTATGATTGTGCTGTGAGAAACAAAGTTTAAGTTATGTGTCAGTGAACTTTTATTTCAGAATATGGTCACACAAATTTTAGAAATTTAGGAAATCGGTTTGCCCATGTTTACTTATTTAGTATATGATTATCTTGTGATTATTATATATAAAGTTGATTACTTGTAAATAAGGGTAGATATATACTTACTGAATCCACATAACTCACTTTTTTTAATTCTAATGTTTATAGGCTAAAATAAGTACCTTCAAGTTTTGTTATACCTATGGAAGATCAAAGCCGCCTTACAAAGAGATTTGACAGTTGGAATCCCACTATGAGTTGGGATTAGTTTTTAAAAAATAAAAATGTTATTGATTCATCAATTGAAGTATTGAATTAGTTATGTGTATGAGCTTGAGACTTTTATATTGTCGTGTATATGACACTATCACATCTGGAAATTAAACAAGTATTAAATTATAGGGTGTGTGGTCTTTGCAAACTGTTTAAAAATAGAGAAGATTTTATCTATTTTTTTACTAAAATTCAAAGTGAAATTTTAAATCTCCCTGTAATTTGGATATTCTCGTTAGATAGAAAAAGTGAAAAATAATTAAAGGTTGTAAAAATTTGTAATAAAATCCACGCTAATTACGATTAAGAAAGATTGTGACATTAAGTGTACAAGATAATCCCTAATGGATTTGGTCTTTTGTTGCTAGTGATGTTTTTGGGATTTCTATGCCTCATTTAGTCGGTGTATAGTTTCTTTTTCTTTGTTAAGTTTAGGTCCTATTTTATTACTTAAAAAGGAAAAAATTATGAATGGTACTAGAGACAATCTCAAAAGACATTCCTAAAATATTCTCTCTCATATAAAATCAGGCTCGTATTTTATTTTGGTCAGACCACCTCATGTGAAAGAAAGCCCTTCAAAATTTCTTTTGCAAAATAACTTCATCATTTTCCAAAAATTATGAATTTTATGTTTATGCGACCTTTATTACTTTTGCATTAGTACCAAAATCATAATTCGGGTAATAATTTAGTATATGTACTTAAAAAATTTGCATTACTACATACTTTTGTAATTTTTATAAAACAATCACATACATATGTAAATTTTTATCAAAAATTGTAACTTCTACATAAAAATAAAAAGATTTTTTTAATAGAAGTTGATGTATTTTTCTTGATAGAGTTAATTTTGTTTTCATATTTATAACATGCATAATTTGTATAAATAATTTATAATTTTTAAAATAAATTACAAAATTTTATATTGAAATTTGTAACTTCCACATTAAAATCTTTGTAAAACTTCCAAAATTTCCTCTGTACATGATGAAACATCACCTACTTTTATTTAACTAAAAATGTCATCGAATAATCTCCTCCAACCATCATCCACAACTTAAACACATCATTATAGCACATTAACAACCTCGACAAATTCAAACCCCACATGGAACTAAATCTTTTTAAAAGGAAATTAACAAAATAATAATAATAAGCAGTACAGCAAATTATTATTCGAATCAAAACTAGAACGTCTTCATGTTGTCTATAATCCCGCTTGTCTAAATCACGGGCACACTTGAAAAAGTGCAATGCCTTAGAAAAAGAAATTAAAAATAGAGGGAGGAAGGAGGTGAAATAGACAAAGCACTCAGTTTCTCAAATTGTTGGCCCTTTCCATTTGCCTCTGCAACCAAGAGGAAAATGAGGCTGTGGCAAAGGGCCGCTGGAGCAATCAAGGACAGGAACAGCATTTGGATCGCCAAGCTCTCCCGTCGGACTGCCCTCCGGAATCCGGATCTCGAGGCGGTAATCGTCAAGGCGACAAGTCACGACGAGTCCTTCATTGACACCAAGAACGTTCAAAGAGTTTTCCAATGGATACGCACCTCACCATTATACCTAAAGCCTCTTATATGGGCTCTGTCTGTGCGCATGCAAAAAACACACAACTGGGCAGTGGCTCTCAAAGGCTTAATGCTCATGCATGGCGTTCTTTGTTGCCAAATCCCAACAGTGCAAAAAGTTGGGAGGCTGCCGTTTGATCTGTCAAACTTCTATGACTCGCATTTAAATCAAGGAAAGGTCTGGGGTTTTAATGCGTTCATTCATGATTATTTTGTGTATTTGGACCAAAAATCGGCGTATATGGCTTCGGAGGCCAAGAAAAAGAGCAAGAAAATCAAAGAAACCGAGGAAACAATGATGCGGGAGTTGGAGAGATTGATGAAATTGCAGAATCTGATTGATATGCTTCTTGAAATTAAGCCGCGGAGTGCGCATATGAATGTCAATTTGATTCTTGAAGCAATGGATTGCATTGTCGTTGAGGTTTTTGATATGTACGGTGAATTTTGCAAAGGAATTGCTGATGTGCTTGTGAGGATTTACGACATGGGAGGAAAATTAGAGGCAAGAAGTGCATCCAAGATTTTGCGCAAGGCCACCAAACAAGGCAATGCTCTTTCGAATTACTTCAAGTTTTGCAAGGAAGTCGGAGTTCTTAATGCGTTTCAATGCCCTAAAATTGAGAGCATTCCAGAAGCAGATCTCCAAGACTTGGAGAGAATAATCAACAATGGGTTTTCTGAGGAGAAAAGCTCGTTAGATTATGAAGCGGCCATTGTGTTGAGAAACGGTGCCAAAATTGCCACCATTTCTGAGCAGAAAGGTAATCTGAAGACGGTGATTACTGACAAGTGGGAGGTTTTTGATGATGATGACTTTGATATATTTCGTGATTTTAGAGATTTAGCAAAATCCAATCCTTTCGAGGAATCATATGCCTCCATACCTTATCTATCCAATTATAATCAAGTGCTCCCAGACTTGATTACTATATAGAATTGATATATGTGTGGTGATTCTCTTTTGATGCAATATATTATGGCATAACTCCATTCAGGAACCTGTGGGTCAAGAAGGATCAACATGTAAGAAAAATGATGGAGAGAAGTTCAAGTTGTTGATTGCACCCTTTTGATATATACCGTTAGAAAAAATATGTGATTTCTTCATTTTGCACTAGGAGAGTCTCCAAATGTAAAATCTGTTGTTCCGATATACATTGAAGCTATTGTTGCAGTAAATGTAACCAATTATTTTAATACATGTTTTATTTAAACCGTTTACGTTGGAATCAGAAAATTTGCAGACAAGTGCAAACAAATGAAACAAAATTCCAAAAAACAGTGCAACAACAATAATGCAATTACAATAGCTATCGTAATCCACAATTTGAGATTATAATTTTCCTTCAAATTTTTTGTGCGTTTTTCCTGGTATCCACAATAGACATAAAGAAAGATCTCTCTTGGCACTGGCTAAAGTAAGTCCATACTCTCTTTTATTGGCCAAAAAATGTATATAAAAACGAAAATTTGTCCAAAGAAGATTTACCTTTCAGGCTCCAAACAACCGTCTCAAACACATATGATAAAGAGCCAAGCCCTCAATGTTATCTAGGTCGGACATGTGTTTAGATTCAGCTAGAATCGAGCGGTGGAATCGGGTGAAAGGAGGAGCAAGCCCTATCTTAGTAAAAAATGCTCCATAAATCATCACAAAAGAAATTAGTTTGTAGCTGCAAGATCGTTTTGTTGTCTTGCGCAGCAATGTAATAATCAAGTGATCAAAAGCATTAGGAAAATGATCATCACAGAGATCATCAAGAAATTTCTAGTCCTTCCACTTAACTGAAGCAACCTTTGTCCACACCTTAGCATTTATCCAGCTAAATTCATAATAAGCGTGCATCAAACCTGCACAATCAACACCATTTTCTCCTCAAGAAAAATCTATCATTATGACGATTAAAGGATTGGAAGGAAATAAAATGTAGCACAAACGCGCTCGAATATTGGGATTAAAGGCTAGCAAATCATCACACGAATCTAAGTCTGAAGAAAGGTCAATATGGGAAGGTCCACCAAACATCAAACAGAAGGCTCAAAAAGGAACAATCAACTACCTTAAAAAGAGAAACATGAAAACAAAGCGAAGGGTCAAAAAAGAATATCAAAGTCAAAGAAGGCTAAATAAGAAATGTAGCAACAAGGAGAAAAAGGCATAAGCGACTATGACATTAGGAAACCAAAAAATAAAACAGCAACGGTGACTCCAAAAAATCTTGAGAAAAGCCATAAAAGAACCAAGAAAATTCGCGCAGAACCAAGAAAACATTTAAGCAAGTTTGCAATAAGGTAATAGCAAAAAAAATAGACAAAATGAGTAAAGAAGTACCTATGCAAAGCAAAAGAAAGTTTCATCACAAGAGCTTTTAGAGAACAATCCAGGAAAATTGATGAAATGAAGAGGTAACTCCCAGAATCTAAGAAACAAAGAACTTTTGTAGATCCAAGTTCTATTTGTGATCAATAATAGAGAACAAGTAGAGAACAAGCTAGAAGAATGGTGGGGATTGATCTCAAAAATCAAAGTGCTATCAAATCATGACAACAGTTAGCCATATCGAAAACCTCAAATGGCATAAAAAACCCAATAGGTAGAAAGGGGGCAATTGATGGCAACTCTTCGCTCAAACAATATCCCACCCAACCAGATGTTTAACCATTAAAAGATTTATGCTCGGCCCAGACAAATAGCTCGAAGATCCTCGTATCATTTGCACGAATAAGCTAAAGCCACTTAGATAAAGTAGCAATGTCTGCGCATATATCAAATCACAAGGAAAGCATTCTCTAACTATTAATACATGTGTGCAATGCTAAATGGGCACTTGTCACACTAAATACCCCCTTAGAATCCTCATAAGATCCCACTTTTACATTTAATATGACCCTTTGTAAATTATAAATAGGAAGGAAATTACTTCGATAAGGAGTTTAGAAAATATCAATATGCTCTAATTTGTAATATCAATCTTAATTATATACAAAAAATTAATAATAATAATAGATTATAAAATTTATTTAGTAAAAATCAATTCAGGACTAGGATTAATAATCATATTATAACAATTTTGACTTGATAAAAAAGTAATTCAATTTGATATTAAGCCAATATATAATTTTTAGATATTAACTTAATTTGACAAGATTGAATTAACTCATTTTGATAGTTATAACTATCATACAATTCCACAAATTCAATAAAACAAGAGATGTAGAGTTTGTTTATTTATTGTTTTAAAAATAATTTTTTATTTTTTTATTTTTAAAAATAGAAGTTTTTATTTGGCAAATTATTTTCAAGATTCTATTTTTAAAAGTTGTTCTTGAAAATCTTGTTTTAAATAGAAAAATATGAACAAGTTTTGAATGTTTATCTATTTTTTGTTCTTGATGGTAATATTGTAATTAAATATAACTTTTACTTATTTACTTCACTGAACATCATCTATGCATTATTTTTATTGAATTTGAAAATAATTTTTTTAAAATAGTTTTTAAAAACAACTTATAAGAATAATTTTTTAAAAATAAAAAATAAAAATATATTCAAATAAATCTATGATGCCTTAACCTTGCACAAATTTACCATTTCCAAAAAATAGTTTTCAATAATTTTAGAGTTGAAGTTTTGTTCAACAGATTTGTGTGCTTTAGTAATTTATCAAACTCAATATTCAAAAGTTTATTTGAATAAAAACTTGGTAAGCATATCTCCTCAAATTTGGTTTGCCATTGTTATGGTTATAATTTAATTTTTTTGTAAATGCATTCTATTTTTTATCAAACTATTTTAATCATCAAGTTTACCATGTATTATTTACAAAGTTGACTTATCATAGAAGAACGGAAAATCCCTTCTAAAGGGAGCATTATCACATATTGAATTCATATCATATTAAAAGTTAATAATAATTTAATTAAGCTCAATCAGAATCCGATCTAAACAATAATTATGTCATATCGATTAACTTATTTAATAAGCTTGTTGGAATAAATCAATTCATATAATTTATTTAATAATTTTAAATAATGATTTTTATTTTATAAATTTATTTATCCATAAAAAGAATGTTTGTCATTTGGGGTAGTATTTCCCACAAATTTCCCATGGTTTTCCCATTGTTTTCATAGTTTCCCAAGGATTGAAAAATCCATGGGAACGGAGTATGGGAAAGTCTTTCCCATGGTAATTTCCTATGGTATTCTTGCGGAATTTTCCATAGTAATTTCACATAGATTTCATGTAATATTGCATGTAGATTTTACCATAGTCATTTTATCTATAAGTATAAATTTAAAAAATATAATTAAAATTTTATCCAAGAGAAATTTGTGGGAAATATTTTATCACACAATTATTTTCTAAAGAAATTTGTTATAGTTACCAAAGGAAAGTAAGTTTTGAAAATATAATCAAATTCATGTGAAAAATTTTCCCATAGTTTTAAACATGTGAGAGTTGTGGGAAATTAATATTGTTACAAAAAATAAATAATTTTTGAAAAAATTGGTGAATTCAAAGTTCATAAGTTATTCTTGAACAAAATTGAATGAATGTCTAATATTCCAAATTCAAATTTCATTAATCAATCTAATAATATTCAAATCTAAATAATAATAGATCCTACATAAAGTAAACGTCAAATTTAAATATCAAATCATTAATGCAAAAATGATATAATTAAAATGAAACAACTAATAAATGTGATGTGATCCTATAGGAGGCAACCATAAAGAATTAATAAGAAAATCAAGGAGGAGCTTCAGGGGTCAATTCAAAAAGTTTGGATGTTTGAAAAAAAGAGCTTGAAACTTAGAAAAGGCCTTATAATCAACCCATAGTGATGTGATTCTAAAGGAAGTCAATAATAAGGAAGTGCGTTTGGAGGAAATTGTTTAAGCGAATTTGAATTATGCTACATTACTATATTAGCGCCACATCACCACCATGCCATCGAGAAGGTGGAGCCATATTAGCACCACATTGACCATAATTCACTTCACTGCCATATTATTAAGGAGATAGTACCACATCATCCATAATCCTTGTTGATGCCATTTTAGCCCATTTTATTATTATTTTTGCATTTTGAACTTTAAATTAGCATTTGGGCCATTAATTTGTATTTATTTTGTATTGGATCATCTTAGAGTATTTTAGGCCTATTTGATATTATTTTTCAACTAAGGTCTTAAATTGTTATTGAAGGAGGTTTATTCCTTACTAAATCAGACTAGGACTTTCGACAATATTGCAATCTGATTGCATTAAGGGTTTTCTCTCTAAATTCTTGAAAGAACTTGAAGACTCATTAAAGGAGATCTAACCTTTATGCTGTCAATTTCATCTCTTATTGCTTCCAATCTCTTCCTCTTTTTTAAAGCATAGCAAGAATATACTTCTATTTCTTTGATTATAGTTGAATTAGGATAAATCTAGCTAGGGTTCACATTATTTAGTGTCAAAGCAAGGTTCCTAAATTTAGGTTTATTTTTTTTTCAATTTTCTAGTTACTATTCATCCTACCATTCATGCACTGTTGATCATACTATTCATGCTACTATTCACTAATTTATATCATAATTCTTCATTTCTACATTGTTTTGATTTTATTTTTGAATCTATTTCATTTATGATTTGGCTATTGTTAAATTCATGTCTTTGATTAATCTTTATGTCAAATTTGAATTATTCTTTACTTTTGCCCTCCATGTGTTTAATAAGTTGTTTAAGTCAATTATAAGTGCAAATTTATTTTGATACTTGGTCACCTTCTAGTGGTGAATGAAAGGTGCATTAAATATGTTTGTTAAAAGTTCAAAGTGAAGAACTTTAACTTGTAATAACCAATTGCTATATTTTAATAATACAACATCAAAGTGCTATAATTGAATATAGTAATGAATTAAAACAAAGTAGAGAGCACCTAATTTAAATTATGTGAAATACTTTTACAAGTAATACAACAAGTGTTAAACTATTGTTAGAATTGAATTCAAAGCAAGTGCTAAATTGTTATATGCAAGTAAAGAACAAAATCAGGAAAAGAAGAAAAAATAACAAGAAACAAAAGACAAAAGCCAAGTAAGTGAACCAAAAGTGTAGTTGAAAATAAGCAAAAATGGAAAAAATCAAAAGCAAGAAAGAACAAAAGAAAGCCAAAAGGCTAAAAAGACTAGAAGTGGTGAATTGCTGAAGATAAAGTGAAACAAAATGAAAAGAAAAGAAGTTATTTACTTTTAATTATTATTGGTTCTTGGAATGCTTTAATCATCTTTGAACTTCTCATCTTGCCATTAATTGTTTATTGTCTCTTTCAATTATTTGAGTTCTTAAATTAGCACTTCTTATTACTTTGTATTATTGCTTTTTATTATTTTATGTCCATAAGTATTTTTCCCCCTTCTTAGAGTCCAATTGGATTAATTCTAAGCTACTATGATGTTGTTCTACTATCGTCTTGTGTTATCATTCAATTAGAGATAGTGATAGTCACAATTATTGGATTTCTACTAGTTGTGTCATTTAGTTCCAAAAGAAACACAAGAAAGGAAAAGAAATGAGTGGGAAAAAGCAAAAGTATGTGAGCACATTTGAGGGTGAAAGCCTAAATTAGAGTGTAAACATAAGTATAAGTGCTACTAAATCAAGTGAGAAGTGTGCTCTTATGAGGATATTTCTTTTTTTATCTAACCTTTCTTGCAAGTTTAAACATTAAGGATATCAGTATGAAGTGATAACTATACTTACCAAACTAAGAATCTAGATTTCACTATGAGAGCTTTGTTTCAACGCTTTGAAAGATTGAATGTGCAAATTACTGGTATGAATGAAAGGATTGGAGGGATAGAAGGAGAAAGAAGACAAAATGAAAGTCATATGGAAGATAAAGGAGTTGAAAATATTAAGGGAGGTGGTGAGAGATTAGATGACTTAAATAAGGGGAAAGAAGAAGAGGTGAATGGAGACATATTAGAAGAGAAGGAGATAGGCAAAGAGTAAGAGTAGATACCAATCTTAATAGCATTAAGATGAAAATCCTATCATTCGAAAGAAGAAATGATCTAAAAGCTTACTTTAAGTAGAAAAAGAAGATGAAATTGATTTTTGATTGCCATAATTATTCAGAAGAAAAGAAAGTGAAGCTTGCTATCAGGAAATTCTTCAATCATGCCATTACTTGGTGGGATAGATTGACTATAGCTGTAAGGAGAGACTGTGAAAGACCCATTAGAACTTAGGAAGACTTGAAGTTCATCGTAAAAAAAAGATTTGTCCCTAACTATTACCAAAAGGATTTGCACCAAAAATTATAAAGTCTCATCTAAAGGGCCAAGAGTGTTGAAGATTATCACAAGGAGATGGAAAACACTATAACTAGATCTAATGTGGAGAAAGGTCAAGAAGTAACTATAGCTAGATTTCTCCATGGATTGAAGAGAAACATTAGTAATGTGGTGGAGTTACAATACTATACAACTTTGGAAGAGATGGTACACTTGGCTATGAAAGTGGAAAGGAAACTCAAAAAGAGGAGCTCATCCAAATATATCTCACAATCAAGCTTTTAATAGAGGTAATAAGACAAGAAGAGTAATAAAAGGGAAGAAAGAGGGAATAAATTTAAATCTGATTTCTCTTCAAAATTAAAACTTGAGTCTTCTTAGGGCAAAAAAAAAAAGTTAAGGAGACTAAGAAATATTCCAACATCAAGTGTTTTAAATGCTTAGGAAGAGGACATATTGCTATCAGTTGTCTAAACAAAAGGCTTATGGTAATCAAATATGATGGAGAATAGGATTCTATAAGTAAAAAAGAACAAGCTACTTCATCTGATGAAGATAGTGTAAATAGTGAGAAGCTTTTTGATAAAGATACATTGTGAGCACGAGAGCCTTAAATGTATAAATTAAAGAGGAGAGTGGAAATTAAAGAGAAAACCTTTTCTATACAAGGTGTAGCATCCAAAGGAAGGCTTGCTAAGTTATTATTAATAGTAAGAGTTGTGCTAATGTGGCTAGCACTACCTTGGTAGACAAGTTTCTCTATAACATCTTACCCCTTACAAACCATAAGTTTGAATGAAAATGGGGAGTTGAAAATGAATAAAAAGTGCTAGTTTCTTTCTTTATTAGGAAGTACCATGATGAGATTTCTTATAATGTGATTCCCATGCATGCTTACCATCTTTTGCTTGGGAGACTATCATAATTTGATAGACAAGTTATTCATGATGATGTTCTTAACAAAAATAAACTTATCAAGGATAGAAAGAAGTTTTTTCTTAGGCTTTAACTTTAAAAGAAGTTTATAAAGATCAAATAATGATGCGAAAGAAAAGAAAAGAGGAAAAAAAAGAATAAGAGAGTAAAGTAAAATGAGAAAGATAAAAAGAATAAGAGTGTGAGCAAAAAAGAGAGAGTACTTGTGAAAAAGAAGAGAGAAAATTAGAGTTAAGTGAAAAACAGAAAGAAAAAGAGTTGAGTGAAGAGTTAAGAAAAGGAATAAGAAAATTGAGTGTGATAGCAAAAACAAGTATCGTGAGGAATGCTTTACTTGTTTCTAAGCCAATTATCTTTTACAAAGAAACTTATAAAAATAGTAAGCAAGTTGAATTTGTTTTCTCTTATTCTTTGATTTTCTTTTATAGAAATATCAAGATGTAACTTTAAAAGAAAGCTCCAAAGAAATACTACCTTTGAAAGGAGTAGAACATTAAGTAAACTCTGTCCTTAGAAATTCAACTCAAACTTATGAAGATAGTGTGATTGGAAAACATGCTAAGAAGGAAGAATTCCTTGAAACATATGTTGGTGTGTGTCCTAGAACCAATCATATAGATGATTGAAGTTATACATAATGTATTATGTTTTATTTTAGGCAATTTAATTATTATATATTTTTTTTATAATTTTATTATTATTATGCGCAATTTATAACTTAATATAATTATTATCCTTGGAATAGCTTCGTTATTCCTAAAATGTCCCTAGTCAAGTATTATTACGAGAAGGATAGTAATAATACATCAAAACTAGCATGTATAGTGACTGATGATTACGAATCATGGATATGTAATATCAAGTCAATACATGAGTACATTGCTAGTGAACAATGTACTGGACTGACCCACTATGAGAATATTGCATGGATAGACGTGTCATAAGTTATTCTCATATGATCACAAATACACATAAACCTTTGACCTGAAGTCACTACGGTTTCCTACATGAGGAATTACTCATTTTAATATTATCCTATGTCACCTTTAATCAGGATGACAAGTAGGGGATTGATTGGGTATGTCATAAATCGTGCAGAGGGAAGTGAGTGATGTAGATGGGATTTTGTTACACTTGTATAAAAGAGAAATATCCTTGTACCCCTTGATTGAGTGAGACTTAGAAATACATGGCCATGCTCAATTGAATTAATATGCGATATTAATCATTTATTTTAAGTCTACTCAATATCAAGAAATATAAATTGAACATTGACGAGGATGACACATTCCATGCCTCCAGTTCAATTTGGATATTATTACAAAAAGGGTTATGATGCAAAATGTTGATCATGTATTAGGTGGATGTTGAATCATAGACATTCTTACTACTTGAGTGGCAGTGATGTATTGCTAGATACCGCTTACTGTCTATAGTTCAATAATGAGTCATTGTCAACGTAGTAAAAACCTACAAGGTCACATAAAAGGAGTAAGAATAAGATAATAATTAATTGGACTTTAATTATATTAATATCCAATTAATTGGACTTATTTTCATGCATATATATATTATTAAGAATAATAAATTCACGTAATATATATATTATGTGATATTATTTGATATTAAAGTAATGTCAAATAATTACGTTATCAGATATTAGATAAATATATTATGAGATAATATTATTTTGATGTTTGATAACTATATGCAATTATTTAATATTAAGATATTTATATTATGAGATAATATTATCTAATGTTAGATAATTAATAGATAAGTTATATCTCTCCTCATTATCTCTAGGATAAGGATAAAATGAGTTGTTAAGTGTGATTAGGATTTTGGAAGCATTATCCTAGTAGGACTAGAATTGTGGCTTGCCTAAGTTCTATAAAAGGGGGCTTGAGGGCAGCACATTAACAATACACTCAAAGCTTCTATACAAACCCTAAATCACTCAGAAAACATCCAATCCTAATTCTTAGAGAGAGAAACGCATCCTAGCAGATTCGTGGAGGGTGAGAGGTCATTGTTCACTTTGTGTGGATACCGTAGAGATGCTGTACCTTCCGGTCGGTGTTTGATTCATCTGCTCTCAAGTTTTGATCAGTAGAAACACGAGTGCCCAATAGGTAAAACCTTAATCATAGATTTATGCTTTTTGCATGGATCCTAGGTAAAATTTGGATCAAATTTTGAATTTTCGCTGCATATGATAATCTGAATTCCCAACAACATATCCATGTATTATCCAACAATGTAAGCTAGGTAAAGGTAGTGTGGTGGATAATGTGTTAGCTTAAAGGTATACTTCTATCCTTACTTTCCATAATAAATTATTGAATTTTGAGCATAAGGATTCTTTATATACAAAATCATTTACTTTTAAGTGCATTAAGAATTTTTAAGTAAATGATTATGATAGGGCTACCTCTTCACATGATTTTATTATTCTCTACAAGTTGAATTTATTTCCAATGTTGATGTTTGTAAAGAAATGGTCTTTGGAGAAATGTTTAGGCATAATAAAATTTTATGTGAAAGAAATAAATTATTTGTACCTAAAAGTTTTTATAAATGATTTGTTTGTTAGAGAAACTTATGATTGTGATTTGATAATACATTTTACATGAAAAGTTGCCTAGTTCTTTTGTGCTTTCTAGAAGTTCTCTCATAAAAAAAGTTAATTTCATAAAACATTTTGGATTTAAAAAGACTTTAGATAATATGTTGATGTGCTACATGATCCTTATGTGTTTTCTAGGCATGGTTTGATAGGTGGATTTCATCCACTTTGCTTAGGAACAAGGAATGCATGGAAAAACATTTTCAAAATAAAGTGTGGTTTATATGAATGGTTAGTTTTGATACTTAGTTTGTTTATTGCACCAAGTACTCTTATAAACTTATTGAATCATGTTGTGCATATTTCCTTTAATAAATGCACTTTGGTTTATTTAGATAAGATTCTTGTTATAAGTATGTGTAATTTTGGTTATAAGTTTTTTGTGAGTTTCTATTGCTTTCATGTTTTGAGCATTTCTAAGAACAAATTTATTGCTTGTTTAAATTGTTTTGATATGCTTAAAGGTTAGATTTTGCTATTGCTTAAGGATTTAAAGCATTGGAAAGATTGTTTACCATATCTTGTTGAAATTCTTGTGTATGTCAAAGTTCTAGATGAGCATTTTGAATCTTTGAAATGTGTTTACAAAATTTTGAGGAATGAAAAGTTGCATAATAGTTTTGAAGAAATTTCATTATGCATGAGAAGTGTTATATATTTGAGACATGTTATGTGTGGCAATGCAATAGAAGTGATTAAAAGAAAAGGCAATTAAATAATGGGTGCTATCTAAGTTTGTTACTGAAATTGAGAGGTTTCATGGTTTAATTAACTTTTATAGAAGTTTATAAAGAATGATGTTCTATGTTCTTTCATTGAAAGACATGTTACTATTGATAATTTTACATGCTTGCATGAGATTGTTGACTTTTATTTTGTATTTGATTCAAGTGGTTGCATATTAACGGTATGAGTGGAGAGGAAGTATTCTGGATCCAAAGAAATCCAACTTACATACAAGTGGAAATAGTTCATTCCAAGTTTCTAAAGAGACAACAATTATATTTCTAGTTTTAATTCTCTTGGTAAGTTTGATATGATTGCTTCTTTTAGCATTTCTAATTTTATTCCTCATAATGTAGGTTTTGAAGGTTCAAGGATGAATCCTTTCAAAGAAAGGGGGATAATTTGATCCTAGAGGAGGCAACCATAGAGAATTAATTAAGAGAATCATGAAAGAGCTTCAAAAGTCAATTCAAAGAGTTTGGATGCTTGAAAAAGAGCTTGGAACTTGGAAAATCTCTACAATTAACCCATGGTGATGTGATTCTAAGAGAGATTAATTATAATGAAGTAAGTTTAGAGGAGATTGTTCAAGTACATTTAAATTATGCTACATAATCACTATATTGGTGCGACATCACCATCACATCATCAAATAGGTGGAGCCACATCAATGCCATATAAGCCATAATTCACATCACCACTTCATTACATCATCAAGGAGATGGCACCACCTTAGTGCCATATCAGCTATAATCCTGGTTAGTCACTTTAGTCTATTTTACTATTATTTTGGTGTTTTAGACTTTAAATTAGCATTTGGGCCATTAATTTATATTTATTTTGTATTAAATTATTTTAAAGCATTTTGGGCCTATTCGGTGTCATTTAAGCCCATTTTTTAATTAAAGTTTTAAAGAGTTATATAAGGAGGTTCATTCCTTACTAAATTAGATTTTGGACTTTTGACATTATTATAATTAGGGTTTCCTCTCAAAGTTCTTGTAAGAACTTGAAGACTTTCAAAGGAAAACTAATGTTGTGGTATCAATTTTATCTCTTACTACTTCCAATCTCTTACTTTTTTTTGAAGCATGGTGAGAACATCCTTCTTTTTCTTTTATTGTAACTGAATTAAGATAGATTAAACAAAGGTTCACATTAAAATGTCCTCTTTTAAATCATCATCTATGTTATTGTGATGCTCACTACCATGCTATTGGTCTCCTCTTTACTGCTATGTAGGATTAGTGGGATCATGGAAAGGTGGTGAAGGGATAGGAATAGGTAAGGTTAATTTGATGTGATCACATAGAGACTTTAGAACTAACTTATATTAACTTAATTGACTTTGCCACTCAGCTTAAAATGTAGCAACTCTATTTTCCATTTCCTACTAAACTTTATTTTCTACTTCTTGCTACCATCGTAACTATAAACTTAAAGATGGTTGACTATTGTTCTCACCATGTATAGCATCACATGCTTGCAATCCAAGCCCATAAATCTTGTCCTTATCACTCCTTTCAACAATGTTTATCCAATCAGATAATTCAAGTGTTGGATTGGCTTATGAATCAACAAATTGGGATTCAATCATCCTTTTTTGAAAATTCTCCTTTAATACCAAACAACTTGAAATGTCAAACATTATCTTATGAAGAAGTATATATATATATATATATATATATATATATATATATATATATATATATATATATATATATATATATACATACATACATACATACATAAGTTTGTTTACCCCCTTTATTAACTTAAGAAGTAACTCTCTTTTGGTGAGTACGACTAAATAACTCAAGTTGAGTAGAAGGTTTTCCAAGATCTTCTTCCTAATGACAAAGATATTATTGAATAATAATACATATTAATATATTTTTAGATAGCAATACATTTAAATGCTTTAAAAGTGGTAATCATCTTACTAATCACCTTTTATGTTTAGTAATTGGAATTCAACTTCCAATATGAAGTGATATCCCACTGCCACTAGTTAAGTTCATTTTATTTTGGGTAGATTCTTTATGAAAGTCTCCACTATCTTAATAATCTATTATTGTCTTCCAAGATGCCTCAAATACCCATCTAGCTTTATGTGAGATTTTCTCACACCTCTTATCATATCCCTAAATGGTCAGCCTTTTTATGCATAAAATTTTTCTTCATTGTTATTTCATTTTGGGGATCTCACCTAAACTTTTCATATAAAGTGCATAAAATTGGTAGTATATCAACTTCAATAGGGGGATTCAAAATTAAGTAATGGAAAGAAATAAAATTTAATACACCATAAAAATTATGTTAACTTAATAGATGAAAAAGATAGTATTAAGTAGTGGAAAAAATAAATTTCATATATTTATTATATTTTTAATAAAGGTTTAGATATATTACATGTAACATGGAGGAAAATTTAACATAATAAGAATATTAATATAAAGAATGTTTAATATTACATAATATTTAATGTTAGGTCTTGAGATTTATTTTCAGTAAAGGATTTCTAGTGATAGCACTTCTGGTCTCAATAGATTTAAGTGAAAAGATTTCATCATTCATAGTTTAGTCTTTCCACTTTTGTACTTTAGTCTATTGCCACATGATCAATCCACAAGCACTCAATCCATTGATTGTTATTAATAAAATAGAATTATAACACTTAATCCCAAGCGAGAAGAGGGGGATTCAAATATTATAATATACTTTTTATTGAAGTATTCTTCTTATTGAAGAGTTCAAATGTTATTATGTATACTATTTAGGTAGATTTGTTTGTCATAGAATTTGATTTAAGCATCAATTACAAGAAACAAGATTAGAAATCTTTGCAAAATGCATATTATCATGTATATGAGCTTTATTGAGATGAAAACATGATGCTACAATGAACAATATGCATCAAAATGGAAACTAACACATTACAACATAAACACACTAGCTACTAAAAACAATACTTAGACTATACCTAGATGTAGTATAAGGTCATTTATATATAAAACAAAGAAAAATGCATGTGTATGTCTTATTAAAATGCATACTGAGATGTTTATTTAAAAATTCTTGACATAACACATGTAGGTCTAGTAACTTTATTTTTGAAAATTTAACAATGCATATAGAATAAAACTACAACATAGACATCCTTTCAAAATCAAAAGTGAGGAAACTCATAATTCTTTCCATATTATACATGTATGCAATGGATAGGTGGAAATTAAAATCTTTGAATGGATAAATGACAATTAACATTATCATCATGGGCAAATAACATCATTGAAAAGAATGCATACCTTGAACATTCTCCACCACATTTCCTTTCTATTTTTATCAATCTTTGACCATTTTATCCAAGCTCCTTTCAAATTTGCTTTCAATAATAGCACATATTTGATGGATAACTTGAGTTGGAAACTTGAATCTATGCATAAAATAAATCATAGAACAAAAAATTCATTCAAATATAACAAATAATTAAATATTAAAAATCAACTAGTATTGAAATTACATTTATTTGTACTCACATGGATCTATCAAGTTTAATCCATTGGTGTGTATATGTTTGGTTAATGGATATTGGACTAGGTACATAGATGAAGCTAATTGCACTTTGTTTGAACCAAATGTCGATAAATGCTACATCTTAGGATATTGTAGTGGTTAGTAATAATTAAAGGGTAGGTATTGATATGTGTCATAATATCCTAGTGTTGGCATAAAAGTTAATTGAGTACCATAATATTAATAGTTTAGTGGCATGCGAGGCTAGCCAAGTCTTGGCACAAGAGGCTAGCTAAGTTAATGTACCAAAAGCTGGCCATGTGGAGGTATAGGAGGCAAGCGAGGTGGAGGTTGAAAAGGCTAGCTCAATATTTCAAATTCTAGAACAAATGGTAAGGACCTCTTTTTTATTATTCCTCATCCTTGTGACTAACTCATTCTAGGACAACCTTCATGATATCTCCCTATTATTTGAAAAGAAGAAACATATATTATTAAAAAGAACAATAATAAGAGACATATATTTTTTAAATAAAATGAAATTCTTATATAAAGATTATTTAGTCAACTTGAACTTCCAAAAACTCATCAAATTATACAAAATTTCCTATGGTAGCAATCAAGATATTGAAAAGACACACAATGAAAACTACATATCGTATGATAGATTTGAAGAAGCACTAGTTTTAAGGAAAAGAATTAATAGAATCAACAACAATACCATTTAGTTTAATTTAGTGTTATTATATTGTCATATAGGAAAAAATGGACCATAAATTAAAGAATAGAATTTGTGGTAGTAAACAAAATAAATCACTAAGAAAATAGTTTAGTTTTATTTGAAAGAACTTGACATTTTGAAGTCTTAAAGCAAATAGACTCCCAAAGTTTGAAATAAAAATTTTCTATGAGGAAACAATCAAAGTCATTTGAAATTTGATAGGATAAAATAGGAAATTTCCAAAAAAGAAGGTACATTTTTTATATAATTATGCACAAATTTTAAATACATAAAAAGATGCAATTTTATCTTTTCCATTTGTAGCAAACATTTTTTTGAAAAAAATTGAATTTTTATTAAAAAAGGTTACAATATTTGATGAAAAAGTTTCAATACGTACTTATATGAAAGTATAGTAAAGTATAACCTAATTTTGAGAAGTTTATTTACATTTTTTAAGATATTACTATGGTTAAGAATAAGATTTCCATAATTTTTTTTTCATTTATTTTGATGAGAACAAGTGAATAAGTATTTGTAAAAATATAATAATTTTATATTTATGTTGAGATGAAAACATATGTGGTATAAAAACTTTAAAGATGATGGAATTGATTTTGAATAATTTATTTTTTTGGATAGTAGTATTGTTTATTGATTTTGAAGTAATTAAGTCTATTTTGATTTTTTATGTTTGAAAACATTATGTAATAATTGATTATACTTGATTTTATAGATCTACAAAAGAAAAAGGAAGAAAGCAAACTTACTTTATAAAGAATAATCGATTCTAAAATGCCTTTAAAATTTTAATTAAACATAATAAAAGCAAACCCTTAAAAAAATCATACATTAGTCCTAAAAACTATTAACTATAAAGCATTGAAATTTATAGAAATTTATAGCAAAATGCATATAGATTATCTAAGAGCCCAACTCTCATCTACAAAGTAAGAACCTATTGATGGTTTTGTTCTTTTACATCAATTTATAAATTTATGTTTAATCCTCTTGCAATAATCTAATATCAAATAATAAACTTCTAAATGATTTGTGAAGACAATATATAATAAAACATCAACATATAAGAAAAACTTTGAAATAGAACATTGGAATTCGAATCCCTTAATTCATGGCAGCCAACAAAATAGATTAACTGGAAAATAATAAATTGAGCAAATAAAGGAGTTTAACAACAGAAAGATAGTAGTAACTAATTTGGAAAATTCTTATTATGAAATTTCAATATCTAAAAGTTTGTCGCACTCATAAGTTTTAGAATTGTGAAGAGTCAGTGGACAAATGAATTAGTTATTACATCATAGCTTTTAAAGGTTCAAAATAAGAGATGATGTTGACAAGCATACCCACATCATTAGAATTCAAATGAATGATATGTCATGAAACTTTTGTAAATTGGAACAACAAACCTATAAATATTTAGGACATAGAAATAAAATAATTACAAATAGGAAGATGAATATGGCAACAAAATACAATATCATTGGTTTCATTAGAAAACAGAGATTGACATTATGATATGGCATAAATACAAAAGAGTTAAAAAGTAGAAAGACAAACTTACAAGAAAGTCAATTTAAGAATATGGGTAAGGTTAGATGGTACCATAAAAAAGGTATTAAAGCTCTAGTATATTTGCTAATTCTTTTGGGATTTCTTCTTTGAAGTTATTGAAATTAAGATGTTTACATAATGATGAGATCTAGATTGTAAATAAAAATAAAAGAATCCCATAAAAGAAAGATAGAAAAAGAAACTTTGAATTGCTAGGAAAGTTAAAGCTACTTCATAGATGTGTTATAATCTTTAGCTTACTAATTTCTGGAGGCATTGCATCCTATAATTTTTTCCACCTTAGATTTCTATAGGAAATTCATATTCAAGGATTAATTAATGCTTGCACCTTTACAATTTAACAATAGATATGAAGATAAAATCATCTTAGTTGCAAGACAAGCTCGGTTCAAAGGGATATAACTTTTATAGTAAAAATTTAAAGGGCATTATCAAAATAAGAAAAGGACTATAATCATGCAGTATTGTAAGATGCTTGAACTGTCCAATTTAAGGAGGAATAGGGCCTATTAACTTGTTATTATGGAGATCCTTACCAAAAGCACATAGTAATGCAATTAATTCATCAAATCTCAAAAAGGAGTGGGGATATGGATGTAGTTCAATGTTACCCATATTATGAATTTAAAGGAACAAAAAAAGAGATAGACTACTAAAAATGAATAGAGTCACTAATATTCCCTTATGGCATGAGAATTTTATTGTTCTAATATGGTTTTATCACACCAATGAAAAAAGAAACCATAATTATTTACAAATATGCATATTGGTAATTTCCATGATATCATATCCTTAATATTCTCTATCTTTCTCTTAGTAAATTGATTTAGAGGTCACAAATAAGTAAACAGAGGATTGTGGCAAATAATTAAACCCCACACACTCTAACAATTATGGCAATATAGCACCTTTATTGGGGTTCTTTGCAAAATTTTCATAAAAAATAAATAAACAATGAAAATAAGACAATAAAATACACACTAAAAAATCACTTGTAAGAAACAAATAGCAAAAAGTAAAGATTTTTGCATCAAAAGTTAGATGTTGAACCTAGTTGAGTTAAGGCCCTTAGTAGAGAATCACATGGAGTAAAGAAAAGTAAAGACAATGAAAATAGAACCAAAAGCAAAAAGTAATGATTTTTGCATTAGAAGTTAAAATATTGAAACTAAAAATTGCTTGTAGAAAGTAAATAGATATATCTAACAGGATGAAGAAGATATACATTTGGCTATGCCCTAAAAATAAGATAATGAATACACACTGATAAATCGCTTGTAAGAAGTAAATAGAAAAAAGTAAAGATTTATGCATCAAAAGTTAGAATGTTGAACCTAGTTAATTTAAGGCCTAGGTATAGAATCACATGAAGTAAAGAAAAGTAAAGAAAATGAAAATGGAACTAAAAGCAAAAAGTATTAATTTTTGCATTAAAAGCTAGAATGTTAAAGCTAAAAACTACTTGTAGAAAACAAATAGATATGTCTAACAAGAAAAAAAATATACATTTAGCTATGCCCTGTAATGCTTTTGTAAGAGCAGGAAGAAGACAAAGATGAATACGGTGCTCTAGTACGAATAGGAATGAGACGAAGATTGATTAGTGAAAATGAGTTTGCTAGGTTAGGGTGCTTGTAAAAGAAAATTTAGGAAATTGGTGGAAGAAAGTTTCGAATGAATGAAAGGAAATTTTAAGGAAAGAGAAATATTAAATTAGGGATTCAAAAGTGAGCAAGAAATTTTTCAAGGAGGAATTGAACCAAGAACCCCATGCATGAGAAGAATTTTGCATGCCAACCATTCAATTTTACTTTGCTTGGCATTTTATACAATGTTTTAAATATATATATATATATATATATATATATAGTGTATATGCCATCACATGGCCAATTTATATATAACCATCACATTTAAAATATTTTCTATATTTTACCTACTATATCATCAATTACCTATGTAATTTATTTCACTATCATTGACCTTATCATCAGTAAGATCATTTTCTTCTTTGTCGTCACCAATATGCTCATTATCACTATCATTCTTTTCATCTTCATTCCTAGAGTAATAATTTTTATCACCTCCATTCTCTACTTCATTGCCAATAATTTGGCCTGCAAGGTTAACATACAACTTGATTTCCTTGAAGCTTTTATCAATGTCACACGGTGTGCCAATTTAACTATCATCAACAAGGTGGTTCATAAAACACATTTCTTCATTTTAGTAATGCAACTTTTAATTGATGGCTATAGTTAACTAGACTTCTTAGTTTTGTTTACATGACAACCCACCAATCCAACTTATCCTTTACTAGTGTAAGATATGGTGTATAATAAACTTAATAGCTTGTTAAGCAAAAATAAAAGGGTCATACTTAGTGTATCTTCTAGTATGTTTTTATCTCAACTATCTTATATAATGGATGCACTTTCATACCACAATTGATTACAAGATCAAACTAATTACAGCAAAATAGAACTAACTTCTTGTCATTTTGACTAAGATACTTTAACTCAATTATCTCATTAAAGATGCCATAAAAGTCATTCTCAATGGAGTTTAATTCCTTATAACTTTCACATAAATGCTACAATTGGTATTTTTTTCCTTCACTCCATAACTTAGTATGGAACTTATACCTATTCACAAAATACATTGGCCATATTTTCACTTCTCATAATGGGCCCCATGCTAGATCCTGCAAATGAGCATTATGTTTTGTAACACTAGAGTTGTGCACCTATAAAATGCAAAACACTATTAATTAGATTGTTAGTTAGGAAACTTAAGCTAAAATACAAGAAAGACAAAGACACACGTAATTTTGAAATCAAATGGAAAATTTATCTTCAATCATCTTCTCAACATCTTGATTTGTGATATCTAGTAAGATTTGTCAGACTTGATTAATAAATACACTATATGAATTGCTATAAGAAAGGTAACTAAACTAATCAATATGATGTAATTATTTGATCTTTCAACTTGTATACTTACTTTAAATATGGTTGAATTTCATCACAATTCAACAAAGCATATAATGTAATTATGGATAGTTCCTTATCTGTTAAAAATCAATGAATACACTTTCCAAATGGTTGGCCAGGTTGGTTAAAAATTGATAGAGTTGGCACATCAAGTTCTTCATACCAGTCTATGTTTAACTTAATTGAGTACTTCGAGTTAGGACATGTAGTGGAAAACAATATTGACAAAATTATGCCATTTCTTCAATCAGATATATTTCACATAAAGTCCCTTCCACACATGCCTTATTTCCTACCTTCTTTTTAAGTTTATTAAAGAACCTATAATGAAGCATTTATTAATGACCTTGATGATTATGTATATCATTATTGCAAGAAAATTGAAGTAATTACTTAAGATAACATATTACCTTTCAAAAGGATACATCATCCTATATTGTATAGGACCACCAACTCTTACCTTGTATAGTAAATGAACAATCTATGTTCCATGCAATCAAAGAAGTTAGGTGGAAAAATCTATTTTAATTTACACAAGTTTAATGGGATGTTATATTCCATTTTGATGAGCTCTCTCTCTCGTAATATTGAAGAGTGGAAGTCTTTAAAAATTTGACTTAGCTCAATGATTGGGCCTCACAAAGAGTCAAATAAGTCACTAAATGCCATAGGAAGAAGATGTTCCATGAATATATGATAATCATAACTTTTCATGGCAAATAATTTGCTACAAAGATATTAACATGCTTGTCTAACTTAGTGGTATAACCATCCGGTATTCTTAAACTTTTTATCCATTCCCATGTCATCTTTTTTTGCTCCTTAGTACAAGGAAACATTGCTTCTGGTTTATAAACCTTAGCATTGCTAACAACTTTAAGTTCTAAGTTCATTTGCTTATAATATTCTTTCAAATCCATCCTTGCCTTGTCTTTGCTTTTACCTTCATAACAATGTTAAAAAAACTATTAAAAATATTTTTCTCAATGTACATAACATCTAAATTGTTTCAAATCAAGTTTGTTTTCCAATATGATTCATTTTATCTAGTTATGGTCTTTTTCATACCCAATCTTTTTCATTTGGAATCATCCATATCCTTTCATAAACTTCAACACTTGTGAACCAAAAAAGGGTGGACATTTTTCAATTTTATTTTTTAAGAATGAATCTTTATTCCTCTTATATATGTGATCATTTTCTAAGAAGCATCTATGGCAATCAAACCAAGATTATTTCCCTCTATTTTTCAATACAAATGCTTTTGTGTTTTCCATACATATTAGACATGCTAATTTTCCAACAATGGACCATCTAATAACATACCATATGTTCAAAAATAATTGATTGTCCACATTAATGTTTCCTTCAATAAGAAATTTTATTTTCTAGAAACATCATATGTAAGGACACCATCGTTCCATAAGTTTAGTAACTCATGAATCAATTGTTATAAATATACATTTATTTTGCTTTTAAGATTACGTGGCTTAGGGATGATCAAGGTTAAGAACATATAACATAGGGTTGTACACATTTTCAAATGGTAGATTGTATGGTTTGACAATAACTAGCCAATATGAATATGAGGCAATAGATTGTGTGAATGGACTAAACTTATCAAAACATAAGCTAAAGCGAACATTTTGAGGTTCAAGAGTAAAACTAAGTTATGTTTTATCAAAATTCTTCCATGCTTCTTTATCAAATGGGTGACAAAGCACGTTTTCCTCTTATCAATTCTCATGACGCTACCTTATATGTTCAACTAATTTTTTAGAAGCATATAACCTTTAAAGCCTAGGCATCAGTGGTAAGAAATACATTCTTTTTAAAAACACTTCTTTATATTTCCCTTTTACAACTCATGGTTCAACATATCGAGTTGTCTTACAAAATCTACAATGTTTCTTATCTTCATCATCTTTGTTATACGACATGCACCCATTATCATAACAATTTATCTTCTTATGTCCAAAACTAAGTTTTGAAACTGCTTTTTTGCTCTAATAGAAGTTTTATATCATTGATACCTAACCTTTAAAGCATAGGTATTAGTGGTAAGAAATACATTCTTTTTAAAGGCATTTCTTTATATTTCCCTTAACTCATAGTTTGGCATATTAAAGTATCCTGCAAAAACTACAATGTTTCTTATCTTCATCATCTTTGTAATACAACATGCACCCATTATCATAATAATCTATCTTCTTATGTCCAAAACCAAGCTTTGAAACTGCCTTTTTAGTTTGATATAAGTTTTCTGGTACAAGATTTCTAACTAAGTTAGCTTCCCTTAATAGCTTCATCATTTCATTGAAATAACCTTAAGGTATATTATAACCAAATTTAATGCTCATCATCCTTACTGTTACAAATAACTTTATGTGACTATTACATTCCATCCATAATAGACATTGACAAGAATTTAATATTTCATAAAACTTTTGTGTATTAAGGTTAGGGAGTTCTGCCATGTTGTAGTTATATTCATTTCCAAAGTTAGGCCTAACAGAATCAAAAATCATATTCTCAACACAGTTGACTTTGTAAAGGTTATTCTCGTTCCTAAAAGTTCCTATGTTATGATCTTCATATTGTAAAGGCAGTTCCTCCCCATGACAATGCCAATACTAATATCTAGGTATAAATCCTTTTGTACAAAGATGCATAGTCACATCAACTGGAATTATATATTTTTAATTCTGGTACTTAAAATAAGGACACCTAATTAAACCCTTTCTAACAAAGATTTTTTATTGACAAGCAAATGCAATAAAATGCTCAACTTCTAACAAAACTTTATCGATATATCATCTTTTATGAGGAGCCAATCTATTATACATCTATTTTCAATACTCTAGAATATTCATTCATCAAGTAAATCAAAACCTATAATATATCACATAAATTTAAATTAATGTAGTGAACAACACATTTAAATCTAATATCTACACATTCAAAAATTTCAATCACAAAACAAAATATAAATTTATATCACATTTATATTAACCAATTAATTACATAAATTTTACATTTCAAATAATGAATAAATTTTTATTTTATTAAATCTATTCACATAACTAATCCTTAATTATTTCTCAAATGTATAAATGCCACACAAATTCAACCATAAGAAAATACAACTCTGTAATAAATTATTCTTAATTAATTAATTAAGGAGAATTTTGTTATACAAATGTCATATTTGTTATATGTCATATAATATGAAATCTAGTCCATTAATTTATCATCTACAAAATCTCTACCTTTGATTGAAGGTAACATGCTACCTCATGAATAATTTCTTCAATTAATTTTTAATATATTTTTAATGATATATTATCTTATTGATTAATAATGTAAAATTTTTTACTTTAATAATAAGTTAAATTTTAATTTTTTATTTTAATAATTTTTTATTCAATATCAAGATAAAATTCATCACATTATTAATAATTAAAATTTTTCCCTATATTATTAAAAATAAAAATAATTAAATTTCTTATTAACAAAAAATTTAATTTTTTTTAAATAACATGACAATGTGGGATATTGTAATTGCTAATTTTTCTCTATCAAAGTATGAAAAACTTATCAAACTTACTCTAAAAGCATTTATTTAGGGTTACTATATAATTTTTTATTTTTCATTTAATTTATATACTTATTTCAATTTGTAACTATTTCTCATCAAATAAATACTACGCAAAATTAACTATAAATTTCAAATTCAAGGATTATTTTTTTTATAATTCATAAATCTAATGTATAAAAAAATTTACACATTTTTACCATAATATTTTTCAAAATTAGGACCAATTTGAATAAAAATTAAAATTCAATAATTGTAAACATCGTCAAACTCTTATTTCTAACAATTATAAGAAGTTTTCAATAATTTACACAGCAAATTGAACAAATAAACCACCATTTAATGAATGAAAATTAAAAAAATTAAAAAAATAAACATAAACTTACTATACTAAAAAGTGAATATAATTTATTTATAAGATGTAGAAGTTAGCAAAAAGGTTGTTTGGATGGTGACGGAAGGGAATTGAGATGGTAAAAAAGGATTAAGAAAAGGAGAAGTTAAACATCATAGAAAAAAACTCCTAAGAAAAAGGATCTAGTTTTAACTTAAATTATAATAAGTGATTTGGGGTGGCTATTGCTAACCAAAATGCCACCTTTCACTTTCAAGTAATGTGTTTCTCTCGTGGGACATTAAAAAAAGTATTTGAGGTGGCTTTTTAGGGCAACACAAAATTTAGATATATATTATTTCAACCTTAGGGAATGTAAAATGCTACTTTCCCACGAATTTTTTAGGTGACTTCAACCACCCCAAAGTTAGAAAATTCAAAATTTTATCTTTTTTATTTTGGGTAACATGCCTTAGCTTAAAAAGGTGATGTCCCATAGCATACACGTGATCCTTTAGCTGAGAATTTGGGGTAGCAATATTTAAGGGAAATGCTACTCCAAACGGCATACATTCTTGTAGTGATATAATATAATTACTCATTATTTTTATTCATTTATTAAATATTTTATTATCTTTTTTATTATAATTTATTTTTTTATCTTTTTATCATATCTGAATATCTATAATTATTAATAATTTTTTAAATAATTTTTTAATATTTTAATATAAATTTTTAACCAAAATGGTGTGTTAATCCATTTAATTTTATATTAACTCTAATCCGAATCATTTATTATTTATGTTAAAGGCAAATCTATATAAACTTAATTTAAACCTTTGTAAAATATCTTAAGTTTGTGAATTATCATATTATGTTAAAAATTGACATAATTAAATAAGGTGTAAAAGCAAACATTTTCAACAAATCGCATGAACATTTACCTTGTATGGAAATATAATAGTTCTCATGAACACTTTGCTGATATAGGATTTATGGCAGTTCACAATTAATAAATTAACTAATTACATAAGAAGTATTTTATAAATTTAGTTATTAAAATAGTTAAAAATATAATTTTTCAAAAAATGTGTTAATATAAATAGATATATATGAATTAAATAACTCATATTTATTTAAAAATTAAGTTATATTAAAGCAATCAAGATAATTTAAACAAAAATATATTTACCTTAAATTTAATTAATTATATTTTATGACCTTATTACATACATTATTTTTATTTAATTATTATTTATAATAGAAATATAATTACTTAAATTATAATTAATTATATTTTGATGATATTACATATTTATTTACGTACGTACATATTTTTATATATTTATAATTTAAAATAAGGGCATAATTAATTAAAATTAAATCAATTATAATTTATGATATTTATTTATTATTTTTATTTATCTAAGGTTCAAGCTATAAATATAATTAATTAAAATTTAATTAATTATAATTATAATTTATGATATCACATAGTTATTTGCCTATTTATTATTTAATTATTTATACTAAATTTATAATATTATATATTTATTTACTTACTTAATTACTTAATTTTTATTTATTTATTATTTAAAATATGAATATAATTATTCATTGAGGGCATGAGTTATAAATTAGAAAAAAGAATAAATTTGAAAAAAAAATAAAACCTATAAGGTTATAATTTATAAACTTATTAAATTATAACTTTTTTTATACATTAGTATATAAAATACTTTTATAGACTAACCTATAATTTATTAACTATGTCAATAACTTATAAGCTAGTTTATTTATTATACAAAGTAAAGCCTTAGCGTGTGCTTGAAAACCCATCTTTAATTCTTAACTCAATCTTTTAATGTTAATCTTGGTTTTTTACTTGTTTGATTATTTATACTACTATATAAAGGGTTATTCTCTTTGGTGTCCACTTCTCTTTTCTTAAAAAATTGAATATAATTCTCATTTATTTTAAATATAAGAGGATTAAACAATAATTTACGACTACCTCAAATGCAATAATTATACATTAAATAAAAATATTTCAATAAGTTATAAGTTTATAAATTATATGCTATTCAAAGTAACTTATTAAATTATAGATTATTTTTTAGTAAGTTAGTACATAAAATACTTTTAAAAGTTAATTTGTAGTTTATTAACTAAGTCAATAAATTATAAATTTACTTATTTGTTATGTTAAATAAAACCTTAACATGAGTTTGAAAACTCATCTTTAACTCTTAATTCAATCTTTTAATGCTAATCCTAATTTTTTACTTGTTTGATTATACTTTTATATAAAAGGGTTGTTCTCTTTAGTGCCAACTTTTCATTCCCCAAAAAATTGAATATATCTCATTTATTTTAAATCTAAGAGTATTAAACAATAAATTCAACTACTTTAAATGCAATAATTATACAATAAATAAAAATATTTCTTTTCTTTTATGAATAAGATCATTTAGATTAGAACTCATAACTTTTAAAATAAAATACTAACTTAATATCACTAAACCAACCACTTTAATAATTATTTTATGAATAATTTATTAATGAAAGCAACTATCCATCTTCTGAACAGTAATAAGATACAAACAAATTTGAATTTTCTGGGATAAATAATAATATTGACATCAATTTGATGAAATATAATTATTTTTTATATTCATTTATTTTATCTTTTTACACAAAAAATTAGAAAAAAAATTCAAATCTTATGCAAGAGTTATTTTCATACATTAGTTCATTTATTTTATTTTCACTAAAAAAACTCTAATTTTATAGGAGTTAACTTCTACATTAGTAATAGTATTTATATATAAAATAATAATGTTGTAAATTAATATTTCTTCTCTCTATTCTACTTCAATATAATAATATGTTAATAATTCTTATTCATTATACTATTCTATTCAAACATAATAATTTTATATATACTATTATATAAAAGAGATTGCCCTATATTTTTTATTTTTCCAAAAAATCACAAATAATAAGATTATTTTAAATGTAGCATTAATTCAATATTTAAGATGAGACATTAATTCAATACTACTAAATCAGCCACTTTGATGATAATTTATGAATAGTTTATTAATAGATTAAACATCTATTTCACTGCTTGATAGATTATCTTTGTATCAATTTCATCCCTTAAAGAATGAAAGTATTATTCTAGTACCCAATTGATGATTTATTCCTTTTATTGAAAAAATATTAAAAAATTAATGAAATTAATAGTACCCCTTCCAATTTTTTTTTATTATTGGAAGATTACCTTTGTGTCAATTTTATTCCTCAAAGAATGCAAAAATACCATTTTGGCCCTTGATTGATAATTTAATATAATATTTTGATCCCCCTATTAATATAAATGTTAAAAAATGATGAAATTAATAATTTGATATTATTATTCTTTTTTTACCCCATTCTACTTTCTTTATTATCTTATCTTTACATTCTTAGATAATGGATAATAAATGATTTAGTATTATCATTCCTTTTATCTCTCTATTGCTTAACAATGAAATTTTATAACTTTTTACATATTTTTATAAGACTAAAGAAATTTTAAAAATGAAAGGTCAGAAAGGTCAAAATTAAGATATAAGGATAATCTATATCTATATTTATATTCAAATCAAAGTATAATTAAGAGAAAAAAATGTAAAATAAAGAAAGAGAGGTTACCTTTTTAGCTTTAAATTTTGGCAAAATTTATTTTCCTTTTTTTTTGTTTGTATAATTTAAAACCAATAGATTAGCTTACATTTCCTTAATTTACAATTTTTCTTGTTATTGTTCTTTGATTTGATATAGAATTAGTAGTGGCAAAAGATGATTGAGATTTTGGGGGAAGGGTCAAGAAACATTTTTAATATGTAAGATATTAATGCTATACAAATTGCTAAATGACTTTTAGTATTTTTAAGTATTGCTAAATATCTTAAACATATTTTTATAATTAATTATTGCTAAAAAAATTAAGAAAAAGTAAATAAACTATTAAATTAGAACATAATAGAAATTACTTCAATTCAAATTTTTTCTTCTATTTCAAGTACTTAAAGTCATCAATAATGGATTAAACTAAATTTTTTAGCTTTTTTTTGTTAAATGTAATTTACCATATTCTTTTAGAAATTTTCAATTAGGTTATTCCCTTCTTCGTCACTAGTTTTCCTCTTAAAACATCTATCAATTGTATTATTCCTATTCATTTGAAAATTAGTAGTTGTATCTAAACTAAATTAACTCATATAAACTTTAAATTAAGAAGTAATAATAAAATAACATCATACAAATGAAAAATATAAACATTACTATTTACTATGAGAGCGCATAATAGAAGCTAACAATTCATTATTGTCTCATTTCTATTTAAGTGATTTAAAATATTTATGATTGGTTTATGTTTAACTTTTTTTTAAAAATGATAATTTAAGGTAAAAAAGACTAGTATACATATAAATCTTTTAGATATTTATTATTATTTTTTATCTTTCATTTCTTTTCTGATTTTAGTTATTTTTATTTCTTCTTTCATTAATAGTTTACATGTGGATCTTTTATTTAATATTATTTTTTTAATACTTAACCCATTGTTGTTTCTTTTAGGTCACGCCACTCGATAATCAATCATACTAATAATATTGGTTTTATCTCTATAACTATCATTAAAAAATTGTAATTACATATTGGGTTATTTTATTAACTGATGTGGAATATTTGATATACTACTTTGGTGATTCACATAACTAACATATATTACATTCCTTATAAGAAAAATTGGTTCCTTACGCCCTTTCAATTCTTTATAGCATCTTATGATACTTCTCATTAGACTACTTCCAACTTGAAATACATCTAGAACCTAAAATAACAATACTACAACTTTATAATACATATATATGCCATATTGAATAGAAAGTAATGTATATTTCATTTTAATTACAACATATAATCCCAAATTCAATAAATGTAATTCATAACAAATAGAATAGCCTTGTTTTGACTCTACATTAATTTTATACAATTTGGATATAGGATCAAGGAATACCAAATAATTTGCATTATTAAATGCCATATATTCAAAGCATTTTCAAACTACAACAGAATAAAGTAAGCAAATGAAAATTTGAGTATTGTAATAACTACAAAAGAAAGATTTATCATGGTGAAAGAAAAATTATCTTCTAATTTGTCATGAATATCATTCTATTTTAGGTATATTTAATTCGTTATTCATATGCATCTCTCAAATAAGACTTGCATTATTCAGATATTTTAACATGCTATATAAACTAAGATTCAAGTAATTATGTATGTAAGCATAAATTTAAAAAAAGAGAAAAATTGCAAGAACAAAATACAATAGTTAAGAAGGTTCTTATATTTATATTTTGTGCTTTTCCAGTGAACACACAACCTTATAAATTTATCGACAACTAATAAATCTTCAATTTAATTTACAAAATAATTAGTGCATATAAACAATATATATATATATACATAGATAAATGGAATCATCTTAAGGTTGGAATGTAAATATACCTTGTCAAAGAGATAATCATTTTAGGATCGGAAGATTTTATAATAAAATTTACAAATCATGCCATGGCTTTATTCTTTTTATTTTCATCTTGTGCTTTATGATTTGAACTATTTTGATATTAAACATTAGTTCCTAAAATGACGTTATCCAATTATAAAGGTTTAAACATTGGTTTTTAATAACAATCAATATCATAAACTAAAATATTTTGTTTAAAAATATGTTTCAAGTAAAAATTTTACTATTTTACGAGTCAATAGCATTAATATATTTTTTTGTGGCTTTGAGTAGTCAAGATTTTCTTATACAATTATACAAATGCAAATAAAAATAGTAATAAATATGAAAACATTTTAGATCAACAATTTAACATATAACAATAGATACAATAGTAACAAATGCAAAAACTTCATAAATGAAAATGTTTTTCTTATACAATTATATAGATATAAACAATAACAGATTGAACAATCTAACGAATCATAAAAAATTATAATTCACAATGAACAACAAACTTTAAATGAAAAAAATGGGAGAAAATTCTCATAATTCCTTTATATTGCTTGAGGCAAGCTTTTAAGTTATGTTCTTGGTAATAAATTAAGACTTCTCATCAGTTTTATCATCTTTGTATTTTTTCAAAGTGGGGTAACACTTAAGCAATTCTAAGTTAGATGATGTAGATGGTTACAAATTAATGATAAATTATAGTCAGAAAATACATGATCAAGAATTTTGCATTGTACTTAAGCTTACCAATGCAAGATTAGAGATACTGCTTCTTCTTATAATGATTTATCATCATTTTATAGTCTATCAAAGTTTGACATTGCAATTTTGTATCTATTAACCTTAAGGCATTATTGAATTTTTGTTTTGAGTATTTGAGTGTTTTTGTATTTAAATTTAAGAATGCTGTTGCTTACTTTATGTGTATCAAAGTCTAGCACACCAAATAGCATAATTAGCATGTTAATTTTTACATTGAAACATAAGAATAACCAGATACTCATAGCAAACGAAGAAATCAAACACCATAAGGAGAGCTATCTTCATAATTGTTTCAAGTAGGCAAGGAAAGCCCTATTTATACATCATATGTAAATTAGTGGTGAAGCATCAAAAGGTGTAAATTGTTAATGAATTTGTGGGAATTCCTTCAAACATTAGTGTCAAATGCATAAGTACAAGTTATTATTAAGTCAATTTAGTATGAGTGGGAGCTGTTGGATTTATGTGAACATGTGTGTGCATATAAATCTAATAAATGCACAAGAATGACTTAATAGGTTTGACGTAATGGTAAAATGAGTAGAAACAAGCTTAATAGAGCTCAGTTCAACTCATAAATAGCTCAAACTAATTTGAGAAAGCTTGAATTAATTGAAGTTAACTTATAAGAGTTCACAACTAACTCACCTCAGATCAAACCACCTAGACCCAGTTAGATAAATGACACTCAGCTAAGATGGAGTGTCACTAGTAAAAGGAGATAGATGGACTAGATGATGTGGCATAAGTGTGTGACACATCATTACCATGTAGATTAATAGAAGGATGACAAGTGTTATCATTAGATTATCAACAAGTGTCGCAATCTAAATATTGCACACATGAAAGGTATTTATTAGCTACTAATAATTATTTTCTTTCATTGAATTCACATGTTTCTTCAAAAGGTAGTGACCTTTTATAAGGAAAATTCCTTTCAAATGAAGTAACATGCCTCTTCCAATGATTGTGACTATTTGTGAAGAGACATTTAGCTATCTATAAATAGGCCATGTGTGTGGCAATTTATGCAATGCAGAATTTAGAAGAAAAATACTCCTCATGTTAATGCTTCCTTTCCATTAAAGGTCTGGTTTTGATTTACATAAGATTATGAAAGAAAAATGGTGAACAAGTGCATGTTTTTACTCCAAAAGAAGTTGATTGCAAGTTTGGCCTTTGGTGATTGATTATGATCTTTCTTCCATCATATTCAATTATTAGATAACTAATTCTACAGAGGGCAAGTAAGTATCCTTGATCCTATGATTGTTTATGAAATTATCTAAGAATTCCTTTCAATGGTATCAAAGCTTCGATTATGTGATATACTTGTTCCTGTGCTAAGTATGTTAATTTTATGATCATTACTATATTTTTATGTGTTTTGGAATGATGAAACACGAATTTTTTTAACATACATAGTTGCAATAGGCATACAATAAGTGCATACATGTTGTTCTAAACATTTTTTTATCTTATGTCTTGGTAATGCATAAAGATTATAATAAAAAAAAATGTTTATCTAAGTATGTTCAATGATGTTTGGACAATTTCTTAATGTTTTGGCATGTTTGAAGATCAATTTAAAATTTTGATTTGTTTATATGTAATAAAAGAAAAAAAAGGTAATGGAACATGTTGTATTCAATAATTCTCTATATTTTTCATAAAAAAAAGAATGATTCTTGATAATTTAGTTTGAATATGTTTCAAAGTAAGCCACATGAATGATTCTTGATAATTAGTTAGAATATGTTTGAAAATAAGTCACATGCATGTTTTTTATGATCAACATGTTATTTATGAGAGAATGCATATTTTTGTAATTCTTTAAATTCATTCAAACATGTTGGATGATGTCATTTCATAGTTCATATGGAAACATGTGTTAAAACTTGCAACATAAGTTTCTTGTTAGGCATTTAGCATGAGGAAAATTGAATAATATAGATGTATTCACGTGAAAATAGACTTAATTGTATGGTCTTACTTTACTTTTAATACATTTAGCATGAATAGGCTATATTATTCTATTTTAGTTTATAAAATATCTAGTTGTGATGAATATGCTAAATATGGTATTTAATTGCATATGTAAATGGGAAGTGCTACAAGAGCATTATTGCAAAGTTAAACAAAGACCTAAAGTTGAATGGAAAAAAATATAATATAGGGTAGAAAAAGGTCCATTTCATTCTCATGGAACAAGGTGTCTTGAATGTCCTAACCAAAATGGTTGAAGAACCTCCCACAATGCTTCTCGAATAAAGTATGATGCTTTAAAAAAGAAAGATACCATAACACATATTACTTTGCTTAGAGCAATGGTTGATGATTTTATGGTGGAATTCTCCATACTTGAAAGTGCTAAAGCCATATGGGACAAGGCCAAGGAAAAGTATGCCTCTTTTTCATTTGAGAAACAAAGAACATTAATTCTAAGGTTTAAGAATTACATGGAGAAGCTAGAAAATAATGGTTTCAATAAGGGAGAAGGATCTTCTAGTGTGAAGTTCAAGAAAAATGTAAAGTGTAAAACTAAAAACAAAAACAAAGTTAAATGCTTTCGTTATGATAAAAGGGGACATTTTGCTAGAGTGCAAAGAACCTAAGGTACAAAATCCTTCCATTTCTTTTGTACATATTTTATCATGTACTTTTATAATAGAATTCAACTCTTTATGGGTTGTGGATTCAGGTGCCACAAATCACATCACAAGGGATCATGACCTATTTATGCAATTTTCTAAGATTTCTCAAGGGACAAATTTTGTTTACGTAGGAAATAATGCAAAATTAGAAATGGAAGGGATAGGGACTTGTAAAGTGCCTATAAATAATGGAAAGAATTGTTATAAATTGTTTATATATACCTATAATTCATAGAAACTTAGTTTTTGTAACAAGTTTATTGCATTTTAGATTTTGCTTGGATTTCTATGGTGATATACATAATATTTATTTTGGTAATGATATCCTATGTACTTGTTCTTTATGTGATGGTTTATTTGTATTGAATACAATTTCTAGTAATTATAGTCTGAGTAGTCATCTTATAATCAAATTTGAAGAAGAAAAGTTTTAACATATAAGGTTAAGGCATATAGGGTAAGACAGGATGAACAAGTTAGCCAAAAATGATTTACTTGGTTCCATATCAAAAGTAACCCTCCCAACTTATGAATTTTGTCTCATAGGTAAGGCAATAAGAAAAACTTTTAGGAAAGCATCACGTAGTAAGAATCTATAGCAATTAATTCATTCCAACATTGGTGGTTCCATGAATGTGATATCTAGACAAGGATTTAGATATGTTCTCACATTCATAGATAGTATATGAGATACACTTATGTCTATCTTCTTAAGTATAAAAGTGAAGCATTAAGGTGCTTTGAGACTTATTGTATTTTAGTGGAGAATCAATTAGATAAAAAGATCAAGTCATTCAGGACTAATCGAGGTAATGAGTATATGTCTAAAGAATTCAAGAATTTGTGTGTTAAGAAAGGGATAATTCGATAATTGTCTATTCCTAACACACTTCAAGAAAATAGAGTGGTAGAAAGAAAGAATAGAACTTTCATGGATATGATGAAAGCCATGATGGCAGAGGCCAACATGAAAATTTTCTATTAGGGAGATGCATTACTTACTGTTATTTATATACTTAATAGAGTGCTATGCAAATTAGTTGAAATTACTCCTTATGAGTTATGGTTTAGTAAAAGGCCAGAGTTAGATCACTTAAAACCATGGGACTATTCAACTTATGTCCATACACTAAATCACAATTTTGGTATGTTACAACTAAGAGGGAGGAAATGCAACCTCTTTTGATATTTTGAACATTTCAAAGGGTATATGTTTAGTGAGTTGGAAAATAAGGATAGTTTGGATGAATTCGAATTAAGGGATGCAACATTCTTAGAGAATGAATTTCCTATGAAAGGAAATATTAAGAATAAAAGTTCTTTAAAAGAACATAATAAATATGAATTATCTAGCACAAGTGATGTGTTAATACCATTTCCTCTGAGTGGGAGGGATGTTAGGACAAATGGAAACTTAGAGGTTTCAATGGTTCATGATCACCAAGATCATCATATGGAGGATGCTAATGATGATCAAAATAGTAATAATGATCAAGAGAAAGTCCTAATGAATGAGGAAGTGTCACCTTAATAAGAGCCTATTAAATGTACAAATACGCATAATGAGTCCTCAAATCTTCCTAATTTATCTGATCATCACGATAGTTTAAACTAACAAGCAAGTGGTGGATATTAGACAAATTTGAGGCTTATATAAGCACATTTGAGGTTTATGAATTAAAAAGTGTAAATGAGGCTTTTAATGGTTTAAATTCTGAAAATGGATGGTTGCAATGCAAGAAGAATTGGACTCTATGTATGCCAATAGGGTTTAGGATTTAGTGGATTTACTGCAAGACTGAAAGGCTATTGGGAACAAATGAGTTCTTAAAATAAAGAGAAAAATGGATGGTACTATTAAAAGGTACATGGCACGTTTAGTTGCCAAAGGGTATACATAAGAAGAAGGTATTGATTTTCAAGACACCTTCTCACTTGTTATGAAGTTCTATTCCATCAAGTTAATACTAGCTATCATAGCAAAACTTGACTTGGAATTACATTATATGGATGTTATAATAGCCTTCCTCAATGGTGATTTGAGTGAAGAAATCCACATGAAACAATCAAAAGGTTTTGTTGTAGATGGATAAGAACACAAAGTATGTCGATTAAGGAAGTTAATATATAGTCTTAAACAAGCTTAACAACAATGGTACTTGAAGTTTCATCATGTAATCTTAAGTTATAGATTCCAAATGTTGCATGAAGATCATTGTGTTTATATCATAATTTCCAAGACCAAGTTTGTTTTGATATCATTATACATTAATGACATCTTATTGGCCAATAATAATTTGAGTTTTTTTCCTAATCATCAAGGAATGGTTATCTTCCACTTAATATGAAGGATTTAAGAGAAGCAACTTATATTCTTGGAGTAAAAATTCAAAAAGATAGGTCTAAGAAAATTATTAGTGTTATCTTAAAAGCCTTATATTAATAAGATTCTTGAACGCTTCAAAATGCAAAACTCGAAACCAATGCATACCTTAATTGCTTACAATAGTAAAATGAGTAAAGCCATGTATCTACAAAAACTCTAAAGATAAATAGGAGATAAAAAAAGGTTTCTTACCTCAATGTCATTAGATGTCTAATGTATGTCATGTTGTGTACACAACCTGACATTAGTCAAGTTATAGCCTTATTGGCTCGTTATTTATCAAATTCAGGCCTTGAGTATTGAAAATGTATAAAAGGATCTTTTAGTATCTTAAGGGAGCCAAAGATTTATAGTTATGTTACTAAAGGTGGCATTTTAAAATTACAAGGAGACATTAATGCTGATTAGAGTGGAGACAAAGATGATTGCAAGTTTACATCAAGTTATATTTTTCTGCTTAACAATAGTGTTATCTCTTGGAATAGTAAAAAGTAAACTTGTATGGCTTTATCCATGATGGAAGCTGAGTTTGTGGTTGGAACAGTTGCCATACAAGAAGCTTTATGGCTTGCCTCTTTTCTTAATCATTTAGGTTTTGTAAAACCTAATAATAAGCTAATAACCATCTATTGTGATAGTATGGCAGCATTGACTTACACAAAGGATCCAAAATATCATGGGAAAACTAAACATATAAAGATTAAATATAATTTCATTTAGGATGCAATTGAAGAAAATACAGTTCACTTGGAGTACATTTCTACGAGCTAAATGATTGTGGATCCTTTGACTAAACCAATACCATCATCATTGCTTACAAATCTTGTAAAGGAAATGGGCCTTCGTAGATTGTAACATTGTGAAATCTTCATGTTTGTCATTTCTTAGTACTATTTTATGAAAAATTGTATTGAATTTTTATAAGAGATTCAATTCATGTTTGTCATACTTATTGCATATTCTTTAATCACGACAAAAAAGGAAAAATTAAGGTATGTTAAACATAGGTTAAAGGATTGGTTCTCTCACACGAACAATTTGCTTCTATTTTTTATGTAAGAATAGAAATAAGATCACTCAAGTGAATAAATATAAACTATTCTATTTTAGTATTGAGTAGGAATTACGATTTATTCCAGGGGAGTTACATGTCCAACCTATAACTACTTGAATATTTGGACTACCTTGATTTAAATAATCAAAGATAAGGTAATGTTTGATTCACTGTACATGTATTGCCATACATACACGTAATAAACCTATGTAGGTGTGAGTTCTCATGAGTGAAAATTCATGTTTAATCAATGTGCTTGATTAATTGACACCAATATGGTAACGTGTTAAACATACACTTCTAATATTAATTATTCTCTAGTAGGAGATTACAATATTTTACTTAAGTGAGAGTTTTATTATAAGAGACATAAAAAATTATTGAAGGGGGAGAATGACAACTTCCTCTGTGGGGGTAAATCATTTAATTGTGTAAACACTACCATATGACCGAAACAAAGAAAATAAGAGTGTTATCCCTTGTCCTCTTATGTGTGAGTTTCTTTGGCTAATGCCCCTAGTGACTACTGGATATTATTTAGTGTTTTGAATTATGTCATTTGCTTTAATAGCAAGTATTGACAAACTAGCTAAAATATGATTGGGAGGAACCCACTTAAGCAAATGTACAATTGAAAACACTGGATAATTAGTACAATTTGTAAGATACAAATGTTGTTCATACTTGAATAATGGCCATGCATATTACTTTGTGTAATATGGATTTAAGTAGGAAATGACTCAAAAAAAAGCAAGTATTTAGCATCTAGTACAGTTCATATTAATTAAAAAGGGATTGAATGTAACTAGACTATGTATCAACAAGCTTTAGGGCATCACAAGCATGGCTGGATAATTTATGAATAGCATATGATAACTTATGAGCTCATCATTAGGTTGACATTCATGGTAGGTCATGAAAAGAACAAGGATTGAGGAAGAAAATCTCCTATGTACACTTAACCTTTGCTTAAGTGAGATAAACTTAATTAAATGCCTAAGGTCAAACAACCTACTTGCAAATATTTCTTGTATAGGATATTATGATCTTAAAAGTGTTTTTTATTTTTACTGTTGACAATATTAAGTGTGTCTTGTGCGAGTGGGAGTTTGTAGAAATTCTTTCAAACATTAGTGCAAATGCACAAGTACAACTTATTACTTAGTCAATATAAAACAAGTAGGAGCTGTTGGATTTATGTGAACATGTATGCGCATATAAATCCAATAAATGCACAAGAATGACTTAATAGGTTTGATGCAATGGTAAAATGAGTAAAGACAAGCTTAATAAAGTTTCAACTCGGCTTACAAACAACTTAAACTAATTTGAACAAGCTTAGATTAGTTGAAGTTAGCTTATAAGAGTTCATGACTAGCTCACCCCAGCTCAAACCAGCTGGATTTAGCTAGATAAGTGACACTCAGCTAAGGTGGAGTGACACTAGCAGAGGGAGCTAAGTGGACTAGATGATGTGGCACAAGTGTGTGGCACATCATCACCTTATGGATTAATATAAGGATGACAAATGTCATCATTAGATTGTCAACAAGTGTCACAATCTGAATATTATAAACATGAAATGTAGTTATTAGCTGCCAATAATTGTTTCCCTTCATTGAATTTATATGTCTCTTTAGAAGGTAATGACCTTTTGGGAGGAGACATTTCCTTTCAAATAAAGTAACATGTCTTTTTCCAATGATTGTGACCATTTGTAAAAAGATATTTAGCTGCCTATAAATAGGCCCTGTGTGGCAATTTGTGCAATATAGAATTCAGAAGAAAAATACTCCTCCCATTAATGCTCCCTTTCCATTAAAGGTCTGGTTTTAATCTACACGAGATTATGCAAGGAGGTGGGGAACAAGTGCTTGTTTTCACTCTAACAAAAGTTGATTGCAAGTTTGGCCTTTGGTGATTGATTGTGATCTTTCTTCCATCATATTAAATTGTTGCATAACTAATTCTACAGAAGGCAAGTAAGTATTCTTGATCCTATGATTGTTTATGGAATTACTTAAAAATTCCTTTTAGAATTGTCACAACATGCAAATTGTTAATAAATCATCACAACATGTAAATGAACTATCATGATGATTAAAATGGATTGCTAAACTTTAGATGTCTATTTTTAATAAAGTTTGACATTGTATACCATCCTTTATATGTCAACTATTAAGAAACCAATGTCTTATATCACTACCTTATAAGTTAGTTTAGTCAAATAAATGACATGTTATCTTCCAATTATAACCATATTAGTTTTATAGTAAATAACCAATGTGGTTTGATTATTTTTTATTTTCTTTTCATCTTTTACATCTTTAATTTATCTAAAAACATATATAATAACAAATCATTGGTTTAATAACATTATTAACATTAACTAGTAAACATCGTATAGTAGCATTACAACTAATCATTTGATCTCATGACTTTGAAGAAAAATAGTGGTGAATATCTGCATAGTATCCATAAAGCAGCCTTTTCCCGTAGCTTTCATGTTCTCGATAAATTTTAACAAAGTATGCCCTCATATGAATAATGTAAGACCTACAAATAAAATTTTCCTTATTAGCAAATACATGTATACCTACTTTTTCTTAATAGTAGTACCCTCATATGAATAATGCAAGACTTGCAAATAATTACATCCAAGAGTTACAACTTGCAACATTAATCTTGTATTATCCCCTTAAGCAACAAAAAATAAAATGAACTGAAAAAGAGACTATGGTGTAAAGCCCAAAATGAAATGAATGGAAAAGAAAATAATATCCGGATACAATTTATAGGTAGTAAAGGACACTCTACATTAGTTGCTAATTAAAAAACCAATGTTTTAAATAAATGGTGTTATTCACCTATAAAATTATAAACTTCATTTATTATATTGGTAGATATTTATTAAAGGTTTAACACATGTATGAATTAGTTATGATAAAAAAAATTGACCATTGTATAGGAATCTAATTTCCACTAACAATGTTGATTGTATTAAATAATTGGTGTCTTTTCTCTCTTATATTTATATACCACATTGAGTTTTAAAATATTACTTCAACTATTAGAAAATAAAGCGATCATTCAACAAATTGCCTAAAAGATGAATTAAATGTTAAAAAACTTGAATGTTGTATAAACAAGATGAGAGTTTTACTTTGTTTTAAAAGATATTGATTTTCGTAAGTTTGAAAAGGAAAAGAAAAGAAAGTTAGTTTTGAAATTAACAAAGAATGTTTAATCAACTTTATTGAATATTATAAATTTGGGATAGTTATTTTTTTTTTTACATTTTTTCTTACAACAATACAAACATCAACACATTAATTATGAATATGCCAAAATATGAAAAGAAAACATCGATATAAGAAAATTTATTTTTCAACCTTATTTATTATTAACAAACATAAATTTATAACAATATTACATAAAGAAAAAAAGGACTTTGGTCTTCCACAATCATTGCTAAACTTAGTGCTAATTTCCATATTGATAAATAATGGATCTAAGTAATACATTTACCTACATTACCAATGCCAACTTGTGCTTGAGGAGGAGGAACATAGTTCCCCCACCATCACATTTGACATATTTAGAAATGATAATAGATAAAGTAACAATAATCAAATTTTATAATATTTTCAAAAAGTGTTAGATAAAATGGAAGGGTAACTATATTCCCCTCCTCAACATAGGTTGGAGTGAAATAATAAAAGTTAAGGCATCCATGAGATATTTGCAAATGGAGAGCAAATATAAAATACATAGTTAATTAACAAAACTATAGATGTTGATTATTAAATAAAAATTGAAGTCTTAGGCTTGCTCCATTTTAATTAAGTGTTAATTTATTGTCTAAGAAAACTTTTTAAACACATTTACATATCGATTAATAACAAAACTAAAGTATAGTACTATCTTCTTCTCAAGTGATCTTTTAAGTATCTTTTGGATAATGATTTCTTAAATTAACTCTTGTCTTAAGTTTTCATTTAAATTTAAAAAATGCCACCAAGTCACTATGCATGTTAATTTGTTTTAAGTTGTCATCTTATTTATTCTAATAATTTTAAAAATGTCATCACGTTTATATAGACATCGGTGTATCTTATGATTAACACCTATCAACCAATGTATAATCACAATTTTGTAGTAGTGAGTTAAGATTACATTTTTAATTTTTTTAATACATTTTGAGAGACTTCTTTGAATATAATTAATTGTAATACTTGAATTATTAATCTCTTTGTCAAGAATGAGAATATTTAATCCATCTCTGCTATTTACTCTAGAGATAATAACATCTAGTTAATTATGACTTAATATAACTTTAGACAAATAAAGACCAACGATATACAATTAATTATGATTGAATACAATTTTTTTGAAATACCACATTTATATGACACTTGAATTACCACTCACTTTGTCATGAATGGATACATTTAATTATTCTTTATTTCCTAACTTTTAAGATAACAATATATATACAACAATATATACATTTACTTCTAAAATCAATAAATAAACATACCCTATATATCCTCTATATTATATAATTATATATTCTTTATCTTTATATTCTCAAAGTTTGCAATCTTGCAAAATACACAACCATAATTATTACTTATTATTTCAAATTTTCACTATAATTAAAATGTTTATAATATATTGCATAAACACTAATTAGTTTATACTATATTTTTAAATGATATAATAAATAATTTAATATTTTTAATAGTATTTATAATGGTTATCCTATGATTTTTTAATGATTTGCCATAAATATAATGATTTTTTTTATTAATAACCAATAATATTTATTATATTCAAATTTTATTGTAAAACATATTATATTCTTATATCTTTATTTATAACTATCCTTAAATTATTAAATTAAAAAAAAGCACTAATCCAAACTTTTTAAATATTTAATCTAAAAATCAAAGAATTTTAATAACATATTTGAATATATATCCTAATGGTAGCAAGACTAGTTAGATGCTCTCATTTAGAGACTTCTACCAAAGGATTTGTCTAAAGATTAATTCATGGCCACATGTCATGGTTTGGCAAATTAGGGTAGGAAACATGTAGTGCTTAGATTCTTAACTCCTAAAAATAAGCTAACAGATTGGTTATTCACCATTCAAGGTTTCAAAAATGATAAGTAACACCCACAATAATAAATACATGAAGTCAATCTCAAGGCAACATATAGCACATAGCAACATGGCAGCCAATCACAAAAGCACATATCAAAGGTAGTAAGAATGTTTGAGTAATGCAAATGAATGTGAAAAAAATAAACAAAATTATGAACCAATTTTAGTAAAAAAGAGGCTACTTCTTTTATTCATAATATGTCTTATTATATATTTTAGAGTGTGTAAGGAAGGCTACCAAGCCACATACTTTGACCTCTAGACTAGTGCCAAGAACCACTAAGGTCACCGTACACTCCCCATATAATAAGCATTTTAACCCAAGCCTTACTAGCTAGAGTAGATATACTTTTTTCAAACTATCACAAGGCTTTTTCTTAGAGCTCAAGAAGGATCCAAAGTCCTATAATACATTAAAATGAAAGAAAAACCTAAGGCTCTCAACCATGTGCTCATCTACTCACATTAGATAAGTTATCTTAGTCAAAATTATATAAATACCCTTTAAAACAAGGAAAACCCTAAAAATAGTACACAAGTCAGAATCTTCTTGAATTTTCATTACAAGACCTTCACATGATGGTTTATTTTTTTTGCAAAGTTTCATCCTAATTAGAGCTCATTTATCTTACCAAATTAGGTTATAAGGTTGACTTGTAACATTTTGCCCTATTTAAAAAATGTTAACGTCCCTATTAATGATGCAATTTGACAATTTTACAAGAATCTTTTAGACTACTTCCTAGAGCTCTTCCCTTAACTTCTTTTTAACTTGTCTATTTTCCATTTTTTAATGCTTGCCTTCAACACTTTAGTCTAATGCTACTCTTATGAAGCTTCTACTTACTACTTTCAAATCTTCATGCTTGTCTTTATAAACTTATTGACAACAAAACTCTTTTTCAACTTCATTAAACTTAGTGAAATCTTTCCATAATTCTCGAGCTATTTGTCTTTGTAATTGCTATGCGAGCTTGGTGTCTTGAAATTGCTTACTATTAAGTGTCTTATGCCTAATGTTGTATTGCACTGATGCAAGAGCCAAGACTTACACTTGATCTATGCACAGGCCCTATAACCTTACTCTCACGTCCACTTGCATTGGGTTTGGTTGATCTTAACACTTTGACTTCGCATTTGCTACCTAAATAAAATCACTTCTCTTCTCAAACTCGAGTCCAACACTTGCTTGGTGTCTCCAAGGCACTTGAATATGACATCACGATGTTCCACACCATAACCAATAGGTTTGAATAGAGCGCCATTTGCACTTTTGTTCTAGCTTACACACACTCATGCACTCCAAGTCATTTGCCACAAGCTGCTCTTGTGACTAACCACTTGTACCCTTAAAGCTATGTGAACCATTTGTCATGTCATAAGTGAAAACTTATAACTATGTAATTCTTTACATGCAAAGAGCAATCATAACAAAAAAATTGTATTTTACGTAACTGTTCCTAGAACACATACCCATACTCTCTAACAACTTCATAAACTCCCTATTGAAAGGACTTGTTTACTCATCACATTCGATGAAACCCATACAAAGGATGTCTCCTCACCACCTCCACTATCTAATATTTATATGGACTAGTACCAATGATCTCACATAGCTTCTTGTAAAAATAAATCCTTAGTAGGAAAAAAGGATTTAACTTGCCATTCCATTCTCTAGTTACTTTTGAGGTGCTAGGATTTGAGTGCACTAATCCTAGTGAGGTCTCAACCCTCTCTATTTGAGTCATCAGTTTTTCCTTTATTGCCTTTTGATCCTTCTCCTTGGAGTTTAGTTTATAAAGCATTTAGGGAAACTCTTTGTAGACATTCTGCCATCTTACATGACCCATGGCATAAAAGACAAGGTAAGACCTTCTTCCCTATATTATTAGATGGCTAATAAAATGTTTAGGTTTGCACATAAATGGGCATTATTGGGATCCCTCCATTACTTTCTATCTTACCATTCCTACCTTACTATTTAATGCCTCTAACATAATTGGATCCATTTCTTCCAGGGGACTCTAGATTAAAATTGGGGAAATCATAGTCAAATAAATGCTTAGCAGCCATCATCACTTTTGAAAGGGTTTAAACTCTTTTTATTTAAAGCTTTATAATAACTTTCCATGAAAAACTATTGAAAAAGTAGAAAAGTTTGTCTTTCTTAATCATATTTTGAATCATTGTGAACTTCTTCACATACTCTTGCACAAATCCTATCTATCATAGCTCCTTCAACTTGCATTTAGCCAAATAGTCTACATTCTCAAGACAAAATGGTGCCTTTAACTCTTGTTTTAGCTTTTTCCAAATGTTGATACGACACTTTCCTTCTTGAATCTCTTAGCATTTAATCCTCTACTAGACCTTTGAATTATCCACAAGGAACATAGTAGCATGATTTCAGTTGAGCTTTCTTCGACTCGATGCTTATAGCATGGAAGTATTGATCCAAGTCAAACATGAAGTACTCTAACTTTTACGCATCTTTTTCACCTGCATATGGCTTTAGTTTAGGGATTTTTAGCTTTCCCCTTTGTTCGGAGCCACCACCATCTTGCAAACTATTACTAAGGGCTATTGTCATTACCTTCATAAAAGCCACTACGTCACCTACCTCTATTCAAAAAACCACTATAACATCCTTTATCTCATTAGGTAGGCCCTATGGAGCATTCCTTAATTTCATTTGGGTGGTTTTGATCATAGTGAATTGCTTTGTCAACTTATAGAGTTGATGAGAATCAAAGAGGCTCATTGAAGATAAAAGCCTGAACATTGGAAGGGCTTCAAGGACTAATGACAAGGGCAAAGGCAAGAGGATAAAGGGAGACCTAAAGAAGATGATTGTTGCTTATTTGAAAGTAGGCCCAATTTAGAGTTAGAAGAGTTCAAGATAGTTAATTGCGTATATTTGGAAGACATGGGCTCCAATGGAATCCATTAGCATTTACTTAATTTAGTTAGTTTAGTATTTTTGCAATAAATGGGCCAAGTGGGCCGAGGCTTGTTTTTGGATTTATTTGGCATGAAGACTTGTTATTTTATTTGGTTTAATTAGAATTGAGCTTGTTAGTGCAAGAAACCCATTAGGGTTTGTATATGATGGATTATGAGGGCTAGACATATATAAGCTCATGTAAATAGATTTTTATTGAGTTTTGAATGCAATTTGAGATTCAACACACTTATGAGAGCGTGTGACTCTTTGGTTCTTGAGTGAGCCAAATATTTTTTATCTTATAAAGAGGCTAAGACTTTATCAATCTTGTGATTATGGCGTCATCCTCCATCTATTTTATTTTTGTTATTTGATTTTATCCAATTCAAGATCCATTTTTGTCATCAATTGGTATCATGAGCTTTGGTTAGAATTGGATTCGAAGAGCACTGTTCATCATGACACTATTCATGATTACTATTTACGGTACAGTTCATCTGATACTATTCATGTAGTACTGTTCACATGTTGCACTGTTAAGGTTTTATCAATTCTTAGTACAATCTTCCCTAAATCTTGTTGCAACACTTGTTTTATTGTGTGGATTCTTGTTTCTTGGTGATTAGAATAGCTAAATTCATAGCCATTTGTTAATTTTCTACACTTGTGTTCTTCATGTTCATCAATTGTTCTCACATGTTCTTGATTTTGAATTTGTTCAATCTTGTGAAATTCTATTAGTTTAGTTTTTAGTGTTAAATAATAGCTTGATTTGACAAGAATTGTGAATACAATCAATTTTAATTCCTTGTTTACTGTTTCTTTCCAAAATTCTAGTTCAATTGGATTGAATTTTTGTTTCTCAAATATGAACATTCTCATGTTCTTACTTGATCTTGCAAATTCATCATTAGTGGCTAACTGAAAATTGTGTGACTCATTTGAAAAAGGTACAACTATTGTGTAGCAAAAAAAATCTACAGCAAAAAAAAATCTGCAGCACACAAAAGTGCTTCTTGAATGCTACTTTCTTGTAATTTTTAGCTTGCTTTTTCTTAGTTTATGATTAATTCCATACCAGAAATTTTAGGAACAACTTAACTATTATTTAATGTTACATAATCTTCTCTAATTTCTCCATTATTGTCTTGTTTGCATTCTATTTATTTTTTTTCTAGTGTGTTTATTTCTTATTTAGCTTTTTTTTATTGTCTTTGTTAGCTTCCTTAGTTTTATCTTGGAGTTCTCTTTTGTTGGCTTCACTTATGTCTTGTTGATTGATCATCACTTGGTTGTGGTTGATTGTATGGATTGGAGGTTGACTTCCTTAAGAACTCTTGAGAACATTTGAGCGGAAAAAAGAAGAAGAAATCCTTACACAAAAGCTAATTTTGAGTGAAACACGAGTGAACATTTATTGAGTGAAACACTTAGCGAGTGGAGAGGATCTTTTATTACATTAACCTTTTTGTTTTGTAGATATGTCTCATGAAGGAAGATCAAGTAGGAAGAGCACTCCTCCCTTACCTAAGTCCTTGGCTGTTAGATTACAAATTAAAGGTCTTACACAAAAGATTTGAAAGAATGTTTGAGAGACAGAATGAAGCCATAAGGAATATTCAAGAAACGATGGCAAATAATGCAAGAAGGCAGGCACGTGACCGTTCTCCACATTCCTATGGAGATTCTAGTAGTTCTCCAAGAGAAAGAAAGAGATAAGAGGGATGATGAAAGAGGAGGTACGATAGGAGGAGAGATAAGAAAGATAATAGAGAGAGAAGGAACGATAGGAGGAGGAGAGAAAAGATGGAAGAGTGGGAGAAAATGAGACATTGGTGGAGTTAAAATAAAGATTCCTAGTTTTCATGGAAGGAATGATGTTGAATACTTAGAGTGGGAGTTGAAGATGAGCAGTATTCTCATGCCATGACTATAGTGAGGAAAAGAAAGTGAAGGTAGCTCCCTAGAGTTCTATGACTATGCCTTGTGTGGTGGGATCAAATTCAAAGGGAACGAAGGAGATATAATGAGGAACCCGTAATCACATGGATGAAATGAAGAACTAATGTGCAAGAGATTTGTTCCTACATACTACAATAGGGAGCTTCATACAAAGCTTCAAGGTTTGAGACAAGGTGGAGAAGTGTTGATGACTATTAAAGAAATGGAAGTTACCATGATAAGAGCCAATGTAGTTGAAGAAAGAGAAGCAACAATGGCCCGTTTCTTGAATGGGTTGAACCATGATAACCGTGACATAGTGGAACTCATCCTTACATAGAACTTGAAGATTTGGTTCACCAAGCTATCAAAGTAGAAGCACAACTTAAAAGAAAGGGACTTTGAAGAAACACCTCTTCCTACAACTCAAAAGGATGGAAGGAAGGAGTGAAGAAGAGGGAACTTCAACTAAGGATGTCTCCAAGGTGGTAAATCTCATCTAAAACTTCTTTTAATTCTACTAATGCTTTGCTTCTTTACTTCTCGCATAGGGAAATCAAATGCTTCAAATGCCTTGAAAAGGTCCATATTGCATCCCAATGTCCAACAAGAAACCATGATTTTGAGAGGAATGGTGAGATCTCAAGTGAGTTCATCTCCATCATCTCATACTCAAGTGAAAAGATAATGAGTGTGAGGCTTTTTCATGAGGGAAACTTACTTATGGTGAGCGTCTCTTGGGTAGTTTGGCCAATGAGGATGACACTACACAAAGAGAAAATATCTTCCATTCAAATGCTTGGTACTTAGGAAGGTTTGTTTCTTATTGTTGATTATGGTAGTTGTACCAATGTGGCTAGTTAGCTTGTTAGAAATTGTATCTCACTACTACTCCTCATCCCACCCTATAAGCTACAATGGTTGAGTGATGAAGGGGAGTTGGTTGTTATAGGTAGGTTTTGATTGCTTTTTCTATTAAGTATAAGGATGAAGTCTTGTGTGATGTAGTGCCTATGGAAGCAAGTCATGTCCTCTTGGGAAGACCATGGCAGTTTGACAAGAAAGCTATTCATGATGGTCATTCCAACAAGTTCACATTTGTACATAAAGGATGCAAAATCACTTTAGTACCCATGACTCCTAAATTAAGTGTGTGAGGATCAAAAATGAGGTTGAAAAGAGAGCAAGAGAGAAAAGATGAGAGAAAAATTGAAAAGAAAAAGTGAGTTTGAGGGCAAACTTAAAAGAAAAGGGGAAAAAGTGAGGACACTTGCAAGTGAGAAAGAAGAGTGAAAAGAAAAGTGAAGAGAAAAGATGAGAAAAAATTTGTTGAGAGAAAAAGAAGTGAGAAAAGCTTTGTTGGCCTCTCGCTATGTATTTACTTTTGTAAAGAAAGTCCTCATGATGAATTGATTGATCATTTTGCTAACAATGCTTTGCCTAGTGGTGTTTCTTCTCTTTTGCAGGAATTTGGAGATGTTTTTCCCAAGGAAGTGCCTCATGGTCTACCTCCAATTAGAGGGATAGAACATCAAATTGACTTGATTCCGGGAGCAACATTGCCCAACCGGCCTGCATATAGACAATCCTCAAGAAACTCAAGAGATCCAGAAACAAGTAGAAGGATTGCTAGATAAAGGATGGGTGAAGGAAAGTTTAGCCCTTTGTGCTGTACCAGTCATCCTAGTACCTAAGAAGATGGAAGTTGGAGGATGTGCACTGATTGTCGTGCTATCAACAACATCACTGTAAAGTATAGACACCCCATACCCCGTTTGGATGATTTACTTGATGAATTGTTTGTGCTTGTTACTTTTCTAAGATTGATCTTAAGAGTGGATATCACCAAATAAGAATAAGGAGGGGATGAATGGAAAAAGCCTTTAAGACTAAATATGGATTGTATGAATGGTTGGTGATGCCATTTGGATTGACTAATGCACCTAGTACCTTCATGTTTAATGAATCATGTGCTTAGAAACTTCTTAGGAAATTTGTTGTTGTTTACTTTGATGATATCTTAGTTTATAAAATCTTTTGATGAGCATGTGTTACATTTGAGGTGTGTGTTGGAAGTCTTGAGGCATGAAAAGTTGTATGCAAATATTGAGAAATGTACATTTTGTAAAGATCATGTAGTTTTTCTGGCTTTGTGTTAATTCTAAAGGTGTGCATGTGATGAGGAAAAAGTTAAAGCCATAAAAGATTGGCCAACCCCTAGGACCGTGAGTGAAGTGAGGAGCTTCCATGGTTAGCAAGCTTTTATAGGCGCTTTGTGAGAGATTTTAGCACTATTGCTGCACCTTTAAATGAAGTTGTCAAGAAAAATGTGGGTTTTAAATGGGAAAAGGAACAACAAGAAGCCTTTGATACATTGAAGGATAAGCTTATGCATGCACCCATACTTGCACTTCCTAATTTTGCTAAATCATTTGAATTGAGTGTGATGCATCTAATGTAGGGATAGGGGTTTTTGATGCAAGAAGGGCACCCCATTGCTTACTTTAGTGAAAAGCTTAATGGAGCATGTTTGAAGTATCCTACTTATGATAAAGAACTTTATGCTTTGATTAGGGCACTTCAAACATGGCAACATTATCTTTTACCTAAAGAGTTTGTGATCCATAGTGACCATGAATCATTGAAATATCTCAAGGGTCAAGGAAATTAAATAAAAGGCATGCTAAATGGTAGAGTTCCTAGAACAGTTTCCTTATGTTATTAAGCATAAGAATAAATGAATGTATGGCTGATTTTATCTAGGCGTTATGCTTTGTTTTCTATGCTTGATGCAAATTGCTTGGATTTGAACATGTAAAAGAACTTTATGTGCATGATGCTGACTTTCCTGATTATATGTGTTTTGTAAATGGGGCTCATGATGCCTAAAACCTTAATAATCTTGCAAGAACACTTCTTTTTGCTTGGAATGAACATAATGTTTATCAATTCTATAAAAAGTTTATTGTGTGCAAAAGGGCTAAATCCAAGTACATCCCTATGGCCTTTATTCTCCATTACCTATTCTGGATTACCCTTGGATTGATGTTTCTATGGATTTTATTGTAAGTTTCTAAGGACAAAGAATGTAAGGACTCCATATTTATGGTTGTGGACTACTTCTCAAAGATGACTCATTTGTTCCATGTAGAAAGTAGATAATGTTACATATGTTACGGACCTGTATTTCAAGGAATTGTGTGAGGTTGCATGGCTTGCCAAGAAGCATAATTTCGGATAGAGATTTAAGTTTTGAGTCACTTCAGGAGGACCGTATGGCAAAAGCTTTGAACCAAACTTCTATTCTCTCCACATGTCACTCACAAATAGATGGATAAATAGAGGTGGTAAATCATACCTTGATTATTCTTCTTAGGGCTATAGTAAGAAAGAATCTCAAATCATGGGAAGAATGTTTGCCTCACATTGAATTTATATATATAGAACATTTCATTTGACTACCATGCATTCACCATTTAAGGTTTTTATGGATTTAATCCCCTTACCCCACTGATTTGTTGCCACTGCCTAATGTTTCATCTTTAGTGCATAAGGATGGTAATGCCAAAGCTGAATTTATTAGAAAGTTTCATGAAAAGGTGAAGGCTCAAATTGAAAAGAAACTAGAGCAACAAGCAAAATATGCCAACAAGGGAAGAAAAAAGTGGTATTTGAACCCGGAGATTAGGTTTGGGTACATATGCATAAGGAAAGGTTTCCCATGCAAAGTCAAAGCTTCAACCAAGAGGGGATGGACCATTTCAAGTCTTAGAGAGAATTAGGGATAATGCATACAAAGTGGACTTACTAGGTGAGTATGGTATAAGTGTTACTTTTAATATACCTGATTTATCTCTCTTTGATGTAGGTGATGAAGAGTCAAATTCAAGGATGAATTCTCTTGAAGAAGGAGGGGTTAATGAGAATCAAAGAAGGCCTATTGAAGAGAAAGGCCTAAAGGTATTGGAAGGCTTCAAGGACTAATGATAAGAGCAAAGACAAAAAGGATAAGAGAGACTTAGAGAAGATAGTTACTACCCTATTTGAAAGTAGGCCCAATTTAGAACTAGAAGAGTCTAAGATGGTCAATTGCATATATTTGGAAGACATAGGCTCCAACGGAATCCATTAGCATTTAATTAATTTAATTGTTAGTATTTTTACAATAAATGGACCATGTGGGCCGAGGCTTGTTTCTGAATTTATTTTAGCATGAAGACTTGTTATTTTTAGTGTTTAATTAGAATTGGGCTTGTTAGTGCAAGAAGCCCATTAGGGTTTGCATATGATGGCTTATAAGGGCTGGACATATATAAGCTCATGTAAATAGATTTTTATTGAGTTTTGAATGCAATTTGAGATTCAACACACTTATGAGAGCGTGTGACTCTTTGATTTTTGAGTGAGCCCAATTATTTTTTGATCTTATCAAAAGGCCAAGACTCTTGTGGCGATCATTCCTTTGGCTTATCAATCTTGTGATTATAGTGCCATCTTCCATCTATTTTATTTTTGTTGTTTGAAATCCAATTCAAGATCCGTTTTTGTCATCAAGAGTACAACTATTCATTGAGCTTTTAACACCTTTACTTATTTTGAGAGTCTTGACTTGGTGCTCAAGTACTTCCCAATCTTTAACCTTTCAAAAGAGTTCAAGGGTCTCCTTAATTTGCATTCCTTCACAATATCAATATATCCTTCAAGATTCTTAAATGCATTCTCAATAGCATGGCATCATTCAGCTATAGTCATTTTCTTTGGCATCATCTAATGACTTGAAAAGGGGAAGCAAAAAAAGATAACCATGGCCAAAACCATGCTTTGATACTAGATGTCATGGTCTAACAACATAGGCTAAGGAATGTGTAGCACTAAGAATTTTAACACCTAAGAATAAGTCAGCCAATTAGTTATTCACCATTCAAGTTTTTTGAAAATGACAAGCAACACATATAATAATAAACACATCAAGTCAATGTTAAGGCAACATATAACACATGGCAACATGGTAACAATTACAAAAAGCACATATTAAAGCAAGGATGAATGTTTAAGTAATATGATAAATGTGGCAAAAATGAACAAATTGTGAACCAATTTTAGTAGAATAAGGGCTTCTTCTTTTATTCATATATGCCTCATTACATATTTATAATGTGTAGAGGAGGCTACCAAGTCACACACTCTGAACCCTAAACTAATACCATATGACCACCAAGGCCACCAAACACTCCTCCTAAAGAACATTCCAAGTTGAAGCCCCACTAACAAAAATAAACATACTTTTTTCAAACTGTCCTAAGGCAAAACTTAGAGCTTGGGAAAGGTATAAAGTCCTATAATATATCAAACAAAGATAAAAACAAGGATCATAGCCATGTGCTTATCTACTAGTATTGAATAGGCTATCTTAGATAAATTATAAACATGACCTAAAATGAGGAAAAACCTAAAAATTGTATACAATTTGAAATCCTTTCAAATTTACACTAGGAGATCTTCACATGATGGTTGATTTTTGTGCAAAGTTTTATCCCAATCAGAGCTCATTTATCATGCCAAATTAGGTTACAAGGTCATCTTGTAACACCACAACTAGCTTATCACATAAATAATGGTAAGTTGTACTGTAAAGCTTGAATTTCTCTTTACTATAGCTTGTAAAAATTTAAAGATTAAATATTAGTACCATTTACTACAATTGATGTCTTTTATGTAAGAGATTCACTAATTCAATGCTAAGCAATTAAAGTGTGAGGAAAAAAAAAGAAAGGGATATGCAAAATGGTTAAAGCTTGGCAATACCTTATAAGTGCTATAGTGATGATTTAGATGCCATTTCAATGCACAAACTTGGCACCTAATTAAATAGTATCATGAAACATAAAGAAAAATGGAAAAAAAATAATTTTTTTCTTTCTTTTTAACATTTGGTTATGAAAAGATCAAGCGCTAATGCACTTTTTTGACATATTCTAGCTTTAAAGAACCAAAAGCACTTAGTCTTCACACTAACTCATCTGAAGCTAAATTTAAAATTGAATATTAGATTCAATTGAAAAGTCAAGTTCTAAGCTTGAACTTTCATTTCTATGTTTCCAGCTCCAAGACCGCTAATATGAACCTGACCAGCACTTTGTATAATCAAGCCCAAGTTGATGTGATCCTGTCCAACACTTTGCATGATCAAGCTCAAGTAGAGAAGAACTTAATTTTTAATTGAAGGCCCAATGACAAGAGGAATGCTTAAAAGGATACAAGAAGTAATTAGGGTCCATGTGAATGCATTTCTGGCCCAAGGAGCCCAAATAGAAGAAGTAAGTAGAGTTGAAATGTTGCTTATCCAAGCCCATGAAATATGAATATCTGGAGTGCAATGAATCTAGACACACTTTCCCAGTATGGAGCAAGACAAATTAGGAGATAATTTCCTAATTCGGAGTGCAACGAATTTAGACATATTTTCCCAATATGGAGCATTATAAATTAGGAATCATTTCCTATTATGGAATGCAACGAATATGGACATATTTTCCTAATATGGAGTACAACAAATCTGAAGATATTCTCCAAATATAGAGTTTGATGAATCTGGACATATTTCCAATATGGAATGCAGCAAATTCGGAGACATTTTCCTAATTAGGAGTGTAACAAATAAGGAAAATCTAAGGATAATTTCCATTTTTAATTTAATGTTAGTCAAAGCTTTGTATTTTTCCAATTATGGCATTTACCATTTGTATTTTCCTAAGAGTAGTATAATAGGAGGCAATGTAACTCAGAATTAAGCAATTCATGAATAATATACAAAATTGAGTGTTTCTTCTCCAAAGTGTGAGAATTATATCTTCTTTTGCTCTTGTGAAACCTTGCTTTCAATCTTCCACTATAAGATTGGTGATTCAAATTCATAAAAGCCCCCAATTTATGCTTTAACCTAGGTGTGTTATTGTGTGGATTAGTTAATTCGTGTTCATGGTTGGACAAGTGGTCTAAGTAGCAAGTCACATTCCTGATAGCGTTGGTTACTTGCATTCGTTAGGTCATTGAACCATTCAAATAAGAGCTTATCACTCCTAATTTCCTTCCTCAATTTTGAAGTGTGGCGCTCATATCATTCTTTTACACTGTTTTGATTTACTTTATTTGTCTACGCCGTGAAGATCGAGACACCCCTATTGAATTTCCTATCATTTTGTATCGAGTTACCGGTTGACACAGTAGGCGTTTAATTTTATTCTTTTATTCTGCAATATAAAAAAAAAAAAATTCGTGCAAAAAAAAGCATAAAAAATGAAAAAAATCATGAAAAAAAAATTAAAAAAATAAAGAACCGAAACATGAAAAAAAAAAGTTATATAAAAAAAAAGGAGACATCATTATTCAGTTTCTTACAATTTAAAATTTCAGATTTGCTGAATTGCATAGTTAAGATAAACATTATTTTGTACATACATAAGGAATTTCTCTACTTTCATTAACAGAATCTATCCCTTATTTGGTAACCTATTTTGATCATCTACATTCAAGTGCTTGGTTGAAGCCGAGAAATTGGCAATATTGAATCACTTGCAAGGATTTAGGTTGCATAAGAGTTTAGGAAGGTATTGAGGGATTGAGTGTTAGTGAGACTATCAAGAGAGGAGTGAAAACACTTAATCGAGAGAATTGTGAGATCAAATATTCTATTTTTTTCACTAACATGGCAGGAAATCAAGAAGATATTCCACAAGCAGGATTAGCCCCTATCCAAATGTAAGCATTGGTAAGCCATCTTGAAAGGCTATTTGATAGAAAGTTAGAAAGACTTCATGACCGGTTGGAACAAATGGAGAATCAAGTTGTCACACAACAGAACCTTCAAAATAATCGAAGGCGAGGTGAACAATCTCATGGAGATGTAGAGAGCCGAGATGAGGAGGATGAATTTGATGATTATCAAGCAAAAAGGAGGAGGCCTAATCGAGAAGAACTAAGGAGGCATAGACATAAATGATCCGGAGGTATATTTGGAGTGGGAGATACGAGTTGAACAGATTTTCTCATGCCATAACTATTCCGAAAGGAAAAAGGTAAAACTTACAGCTCTTAAATTTACTGATTATGCTCTTGTTTGGTGGGATCAGATGCAAAAAGAGAAAGTGTGATATGGAGAACGCCCAATTACCACATGGGAGGAGATGAAAACAATCATGAGGAGGCAGTTCATTCCATCTATTAGTGTATATGCCCTAAAACTAATCATATTGGTGATTGTAATTTTGAATCATGTTATTTTAATGGTAATTTTAATTATTATATTTATATATATTATCTGCGTAATATATTCAATTATGATAATAACCTTAGAATAATTGTATTCTTAAATGTCCCTAGTCATATATAATTATGGATTAGGTTGCTTTGATATGTTAAGACTAGTATGTGTGAAGACTTATATGGGATATTAAGTTTACACATGAGTACAAGTCAGAGAACTTATATACTGGACCGACCCATATTAAGAACACTACATGGATCGTTATATGAGTGTCATGAGTGGTTCTTAGTGATCATTATTAATATGATCCTTTGACCTGAGATCACCAAGGTTCCCTACATGTGAGTTTCATATTTTGATACTATTCTATGTCACTAATGGTTGAGTGAATGCAAGGGTAGATATTGGATATGTCACATATCATACGGACGGATTTGTGTGATCAAGATGGGATTTGTCCCTCCTATATAACAGGAGTAACATCTGTGGGCCTCTTGATTAAGTTGAGCTGAGAAAATGCATGGCGATGCTCAGATGAATTGACATGGGATGTCGATTACATTTGTTTCAGTCAGCTTACTTAAGAATCAAGAAACCTTAAGATTAGGCTATACGGGAATGACACGGTCCATGTCTCATGCTCAATCTAGATGTATAGGACAAAAGGACATAGGTGATGATCACGTGTAAAGGTTTAGTCAAATCACCGACTTTCTCATTACTTGGGTAATAATGATGTGTTGCTAGACACCGATCATTGTTTATGATCATTAATATGATTAATGGTCATTGCCAACGTAATGAGAGCTTATAGGGTCGCACACTTAGAGCCTAGTGAATTTAGAATTAATGGACCAAATTGTTTGGGCCTAATATTTGGGAATTCATGTTATAATTATAAAGCTCAATAGTAAGCCTATAATTGTAAATGGAATAAAGCCCAAATAGGTTAGGTTTTTCTATGCACCTATTTAAATAGGCTTGTTGGGTAATAACAGTTGATATTATCATTATTCACACACCCTAAAAAGGCACAGAAAAACTCTAGCACCTCTCCTTGACCAAAATCCCTGAAGAGGCGTAGCTAGCACTACGAGGTGAAAGGAGATCAATTCCAACCGGTGTTTGTGTGGACATTCATCGGTGATTCACGGGTTCGTGTGGATACTTTAGAGTCTTCGGCCGAAAGGAAGCTGAAGAGGTGATCAACGACCGAGTTCTAGAGTCATCAACAAAGGTATTGAACGAACCCTTATTCCAATTTAACATTTTTGCATGGATTCGGTGGATGGGATCGGTTTATTTCGCTGCGCTCGTATGGCTCCCGATCCCAACAGTGGTATCAGAGCTCCTTGTAAAAATGTTAAATTAGGATTTTGTTTACTAATTGCGTGATTATGATGCTTGATGAATTATTCTGTATATCACGCTTCAATGATTCCTAATTAGGATTAGGGTAAATTTGATTTCGTGCATTTTGGTTCAAGCAAACTTAATATGATTAATTCTAATTTTGTTTCGAATTTGAACCTAATTTTGAATTCTGATTTAAATTTGGTTGTGTTTTGTGATTAATTCTTGTTTTTGATTTGAATTCGAATTTGTTTCTGGATTTTTAATTGAAACTCGAATCTGTTTCTGGGTTTCTTTTTAAATTTAAATCTGTTGTAATAATTCTGGATTTTGATTCAAATTTGAAACTGATTTCTGGGTTCTATTTTAAACAGAATCAAAAGAATTAATTGCGTGAATCTATTTTAATATATGAAAGACATTTTCTGATTAAAATATAGATTCTGTCATGAATTAGAATTAATCAAATTAACTTCTTGAATCTTTTTCGTATATGTGATATACCTTGCGCTTAATGGCTGAATCTGATTTTTCATGAAATTGATTGTTGAATCTATTTCGTATAAAATCTATGAATTAATTGGATCTGTTTTAATATGATTAAAATTTATCCATTATGATTCTGTCATAAATCAGATTTGTAAACCCATGATTTTAGTGTCAATAATTGTTGAATTGATTGACTAAAGGGGAATGTCAATTGTTGACAAATTGAATTACAATTTTAATGTCAGGTGCAATCAATTTTTTTGGGCGGAGGGCTCCGCCCCCTAACCCCCTGGCAAGGGCGCTGCCCCTTGACCCCCCCGCTAATCAGCTACCGAGACCGCCATAAATTCTCTGCGTAGTGTGACATTAAGTAATTAGTTAATTAATTTGAAATTAATTAATTTAGATTTTGATATTGAAAATATATTTGGATATATGTTTCACCTATCATGTTGTTTTATTGCTTGATGTATGGTGCATGATTATGGCCTTTGATTTTGTTGTAATTTTAAAATACGGCCTACGTGTCGTGCCTCTCTATTACTTCTAGTTGTACATTTTTTTCTCATCTTACTCCCCTCGAATGTAACTTGAGGTTTCTTTATTATTATGTAATAATTTTATTGGAGCACCTGAAGAGGAAATAATGGAAGTGGAGATCAAACCATGAAGAAAGAAGAAAATTCTTGAGAAGAAGTTTTTCTTTCTTAGTTTTATTTGATATTCTTGAGCTCTAGAATATCACTTAGGTTGGACCATAATCATGTTACGCTTAATTTATGTTTTATGTATGAGATGCATATGATGAATGTATGAGATACCTATGCTAGATGTATATGATGCATGCTTAATAAAACTAAGTATATAATGGTGAGATCAAATAAATTAAAATCCCTTAAACAAAATATTAAGTCAACAAAGATGCCTTCCAATAATAGCACTCATCAAGATCTTGATCGACTATAGGTGGGTTTCCTAAAGCAAAGTACCTAAAGTCTATCTTGGTAAGATGCGATGGGATAATAGTGATATCCAAATTGCTAATTATTGGGTCTTGACTTAACTGGGCTACACCAATAGGATTGGGACCTAGAGGCATAGAGTAGGTTATGAATTCATGAGATGAATTTGAATAAGTGTTATTCACCCAACTATCCAAGAGTTGCATGAGATGTAATTGATAAGGAGTTGTCTACCTAAACAGCCATATCTTGGGTGATTAGCCAAAGCTAACTCAAGATTTGGAAATATAAATCTTGGTTCACTAGAAAACCTTGACGATAAGGTTTTCCAAAATAATAGTGAGGGCTATTATTTTTAGAAAAATAGTGGGAGTATTATTTAATAAAAGACCTTATTAAATAAATAAAATACATGATTCTCATTTTGCATATTTTTCTATTGTAGATAACCATGGCATCAAATGCATCAAACTTATCATTGCGATCTATCCTTGAGAAGGATAAATTGAATGGGATGAATTTTCTCAATTGGTATCGAAACTTGAGGATTGTCCTCAAGCATGAGAAAAAGCAGTATGTCCTAGAGCAACCTATTCCAGATGAGCCTGCTGCTAATGCTCATCGAGTAGAAAAGGATGCTTATAAGAAGCATATAGAAGATGCTCTGGATGTCACTTGTCTCATGCTTGCTACCATGAACTCTGAGCTTCAAAAGCAACATGAGAACATGGAGGCGTTCAATATGATTAATCACCTTAAACAGCTTTACCAAGAGCAAGCAAGACATGAGAGATATGATGTATCTAAAGCATTGTTTCAGTGTAAGATGGCTGAAGGAACACCCGTTACTACACATGTGCTTAAAATGATTAGGTACATCAATAGCCTTGAAAGATTAGGTTTTCCTTTGCAGGAAGAATTGGCCACTGATATAGTTCTGCAATTGTTGCCTGAAAGCTATAGTCAATTCATCATGAATTACAACATGAACGAAATTGATAAGACTTTGGCTGAACTGCTTAACATGTTGAGAACTGCTGAGCAGAACTTGAAAAAGTCCAAGCCTAATTCCATTATGATGGTTCAAAAGGGCAAAGGAAAGGGCAAGTCTAAGGCCAAGAATAAAAAGAAAAAGGACAAGACTAATGGAAAGTCCAAGTCAAGTTCCTTTACACTGAAGCCCAAAGGTGGCATGGCCAAGGAAGGGCAATGCTTCCATTGTAAAGAACCAGGACATTGGAAGAGAAATTACAAGATTTACCTGGAAGAGCTTAAGAAGTAAAAGGAAAGTGGGACTTCCAACTCAGGTATTTATATTATAGAGGTTAATTTATCTACTTCTACATCTTGGGTATTAGATACTGGATGTGGTACTCACGTTTGTGTAAATGTGCAGGATCTTAAAGAAAGTAGATCATTAGCCAAAGGTGAAGTGGACCTGCGCGTTGGAAATGGAGCAAGAGTTGCTGCATTAGCTGTAGGGACTTATTATTTATCTTTACCTAGTGGATTAGTTTTAGAATTGGACAATTGTTATTTTGTGCCTACTATTAGTAGAAATTTGATTTCTGTTTCTTGTTTAGACAAGAAAGGTTTTTCATTTATAATAAAGGACAAATGTTGCTCTATTTATTTAAATGAAATATTTTATGGCAGTGCACAATTAATGAATAGTCTTTATGTTTTGGACCTTGAAAATCCAATCTATAACATAAACACGAAGAAGGTCAAAACTAATGATTTAAATCCAATCTATCTTTGGCATTATCATTTGGGCCATATAAATGAGACACGTATCTCCAAACTTCATAAGGATGGATTTTTGGACTCATTTGATTTCGAATCATATGAGGTATGTGAGTCATGTTTATTAGGTAAGATGACTAAAGCCCCTTTTAATGGGAAAGGTGAAAGGGCTAGTGATTTATTGGGCCTTATACATAGTGATGTATGTGGACCTTTAAACACACAAGCTAGAGGAGGTTATCAGTACTTCATTACTTTTACTGATGATTTCAGTAGATATGGTTATGTGTTTCTTATAAAACACAAGTATGAATCTTTGAAAAAGTTCAAAGAGTTCAAAAATAAAGTACAAAACCAACTTGGTAAAAGTATTAAAGCACTTCGATTAGATCGAGGTGGTGAATACTTAGATCGAGAGTTCCTTAATCATCTAAAGGAGTGTGGCATTGTATCACAACTCACTCCACCAGGAACACCTTAATGAAATGGTGTTTCTGAAAGGAGGAATCGAACTTTGTTAGATATGGTTCAGTCAATAATGAGTCAGGCTGACCTTCCAAATTCCTTCTGGGGACATGCTCTAGAGACTGTAACTTTCACACTAAACCGTGTTCCGTCAAAATTAGTTCAAAAGATACCATATGAGATATGGACTGGGAAACGTCCTAGTTTATCTTTTATGAAGTTTTGGGGCTGCGAAGCTTACGTAAGACGTCAGGCTTCTGATAAACTTAGACCCAAATCTAATAAATATTTTTTCGTTGGATATCCTAAGGAAACAAAAGGATATTATTTCTATAATCCAACCTAGCAAAAAAATGTTTATTGCTCGAACTGGTGTTTTTCTAGAGAGAGAATTTATCTCTAAAAGAATCAGTGGGAGAAGAATAGAACTTGAAGAAATTCAAGATCAATGAGAAAACATTGAACTTGAGATGGAACCTGAGCCGGTTCCACAAACAATTATGGAAGAACTTGCTCATGTAACACAGAACCCACGTAGATCTAGTAGGATACGTCGTGAGCCCGAGAGATATGATTTTCTTGTGACTCATCACGGTGGTGTGTTGCTCATGGACTAAGATGAGCCCACAACCTACCAAGAGACTATGATGGGGCCAGATTCTGAGAATGGCTAGAAGTTATGAAATCAGAGATGGACTCCATGTATTCAAACCAAGTTTGGACTTTGGTTGATCCACCTGAAGGGGTTAAACCCATTAGGTGCAAATGAGTTTTCAAAAAGAAAACTGACATGGATGGTAATGTGTGTACCTTTAAGGGATGATTGGTTACAAAAGGTTTTAAACAAATCTATGGTATTGACTATGATGAGACTTTTTCTCCAGTTGTCATGCTTAAATCCATCAGGATTCTTCTAGCTATAGCAGCATATTATGATTATGAAATCTGGCAAATGGATGTTAAAACTGCTTTCCTTAATGAAAATCTTCTTGAGGATGTGTACATGATACAACCTGAAGGTTTTGTAAATCCTGAAAATGCTGGAAAAGTTTGCAAATTGCAACGATCCATTTATGGGTTGAAGCAAGCTTCTCGAAGTTGGAATCTTCGTTTCGATGATGCGATCAAAGAGTTTGGTTTCATCAAGAATGAAGATGAACCCTGTGTATACAAGAAGGTTAGTGGGAGCACAATAGTCTTTCTGGTGTTGTATGTAAATGACATATTACTCATTGGAAATGATATTCCTACACTACAGTCTGTAAAACTTGGTTAGGAAATTATTTTTCTATGAAAGACTTAGGTGAGGCCTTCTATGTATTAGGTATCAAGATCTATAGAGATAGATCGAGAAAATTGCTTGGCCTAAGTCAGAGTACATACATCAACAAGGTGCTAAAAAGGTTTAGCATGCAAGATTCTAAAAGAGGATTCTTGTCGATGTCACATGGCATAAGTCTCTCAAGAACTCAATGTCCTTCCATAGAGTATGAGAGATAGCGCATAAGTAAGATCCTTTATGCATCTGCGATTAGGTCTATCATGTATGCCATATTATGTACTCATCCTGATGTCTCGTATGCTTTAAGCATGACGAGCAGATACCAATCGGATCCTGGTGAAAGTCACTGGACAGCTGTTAAGAAGATTCTTAAGTACTTAAGAAGAACTAAAGACATATTTTTTATTTATAGAGGTGAGGAAGAGCTTATTGTAAATAGTTACACTGATGCTAGCTTTCAAACTGACAAAGATGACTTCAGGTCGTAGTCAGGTTATGTATTTTGCCTTAATGGTGGCGCTGTGACCTGGAAGAGTTCAAAGCAAGGGACAGTGGTTGATTCTACAGCAAAAGCTGAATACATTGTAGCATCAGATGTCGCAAAAGAGGCTGTTTAGATTAAGAAGTTCATCATTGAACTTGGAGTTGTTCCTAGCATTGCTGACCCAATAGAGTTCTATTGTGACAATAATGGAGCCATTGCGCAAGCCAAGGAACCTAGATCTCACCAGAAATTCAAACATATACTCTGGCGCTATCATCTTATAAGAGATATTGTTGACAGAAATGATGTCAGGATATGCAAAATACCGACTGACAATAATGTCGCTGATCCACTGACAAAAGCCCTAACGCAGCAAAAGCATGATAGTCATATGAGATCCATAGGTATTAGATACATGGATGATTGGCTTTAGTGCAAGTGAGAGATTGTTAGTGTATATGCCTTAAAACCAATCATATTGGTGATTGTAATTTTGAATCATATTATTTTAATGACAATTCTAATTATTATATTTATATATATTATCTGCGTAATATATTCAATTATGATAATAACCTTAGAATAATTGTATTCTTAAATGTCCCTAGTCATATATCATTGTAGATTAGGTTACTTTGATATGTTAAGACTAGTATGTGTGAAGACTTATATGGGATATTAAGTTTACACATGAGTACAAGTTAGAGAACTTGTATACTGGACTAACCCATATTAAGAACACTACATGGATCGTTATATGAGTGTCATGAGTGGTTTTTAGTGATCATTATTAATATGGTCCTTTGACCTGAGATCACCAAGGTTCCCTACATGTGAGTTTCATATTTTGATACTATTCTATGTCACTAATGGTTGAGTGAATGCAAGGGTAGATATTGGATATGTCACATATCATGCGGAGGGATTTGTGTGATCAAGATGGGATTTGTCCCTCCTATATAACAGGAGTAATATCTGTGGGTTCTTTGATTAAGTAAAGCTGAAAAAATACATGGCCATGCTCAGATGAATTGACATGGGATGTCGATTACATTTGTTTCAGTCAGCTTACTTAGGAATTAAGAAACCTTAAGATTAGGCTATACGGGAATGACATGGTCCATGTCTCATGCTCAATTTAGATATATAGGACAAAAAGATATAGGTGATGATCACGTGTAAAGGTTTAGTCAAATCACTGACTTTCTCATTACTTGAGTAACAATGATGTGTTGCTAGACACCGATCATTATTTATGATCATTAATATGATCAATGGTCATTGCCAACGTAATGAGAGCCTGTAGGGTCGCACACTTAGAGCCTAGTGAATTTGGAATTAATGGACCAAATTGTTTAGGCCTAATATTTAGGAATTCATGTTATAATTATAAGGCCCAATAGTAAGCCTATAATTGTAAATGGAATAAAGCCTAAATAGGTTAGGTTTTTCTATGCACCTATTTAAATAGGCTTGTTGGATAATAACAGTTGATATTATCATTATTCACATACCCCAAAAAGGCACAGAAAAACTCTAGCACCTCTCCTTGACCAAAATCCCTAAAGAGGCGTAGCTAGCACTACGAGGTGAAAGGAGATCAATTCCAACCGGTGTTTATGTGGACATTCATCGGTGATTCACGGGTTCGTGTGGATACTTCAGAGTCTTCGACCGAAAGGAAGCTGAAAAGGTGATCAACGATCGAGTTCTAGAGTCATCAACAAAGGTATTGAACGAACCCTTATTCTAATTTAACATTTTTGCATGGATCCGGTGGATAGGATCGGTTTATTCCGTTGCGCTCGTATGGCTCCCGATCCCAACACCATCTTACTACCATAAAGAGCTTCACAACAAATTGTAGCGCCTCACACAAGGATCAAGAAGTGTAGATGAATACTATAAAGAAATGGAGATTGCCATGATTAGAGCCAACATAGTGAAGGATCGAGAGGTAACAATGGCTCGTTTCTTGCATGGACTAAATCGTGACATAGCTGATGTGGAGATGTATCACCATGTAGAACTTCAAGAGATGGTACATCAAGCCATCAAGGTTGAACAATAACTAAAAATAAGGAATATTGCTAAAAAGAACTCAAATTCAAATTCCTTTAATTTGTGGAAGAACAATTCAAAAAAAGACACCCTTTCTGCTTCAAATTCTAAAAAGGTCGGTTCAAAGAAAGCCAAAATACCAGAACCTAAGAAAGATCAAGCAAAACTTAACCCAACAAGAAACCATGACATAAGGTGCTTCAAATGCCAAGGGAAAGGACATATTTCAAGTGAGTGCCCTAATAAACGCACCATGATCATCAGCCACCATAGTGATTAGGAGACTGAAGAAAAAACCACTAAGGAGGAAGAGGAGCTGTCAGATGATGATGGAGAAAGTGCAGAAGAAGGAGAACTCCTAGTGGCTAGAAGAGCACTCAGCATTCAAACAATGGAGGAAGAGAACAACTAAAGAGAGAACTTATTCCACACACGCTGCCTAATTCAAAACAAGGTATGTAGTGTAATAATTGATGGAGGAAGTTGTAGCAATGTGGTAAGTGTTAAATTAGTAGAGAAACTGAACGTACCTACACTTAAACACAATTGTCCCTACAAGCTTCAGTGGCTGAATGAGTATGGTGAAATAAAGGTGACAAAACAAGTGAAAATTTTATTTTCTATTGGCAAATATAGAGTTGAAATTGTATGTGATATTGTATCCATGAAAGCATGTCATCTTTTATTAGGTAAGCCTTGGTAGTATGATAGGAGAGTCACACATGACGAGTTTTCAAACCGTTATTCTTTTGTACTTCGAGGGGAACCTATAACCCTCCTTCCTATGTCACCAAAGCAAATATTGGAAGATCAAATTAAGAGAGAAAAAAAAAAGAGAGTGAGAGTAAGAAAGAAAATAAAAAATAACAAAGTGAAAATAAAAATGAGAAAAAGCCAGTAAAAGTGAGTTAACTAAGAGAGAAGAAAGAAAGAAAAGAAAATTTGAGAGGAAGGGGAAAGAATGAGGAAAAAGGAGAGAAAGGCTTGCTTGTGGCAAAAAAGAGTAAGATTAAACAAGCTTTGTTTTCTCAGCAAAACCTCCTAGTACTTATGTACAAAGAGGCTATGTTCAACACTAATGACTTAACTTTTATGTTGCCTAGTGTTATTTTATCCATTTTGCAATAATATGAAGCCCTCAAGCATGTGAAAAGCTAAAGCAAATTAAACCATAAGCATTCTAAATGGATTGAATTCAGTGAGTTGTTTCCTTGTGTGATTAAACATAAGAACGGTAAAGAAAATATTATTGCTAATGCTTTATCACAAAGGTATGTTCTTCTTTCCATGTCAGATGTTAAGATTCTTGGCTTGAAATTTATTAAAGATTTGTATGCTAATGATGTTGATGAGTCCTTTAGTCATTATAAACCAGATGTTGGTTGGAACAAATTCTTCTTGTACAATAACTTCTTATTTCACATTAACAAATTTTGCATCTCACATTATCCATTGCATGTGAAATTGTTGAAAGAAATGCATTCTGGATTTATGAGACATTTTGGCATTGTAAAAATATTTGTTGTTTTGAATAAACATTTTTGGTCTAAAATGCATAGGGATGTTGAGAAATTTACAGGAAAATGCATTGTATGTTATAAAGCAAAATCTAAATTAAATCCCTATGGATTGTACACTCCCCTGTCCATTCCAAATGTACCTTGGGAAGATATTTCTATGAATTTTATTTTAGGATTGCCTAGGTCTACGAAGGGAGAAAGCTTTATCTTTGTTGTTATGGATAGTTTTTCTAAAATGGTACAATTCATCCCATGTCATAAAGTTATTGTTGCTTTTAACATTGCTAATTTATTCTTTAGGGAAGAAGTAAAGTTGCATGAGATGTCGAGAACTATTGTATTTGATTGGAATGCAAAATTCCTAAGCTATTTTTGGAAGACTTTGTGGAGCTAGCCTGAGATAAAGTTGTTATTTTCAACAATATGTCATCCCCAAACTAATGGATAGACTAAGGAAAGAGCCAACATGGATGATAAGAAATGTGCTGAGTTTGTTAAATAAATCTATGAAAAGGCACAATGTCATAAGATTGAAAGAATGACTTAACAATATATGAACCATGCCCATAAAGGAAGCAAGCAAATAATTTTTGAGCTTGGAGACTTAGTCAGGTTATATCTAAGAAAAGAGAGATTTCTTGTGAAAAGAAAATCTAAACTCATGCCTAGAGGAGATGAACTTTTTCTTGTTCTTGAGAGAATTAATAATAATGCTTACAAGTTTGAATTATCTAGTAAGTATGGGGTTACTAACTTCAATGTTTTTAATCTTTCTCCTTATTTTGATGTAGATCTTGAAGAGTTGAGGATGACTCCTTTTCAAGAGAGGGAGTATGATATGAACCTGACCAGCACTTTGTATAATTAAGCCCAAGTTGATGTGATCTTATCCAACACTTTGCATGATCAAGCCCAAGTAGAGAAGGACTAAATTTTTAATTGAAGGCCAAATGACAAGAGGAATGCTCAAAAGGATACAAGAAGTAATTGGGGCCCATGTGAATGCATTTCTGGCCTAAGGAGGCTAAATAGAAGAAGTAAGTAGAGCTGAAATATTGCTTATCCAAGCCCATGAAATATGAAGATATCTAGAGTGCAACGAATCTAGACACATTTTCCCAGTATGGAGCAAGACAAATCAGGAGATAATTTCCTAATTCGAAGTGCAACGAATTTGGACATATTTTCCCAATATGGAGCGTTATAAATTAGGAGATCATTTCCTATTACGGAATGCAACGGATATGGATATATTTTCCTAATATAGAGTGCGATAAATCTGAAGATATTCTCCAAATATAGAGTTCGATGAATCTGGACATATTTCCAATATGGAATGCAGCAAATTCGGAGACATTTTCCTAATTGGGAGTGTTACAAATAAGGAAAATCTAAGGATAATTTCCATTTTTAATTTAATGTTAGTCAAAGCTTTGTATTTTTTCAATTATGGCATTTACTATTTTTTCAATTATGTTAGTCAAAGCTTTGTATTTTTTCAATTATGGCATTTACTATTTGTATTTTCCTAAGAGTAGTATAAATAGGAGGCAATGTAACTCAGAATTAAGCAATTCATGAATAATATACAAAATTGAGTGTTTCTTCTCCAAAGTGTGAGAATTATATCTTCTTTTGCTCTTGTGAAACCTTACTTTGTCAATCTTCCACTATAAGATTGGTGATTCAAATTCA